>OY728145.1:1850404890-1851004890 GCA_963277665.1 Viscum album | reverse complement strand
ATCTGAAAGGAATTCTGTGGAATATCTCTCAAAACCTAGTGATTTAAATATCCTTATATCACCAAATATTGAGAGTTCATTCATTCAACCTCATCCTTTAAGATGAGAGAATCCTAACCTGGGTCTCCTTTTCAGGAATAATCCCCAGTTATAAGTCCTTTAATCTGGGCATCCTCCTTAGGAGTAAGCCCCAAATTCTTAAAGTTCCCAAACATGGGCATCCTCTTCAGGAGTAAGCCCAAAACCAAGTCCCCTAACCATGGGCTTCCTTTTCAGGAGTAAGCCCCAAGTCCCTTAACCTGAGTCTCCTTTTCAGGAATGAGACTCAGTCATAACCTTGGGCTTCCTTTTCAGGAGTAAGCCCCAAGTCCCTTAACCTGGGTCTCCTTTTCAGGAATAAGACTCAGTCATAACCATGGGCTTCCTTTTCAGGAGTAAGCCCCAAGTCCCTTAACCTGATTCTCCTTTTCAGGAATAAGACTCAGTCATAACCTTGGGCTTCCTTTTCAGGAGTAAGCCCCAAGTCCCTTAACCTGGGTCTCCTTTTCAGGAATAAGACTCAGTCATAACCATGGGCTTCCTTTTCAGGAGTAAGCCCCAAGTCCCTTAAATTTCTCTTAACCAGTCCTAATTTACCTTTGATTTGGGTTTCCTTTTCAGGAGTAAAAACCCAATCATATGTCCCCTCCTAACTTGGGAATTTTCCTTAGGAGTAATCCCCAAGATTAGAGTATTCAAATCTCCATGAAGCACATATAACTTTATGGACCCTGTTCATGGATTTTATCCCTAAAAGTAAATCCTAAACCTTCATCTATCTGGGCAGTCATCCATACATAAGCCCCAAACAAATTCTTATGATTGCATCTTTCATGGCACAATTGTCTAAATTTTTACCAATACCTCTTGTTTCTCACACCGAGCATGACTCACGTGAGCTTAGAGTGTAAAAGTAATTATGACATTCATCTTTGAGCCATCAATCATAAACATCATATTCCATTTCTTGAACTACGTGGGTTCTGATTCCTTTTCCAAAACAAAGGATACGTAGGTAGCCCATTTATGGGTTCGACCCCAACTTTGAAATAATCTCTGTCCTTCTGAATGACGATAAAATTCAAGTGCCCCACTAAGTGGATTTAAAACCAGTCTGGTCATCATAATGACCAAGAGACTTTTTATATAAATGTTTTGAAGGATACCATTGACCAAGAATCTCTAAACAAATATAGATGATTCTCTATTGATGAAGAACCTCGAATACATATAAAAGATTCTCTAAATTTCTTGCATACTTGATCATTGATTGTTAAAACTAAAGGAAATCTCATTTTATACTTGGTAATGTAATAAGGATTCACGAACATAACTTAAATCTATAAAGAGAGTCCCGGAGTAGACAATAATTCCCCTTAAAAAGGTGTGATGAGTCCGACCTCCCATCCTCTCGACCAATGCAAATTCCTAAGCCTCATTAGTCCACAAGCTAATGAGCGCCTGCCTTTGGAAAGTAGGTCCAAACGGATGTGGAATCATTGGATGTTTCCGGTTCTACGAACAAACCCGTTAGAAACCGATCGGAACGTTTGAATCTCCCGTCGAGGAGATCATCCCCGGATTCCGTGCGAAACACACACTGATTCCCAAGGCATAGAGTGCGAAAGCTATTAGACGGCATGCATCTTGTTGTAAATGTCATGTAACTGGTACCTATATACATAGATAATGTGTCCTTCAGGTTGTAACCATGTGAATTAATTACATGGATGAAAACATTAATTATGGCATTAAATTGATCTGCATGGAATGTAGATGGTGTATACTTCATCTAATAAATTTTAAAAAATATTAAATGCCTAATTAATTACTGTGTAATATAATAACTACATACCATATACAGTTGTCACTTACACCATATTTAATAAAAGAATTAAAATCTATACATGTCTCCCATATTAAATATGCAGTGTGTCTTAAATATTCCAAATTTATTTGGATTGACATACTACATTCCAATTAATATTTGACGCAAATTGTATGTTATATGTCATATTAAATACATAAAACACCATACAAGGTGGCATGTAGTTATGATGGGTATTTATTATGTTGAATCCAAGTATACAATGAGTATATAATTTTTTTATTTAAAAATAATTGTGAAGAGAATTTCCAAGACTGTTCATATGGTCACATTAAGGTAAATGAATTAATTCATCAATTAATAAGATAATTAATTGAATTTTATTTATCTTAATAAATTAAAAAATTGAAATAAATGTTAGTTTAATATGTATTTGTTTCATGTGTATAATTGATCATGATATTTGATCAACTGATGTAGTGATTTAATTTCTTTTAATTTACTCCATGAGTTTTTATTATTCTAAAATTAAAATGATGGAATGTGTGTCATCCCTTATCCACTTTAATATATAGGATTTTCACCCCCATGGTTTCATTTATGTAAACCCCTTATCTATTCCAATGGATCCCCACACCTGAATTTGAGTTAAAAGTATATATAAAAGAAATGAGCTCCTAATCATGTGGAGGTAGTTTAGAACCCAAGATGAAGTGAATTAAATCAAGGAAGATACAAAGGTTTATGGTGGGATAAAAAACTAAAAAGATAATCCCAACTCATACAGTTTAATTCCTATAGGATCATAGGTTTATTTATTGTCTTCTTAATAAATCAACCATTAATAAACTTCTTGATCAAGTAATTTATTCAATTTATTTCTATCTAATGCATGGGTAATTTTGTGTATGCTTTACTATTATCACATAATTAAATTAATTAACAAGCATACAAGATAGAATAAATGAAAAAAAATCCATTGAGTAAATAGTAAGACAAAATAATCCTTCCATTACTTGATTAAGGATGGAACCATGAAACTAAGTGTTGGTATGACCCTCATCGAGACACTTACTTTTATCGAGTAATTGAACATATCCTCATTTGGGTTATGAGAAAAAAAATATAGATCCTTGACACTATAATTTCTTCACAATGGGGAATCATGGTTCAATGATGATGTTTGTTGAGACTTGATGAAATATAGGAGACTTAATAAAGATAATAAAATTATTATGTCTCACATATCTTGGTAATCAAATAAAATATTAATAATCCTCTCTTGTGTAATTATATAAAATAGACATTTTATCAACCATGTTATCCCTACTATAAATTCTTTAGAAAAACTATATTCTAACTGAAATTAAATTATAGAAATGTTTCAGATTCTTATTTGTTGTACTTCTACATAAGTAGAAGTCTTTCATACTGAATTCCCTATTTCCTAATCTTCCCCACTGATGAGGTGAGTGATGAGGAGTTTTTTATTTATGAAAAACACTTTAATAATACACTATATGATTAGTATTTTATGTTATCATCCATGTATAATTAACTCCTTATGTCTCATGAGAGAATGTATTCATTTAGCATTCTCAGGAATATATATGATTTATAACAAGATAGATCTAGATAGTAGCAGTTTGAAATCTCCAAATCCCTCTTTACTAAAAAACTTAGGGAGGTAGCATTATTTGGTCCTTAAATTGTCAAAATAATTGGCTACATTTATCTTCTTGAGATTATAGGGTTTAAGATACCCAAGGAATTGTACATTGATATCATTATTTCATCATTATCTCAAATCTTCTCTAGCTTTGTTATAAAATTTAACATGGGCAACATTATAAGAAGTCTCTTCCAGATATATTTACTTTGCCTCTTCAATTTGATAGATATGTGAATAAAAAACCCTTAGTTTATTTTGGTGAACAAGAGGAAGGGAAAGTAAAAGTTCCCCAAGACTGATTTGAAGTCTAAGGATTCTTAAAAATTCCCATTAAATAAAAGAAAGATCATTGGGTTAGTTGGGGAGAAAGATTTTATTTGTTTCACAAGTGGTAATAAGTGACAGTATAAGTAAAACTACACTATAGAAAAGAAGCAAGGTGATGCTTTAGGTGTATTTATTATTAAGTGAAATATATATTTTTATATAAATTTTATATTAGATATAGCATGTGGTGCTCTCATTTGTATCCAATTATAGGAACTAAGTAGATTCAGAAGATTTTCATGAGGTGATGTGTATTTATGAACCACCAATGGAGCTAGAATTATTGAAGTAGCTATTAGAGATTATCACCTCATATTGATGTCTAGAATGATCATGGTTTTTAAAAACAATTATTATATGTTTTTTGTTACCAAAAATATTGTATTTGTATACCATCTTGATACGGATGAGTTTATTTTCAAATTTGGGGATAAATGTTGTTTATTTTATAAAGAGATCATATGTAATGGTAAGTTATATCTGAATAACAATATTTATGTATTGTATTACATGAATTAAATAATGTACATTGATTTTGAATCTAGTTCACATGACTCATATCACACCCAAATATGGAATCACCACTTAGGTCATATAGAGGAAAAACTCTTTACTAAATTATATCAAGATGTATATTTCAATTCATTTGAGATATAACTACTTTTTATATGTCATAATTGTTTACATGGAAAATGGATAAAGATATATTTAGTGTAAAAGGTCTAAAAGTCCATAGAGCTTCTTGAATTACTTAATACCAATGGGTGTGGTCCATTCTCAATTGAATAAAGGAGTGGGTACTCATACTTCATAAATTTTACTGATGGTTTTAGTTGATATAAATATGTATACTTAATGAAGTATATGTCGGATTATTTTGATAAATTCAAAGAATACAAGAATTAATTTGATATCTAACTTGGTAAAAATATAAAGAAACTCTGATAATATTGTCGTGGAGAATATCTTAACTAAGAGTTCAGTGATTATTTATGTGAGCTTGGGATTCTATCTCAACTCAATCCTACATATACTCCATATTGTAATGGTGTACGTAAAAGGAGGAATTACGTCTTTCTTGATATAGTGAGATCAATGATGAGTCATGTAAGTCTTCCGTTATTATATTGTGAATATGTGTTACATAAAATATCATACACACTAAACTAAGTGCCAAAAAAAGTGTAAAATTGTATTTTATATGAACATTGGTGTGAAAGGAAATCTTTGTGGTTAAACTTATGTTCTTGGGGATTCAAAAAGTTTATTAAGGCCTATTTTGGTATGAAACTTACACCTATAAGGCACAAAGTGTATCTTTATAGGATACCCTAAGGAAACAAGATTTTATTACCTATATAACCCATTAGATAGAATGTTTATATTGTAAATATATTACATGTTTCTTGATATGGACCACATCTCTAAAATAGATAGTGGGAGAGAGATAAACTTTTATTAAGTCGTGGATCAAGATAAGAAAGAGTTGGAATAGGAACAGATTCCACAAATCCCCGTGTAAGTGGACATTACAGAGACATAAATACTATATAGAATCGTAAAAGAGGTTAGAGATCATTAAATACATTTTTTTATAATCAATAAGAATGGTGACTCATTATTAGTAAATAATAATGTGCATGTGACCTATAAGAAGGTAGCAGGTGTCATAGAATCCACTAAATAGAAAAAATCCATTAATTTTTAAATGGATTTCATATACCAAAACCAAGTATAGATTTTTGTAAATCCTATTTTGGATGTAAATTATATTGATTATAAATGGATATTAAAGAAGAAACTATACATTTATGGTCAATTTAGTACCTATAAGTCTATATTGATTACAAAAGGGTTTAAACAGCATCAATGTATATAATAAAATGAAACTTTTTCATTGTTTTATATGTTGAAATACATCATAATTATAATTTATATAGTGGAATTATATGACTATGATATTTGAAAAATGGATGTTAAAATAGTGTTCCTTAATGAGGGCCTTCAGAAGATGTCTATATGACACAACTATAAGGGTTTGAGACTCAAAATGATGCCAAAAAGGTATGAAAATTATAGATATACATTTATAGATTAAATTAATCATCCAATTCATTGAACATTCAATTTTAACAATCCATAATGTAATTAAGTTTCATAAAGAATTAATGTGATCCTTGTATCTATAAGATGTTTATTTTTAATGTTTTCATTTTCCTAATAGTGTATATTAATGGAATACAACTTATAGAAAATTAAATACCATCCTTATAGTATCTTAATACTTGGTTAAACACATGCTTCGCTATAAAGGACTTAGGTGTAGTATCGTATATTCTTAGGATTAAGATCCATCATGATAGGTCTAAGAGGATAATTAGACTAAGTCAAGGTGAATACATTAGCAAGATACTGAATAGATTCAGTATGGAATAATCTAATAAGGGATTATTTCCTATTTCACATGAAAGTTATATCTCTAAAAAAATATATCCTTAGACACATGAGGATAGGTATATAGAGGCAATTATTTCATACTCTTTTGTGATTGGTTCAGTCATGTATGCCATGTTATATACCAAGCTAGATGTTGCCTACACCCTTAGTGTGGTAGGAAGATCTACGAGACTACCATTGGATGGAAGTCAAGAATATCTTGAATACCTAATATATATATTAAGGATTTGTTTCTATTTTATATAATATATGATGATCCAAACATTAGGTGATATGAATATTCTAGTTTTCAAGCAGATCAAGATGATCTAAAATAAAAAATGGTATACATATTCATTCTCAATTGAGGTGCAGTGAGATGGAAGAGCTCAAATAAAGCCATGTTCATTGATTCTATAGTGTAAATTGAGTATATTTCAGCTTATGAGGTAGCTAAATAATCTTTTTGGATATGTAACTTCATTCAAGATCTTGAAATAGTGCCTAACAGTAAATACCTTATCACACTATACTATGATAATACTGTAGTGGTGGATCTTATAAAGGATCCAAGGTCACATAAATGGATAAAGTAAATGCTAAAAAAGTATCAACTATTGAGGAATTTTTCTTATATAGGTAAGGTCACAATAAGAAATATTTCCACATAATACAATGTGGAAGACCCATTTACTAAATCCATTTTGTAGCAGAAGCATGAACGTCATATGATAGCTAACATACTCAAAGTTGTTAACAAATGGCTCAAGTCTAAGTGAGAATCTGTTATATTTGGTTCTCTATATTAAATTTATTTTTACATTTAATTACATATATACTCATGGTTTTGAATAATAAATTACTTATCACATATTGATTATACTTCTACATTACTTTATTATGATATTAACCTAGATTATTTATTATGTTGATAAAGTTGTAATAGTTCCATGCTATAATTAGAAGCTTGAAGTTATGTGATGGTATTCTTAAATATATTTATACAATCAGATAACATTATATAATGGGACACATAGCATGTTGACTTCCAGGTGTGATTACTCATTAGATTATGCGACTTCATCTCATGAAGTTCGCACTTAGTAGTCTCTGAGACTTGAGACTTTGATAACTAGTCTGATATTAGGAATTACACATGTTAATTTTCATTGGATATTAATATCTATTAATTTATTTGATGATCCTTAAACTTTAAGATTATTAATAATGTGTATTGTGAGTTTTTTACTTAGATTTTCTTATGAAAACTGTGATGCCAAATGTTCACTGGGAAGTAGGTTATGTTGGGTGTGTCATGAGTGCTATGTTATTAATAGATAAGACAATGAAGTATTTGTCTCTTCCATCTTTATGGAAGTTGATATCTCATCACTTTTATTGGAATGAAATTGTTAAACTAAATTCCATGTCCATAGCGAGTTGATGGGTTTGTTTTAGATAGTCAAAAAATTAAATATCAAGCTTATAAGTTGATGAAACCAATATGAAATATGGTTGATGGGATATTGATACAAAGGGATTATATTATATTGTGAGTGTTCATATGTGTTTTTCATCATTGTGACATTAACGTATTCCTCTTGGGTTCCTTTATGTGTTTCTCTATGTTGATATTGGAATTTAGGATACCTCGCCTGATTCTATTGTGGAAGAATCCCAGAGGGTTACACACTTAGTGTTTCATATGATATTAGTTAAATATTATTAATATTTCATGGTTAGAATAATTATTATTCTCATTGAGAAATAATATTTATTCAGGATTTATTTATCACATATATTTATTCATAGGGTAATAATTAAATATTAATTGTTAAATAAATGTTTATTTAGTTACATGGATATTTCAATAAATATTGATTCACAAGACCATGAATATAATATTTATTTATTTATCAAATGATTAGTATTTATTATTTAAGGTTTGGTAAATACTAAGAAAGTTGGACATACCAAGTTAATAAGGTTAGAAAAACCAAGGAAAAATCTCTTTCAGAAGGTATTTTCTCTCCCCCTCAAAGACTAGATAACAAGGTCACTAAGACAAATACCTTCTCATAATTATGTTATACGTTGTCATATATAATGTAAGGAGACAAGGGTCACATGTGAAAAATGAATAAATACTTAAAGAGGCTAAGAAATCGAATATCTTAGTCAAAGAAATTCTAGATCCCAAACACAATTCTAGTTTTATTTAGTCATTTGTGGCCAAACTTCAGGTTATAAACTGCTTTCATGACATCCCTACTAATGTTCATATTTGGATATTTTAGAGAAATCATTTAATTGTGATTATTAGAAACTTCTTATCCTAATTCATTACTGTTAAGTTATTATTGCTACTCCAGAAGGCCATGCTCAATTTTTACAATTTCTTAGCATAAAATAATATATTGGTCTTGGTTTTATCTAGAGATAATTATTCATGGTGCTAAAATAATAAAGGTAACTATATAATTTTGAGTCGATTGGATAGTTATTTTTCCAAACATTAAGAAATATAATGATTTCCAAGCTCTTTGGTCACCCACTTGTCTAGAACCCTATCAGACCATTCTCTTCTCGTATTCTCATTGAGTGGGAATGGATACCAGACTTAAAAAATTAATTTCATCAATTGATAGATTATAAGGTATGTTTTATTATAGATATTGAATCAAACTTTGAATGGCCCTATGCATGGAAAACCTTGGGATATCATGCATAGAAAACTCAGGCATCTAAAAGGTACACTTAAGGAGTGGTATTCTCTTTATGATTCTAATATTCCTAGCATAAAAAATTTGTAAAAAGAGATAAATAATATGAATAATATATTGAAATATGCTTGGAGTGATGATACTTTTATATCTCTAATAAATAAATGTATGGTTTTGATAGATTTCCAGATGTAGAAAGTAATTCTTGTGAAATATCCTAAGTTTGTTGGTATAAATAAGGACATATAAACTTCACAAACCTTCATGCAAGCATAAAAGAAAAGGTTTTATTGGTAATATGAACCTGTAAATGGAGGATGGATCTTTCACTAGAAATATCAACATCATAGGAACAAATACAACCAACTACTTTTATAATATGTTATCCATATGAGTTTAGTCAATTTGGGAGTCTATCCTAGAGAGGAATTCAATGATCCATTATTCAAAAGCATCTCAAACTCCATTGATGAGTATTTTAACACCCATATTGAAGACCCTCTAGATGATGATGAGATTTTTTATGAAACCAAAAGCTTAAATCTATATATTTCCCCAGTTACATATGGTTTTATTGGTTTTTTATTCATGGAATACAAGGAAATTATTAAAGACGACCTTAGTAGAGTTATCCTTGATAATTTTCTTATTGGTCATTTTTTTAGAGATTATTGTGCCATTTATTTTATCCTTATTCTAAAATTAAATCATCCACACCAGTTATTCAGTTTTTACCCATTAGTTTATAAAAATTATATTAAAACATATTGTCTAAAATAATTAATGATAGACTTGTTATTATCTTTCCTTAGTTGGTGTTAACAAAACATCTTGGATTTGTTAAGAATGGGAAAATTCAAGGATCCATTGCATTGGTACAAGAAATGATTTATGATATTAATGTGAAGATGATTGGATCTAACATCATGGTTAAGGTCACCATTGAAAATTCATATGATACTACCCAATAGAGTTTTGTTATTAAAATCATGAAACACCAAGTATTTTTTAATCTATTTTGTGACCTTTTGTTTTATATTCCCCTCCCCCCCCCCCCCCTTAGTTCTCTATATCCTTGGTTGGAAAGAGGTTAACATTATTTATATATACCATAGGTATTTGATGGGGTGTTCTCATCTCCCCTGACTTATTTTTTCCTACCAAGTAAACTCTTAATAGAAATTTGGCCAATGCATTCACTACAGGTTCTATACTTCCCTTAAAAGGAAGGCATGGAACCCTTGGAATCTCCCATTTGTTTTTTGTTGGGGATATTCTTTATTTTCTAGAATGGAAGACTAAAATTAATTATGGGATTGAAAAACCTTATAGATAAATATAAAAAATAAATCAATAAATGGATAATTTATACCAAGAGTAGTGTATATAATTCCAATCCTTGGATTGATATTCAAGTTTCTAATATTGAATATAGGTTGTGGGTTAATCAAATCTCTTTCCACATGGATTACCTTGGGCCCCCTATATCATCTGGAAGAATTAAAATTCACTAATTTTAAAACCTTATACAAAGGATTATGGGTAGAATTGAAAATTATAAGATTCAAATTCTTTATTTTGGTGGGCACATCACTCTCATTAATTCAGTTATGAACCACTTTCAAATTCATGTAATTTCTACCATCAAGGTTCCCAAATGTGTTCTTTGAAAAATTAAATTCACTATAAATACCTACCTCTATGAATCATATCTTGAATGAAAAATTCACTGGGAAAGGTTCAAGCACCAGTCTAGCCCCATTAATGAAGGTGGCATTGGGATAAGGATTCTGGTCAATACCATGCAATCCATGCATGTTAAACTCACATGGGATGTGATTATGGGGTAATATCAATGGGCTAGTTCCATGAAGAAAAATTATGGTGTAGGCCTATATGAAAATTGATACATTCATACTTCCTCTTCCCTATTATGGTTAAGTCTCCAAATCCCCCTCCATATTTTACTAGATTACTCTTAATGGATTATAAGTTAGGAGATACCCTATTCTAGAAAGATAAATAGGAAAATATTTATACTCATTCTTACCACACTTTCCTACACCTAAAATTAGATTCAAAACAGACAAGAACATTCCCAAATTTATTGAATGTGTCCTCTTGGGTGAACAAAAAACTCTTTTCAATATTATCTGGTTGGTTGATGAAGATGATCGATGTTTATTCTCCCCATCCATCTCAGAACTCTTTAAAACTAAAGATGATCAAAAACTCTAACATGTTTTGAACGGGGATGACACTTGGTGTAAAATGTGCTGGGAAACGTCCATTTTGGTCAAAAAAACATTCTCCTATGGAATTATCAACACTATTCCATCTCTCTAGAAAAAATTTTCTAATAAAAATGAGTTTTATTATCTTCAAAATTTCATTGTTGGTCCTGTTCACAATCTGAGTTAGTCAAACACCCATTTATGAATGGTGATTGGGTATCCATCATATGATCTTTCTTAAGGGGATTTTTGGGTATTACTCTCAATCTTAGAACATTCTAAATTTTCTATCTTCATGGTTCAGAGGTGTTGTGACTAACTCAAAATAAGTCATTAGTCATAAGGTGGATTTGATATTTTCTTGTAAGATCATTTGGGTAGATCAGAATGATTAAAAATTAAACACTAAGTGTTATGGCCTACAACACCTAAATTTGAAGGTGTTATCTTTGATCTTTGATGTATTGATGCCTATTTTTCTAATAATAATTTTGTTATCTTCTTCAGTGTCTACAATACCTTTCCACCCTTTAATGGTAATTCTGGACATTGGATCTCAGGGTCACCACCATTCCTAGGTTTGAAACTAAATTCAAATGGATCCTATCCATTGTAATTATTGTTTAATTTAGGGGGGATTTTTAAAAAAAATAAATTAATTATTTAAGGAAAGATTCATTTACTTTTCAAAAAGATAGATTTTTTTATTCAAAGAAATTATAAATTTGATTCTTAAGAGAATATCTATGACATATTTTTTTGGTCTTCCATTTTCTGAGTCGGACTTTTGAACTATTTGTTTATAAAGTAAAATTATTTAGATGATAGTAATCTCAAATTCAAATATAAGGAATTTAATATCAAGATTTTTTATCTGAACTATCTTTCTACCTTTACTATTATACTAAAATATTTCCCATCGTAAGTATCTTTCTGAAGAAGGCGTCAGAAGTATCCTTATTTGCTATAGAAAAATTATTAGACATATCTGAATTAGTTTCACTATTTATTAGTGAAGAAGGTGAAGTTCAAAGTTTGATAATATAGATTCATATATTTTATTATGTGGAGGATCATGATAAGATCTATAAGACTAGTGTAGAAAGTTAATTTCAACCTGGACTCACTTTATGAGAATATCTTATCAGATAAAAAAGCATGATTGAAATGAAATTAATGTATACAAACTTTATTACATCAACTATGCTAAAAGAAATTTTCCTAAATATATAAAGATATAAAAAAGTTCCAAATTCATCCAAAACATATGATCAGATACATTCTCAAATTGAATTAAAATTCTAATTTTAGATTGTATTTCTTTTCCTTTTTCTTTTTTTCTTATTTATTATGTATTTATTTTTGAAAATCAAATGGGGGGAAAGTTAAAGAAATTTTTTTCTTATTATTTTTTTCTAATTAATGTTTTATTATTTTTCAAAAGAGTATAAAGTTAAGAAAATTTTGTATGAATAAAATTTTCTACTGTTACTTATCTTATATATTGGTGAGAAAACTTTTCTTTTTTATTTTGTGTTTTATTCTCTATTCAAGGGAGAGAATTTTGATTTTCATTATTTATCCTTTTAAAGGGGATAATTTTTTTACTTGTAATTAACTATTTATATTATATATATTTCTATAAGGGATATTATTGAAAAATATTATATTTTACTAACAAAGCATGTTCAATCCTTGTTCAAAAATAATGGAAGAAAAACTTCATATCATAAAGGCCATAGGGGGTTTTCTTTTTAAATTCAATTCCTTTTGTAAAATTTTCTTATGTGTTTTATTATTCCCAAAAGGGGGGATATTTTTGGGGAGATTTTTAATTCAATAACTCACTTCTTTATTTATTTCAAAAATCACAATACACTTCATATAAAAATGATATGACTTAAGTTTCTTTAAGCTCTTATGTTTTTGCATAATGAACTTTTGGTAACTAACTTATGAAATATCAAAAATCTAAAAAAAATATGAAAATCTAGTGATCTTAAGTTCCAATATCAAATTACTTCCATCAAAATTATGAATTGCTATAGCAGCATTGATCTAACCCATAATTATATTAATTAACATGCTAAATAATTTATTACCGATATCGTTACAAATGATCCTAAGTTTTGTAGAATTCAAATATTTGAGTTTGTTGCATCATTTCTTACAAATAAAGTTGCACATCAAAAATTATAAGAACACATTCAAAATATAGATCATTTTGAAAGTTGTTCATTTTGAATAATTTCAATTTATTTTTGCTAAGTGCACTTTTGAACAGAGTAATTTTTCTTTCTGAGTGTTTCAGCTAAGATCTACCGTTGTGTGAGGTTAGAGTTGTAAATATCTTCGTTTTTCGTTGAAATTGTTCTAATAACAAACCTATGTGATCAGGGATTCCAGGTATAGAAAGGAGAATGAAAATTTGATCATTTAATCGAGGGATTATGTGGCTAGGAATACAGACCTCGGGTACTTCTGATGCTTGGAAGTTTAGTTGTGAGCTACTACATGCAGGTATAGTTAATGGATTTTGGGGATAGGAAGACAAACCTTCTGATAGGTATAAAATTAGGGATACCTTGTGATAGGTTGAGAGCCATAGATACCTTAGATTAAGTCTAAAAATCTCCCTTTCACTTTGGTTTAAAAGTAAGGTTTTAATAAATACCCTTTAAAAAAGTATTAGGATTTCTAACAAATACTCCATGTTTTGTTTTTAAACTTTAGTTTTATTGTTTTTTGAATTTAGGTTTTTGTAATTTATAAAGTTTAAAGTTATGATACTTTTCATATACTTACATATATACATTTTTATATAAATTTATTTATACATATATTTATAAATACATTTATATAAAAAATCCACACACATGAATGTGTATTTATATATTTATTTGTAAATATTTATCTTTATATACTTATTTGTATATTCATATATATAATGTATTTATATATTTACCATATCAATTTATAATATTAAATATATAATATTATATATATATATATATTAATTATATTATATATATTTATTTATTTATTATATAATATAGTATATATAATTATATAATTATTTATATATACTAACACTTATATATTTTTATATATTTAATATATTAATTTAAATTCATTTATTTATATAATAAAATCATAAATACATTTATGTAATACATTTATGTAATACATTTTTTATATTAATAATATTAATAATTATCATTATTTTTATTTTTATTATTATTACTATTAAATATATTTTTTAAATTATAAAAATTATAAGGGGTTTATAAATACTATACATTTATTAAATAAATTTATATTATATATTTATATTATAATTTATATTATACATATATAATTATCAAATACATTTTTATAATTATATTAATTTCATGTGTATATGATATATTATATATTTATGTATACAATTAAATCCATTTATACTATATATTATGTACAAAAATATGTCATATACATGACATTAAATACATTTATATAATGTATTTATTTTTAAATAAATTTATATAATGTATTTATTCTTAAATACATTTAATTATTATTATTATTATATATTTAAATTCACAAGGCAATGGTGATCATTCGACAATATTCACTATCCTCTAAGTATACCCACATTTCTAATGGATTGTTGTTGTAATAAACAAGAGATGTTCTCTGCAAACTTAGTTAGAATCAAGTATGGAGGGGAAGGGAAATTTTCTGATGATTCTTATACCTATCTTGACATTTTTAAGGATCTAGGTCAAGAAAATTGGTATGCTCCTTGGTTGGGAGGAAAGGGTATCTTCTTTATAGAAGCTCTGAATATAATACCTAGGCATGAATTTAACTTAGATCAGCAAATAGATGCCAAAGTCACCAAATCGAACAACAATGGTCTTATCATGATTGTGAATCCAATCACATTGAATAAATGGATTGATCTATATAGGTATTATCTCATTGGTCACATCATATTTTTCCAAGGATATAATCCATGGAGTAATCAATATTTGAAATTGAAACTTATTAAATTGTGGGGATTTAGTAATTGGAGGTTGATTCTGATTGTGGAGGGTATTTACATATTATATTCAACACTCAAGAAGCATACAATAGAGTCTAGAAGATTGGGAATACTAATATAAATTCAATTTTATTCAACTACTTTGATTGGGATATAAATTTGAATTCTTATACTCAGAAAAAAAAATCACTACCTAAATATGGATAAGGCTCCATGGATTGCGATGGGTTTTTTAAAACCCTTAAATTCTAAATGATTTAGTATCTTTTATTGGAATTACATTGAAGATGGATGATCATACTGCAAAAGGGGAACTAGATTACAATAAAAGAATACCAGTTGAAGGTAATTTTTATTCAAATTTACCTAATAATATTTTCCTCACTGTCAATGGCTTGAGGATATAATTTGGCACTGGATATGAGTATATGTCATTATTTTTTAAAGTTTATAAAATTATGAGGTATATAATTTATAATTACAAGGTTATCCACAAATAGGTGAATCCTATGGGAGAATATAAAAATTTATGGAAGGAAGTGGTAAAAAAGAAATAAAGGAAAATGAGTTTATGTTGAAAAAGAGAAAAATCCCACCTTATCTAAAATAAAAGAGAAATATAAAATTAAGGAAGGAAATATAATATTATAAAAGTAAACAGATTCAGTGAAACATTATGAAGTAGTTTATTTTTTCAAATTTTTTACCCTAAATCTAGGAATTGGGATGGATTATAAGAATTAAAATACTAAGGAGAAGCAATTTTTTGATGATTTCAATACAATCATCAATGGTGTAGGCAAGGACCACAACCCAAGGAAATAATGGAGTCAAATATTTAAGGAAGAAAATGAGACTTCAAATATCAATATCATCACATATTTGAAGAAGGGTTCTGATAATGTGACTAAAGATGACAAAGAAAATGACATTGTATGTCCCATATAGTAAATCAGCTAAGACAATGGCTTGGGTTGACAAGGATATTGTGAATGAAGTCATGGAACTGATCTCTTACAGTGTTGAGGAGAAAAGAAACAAGGAGCAAGGATATAAAGTCTCTAATATTATACTAAATGAATCTCAAGAAAATAAACAATTGTAAGACACTATCAAGGAAACAATATGGGAGAATGATTTTAGGGACAATGAAATCATAATTAATGAAGATCAGAAAGAAAATGTGGATGAAAATGGAATAAAAAAAGTTCAAAAAATGAATACCCTTATGAATGGTAGTAAATCCATCAAAAATGATCAAAATCAAAAAAAATCATTTAGAAAGAGTAAAGTTGGAGGAGGAAGGAAAAAATAAAAGGCAAAATAAAGTTTTTATATTGTAATTTTCATTGCCTATCCAATTATGATACATCTAGAACCCTTGGAAGGGATATTGATAACTAAAAACCTAGAATTCTAGGAATGGTTAGACCCACATCGCTCTTTGATAATACATATAAGGGATTTTTTTGAAAAAATGTACCATAATATGCTGAGTATCAACAATTATCTAGTTTCAATTGATACCCTATGGGTTCTTGCACACAAATCAGTATTGAATGAAGATGTTATAAAAATTAGAGATCAATTGGCCACTACTTACTTTGATTGTAATGTAAAAATAATTTTTACCCATTTGTATATGGTAACAACAGGTACAAAGAAAGAAGAATTATCTAGAGGGACATTCAAGAGTTCAAAATTAGAATCAATGGCCCTTTGTTACTATTAAGGGATTTTAACACTATAATGGAGATGAAATAGAAAATAATATTTTCGTACTTTTCTATTTCATGCAAGGAGCTTAAGGAATTCATGGATAAAAATGACCTCATGGGAATTAATTTAATTGGAGATAATTACACATGGTATAGAAAACATGGAAATGGGATGGTGTCTAGTAAACTTGAAGTTCTTAGGAATGAGAAAACCACTAAGAAGGGGGTGAATCAGTGGTGATCTTTTACAATTTCTTTTCACTTGAAATTAACCCCTCCAATTTTTTAGATTGTTTATATTTATTAACTTTATATCTTAACCACACACATAATAAAATATAGGAAAGTAAATAATGGCACATAAAATTTACAAGGTTTTCCCCCAATGTGGGTGATTATGTCCTTTTTGTGGTGACTCTCTTCGGTCCATGGAAATTCTCTATGATATGAAGTGAATATATTTGATCTAACTCTTATTAGACTCATTATTTATCATGATGGGTAATTATACCGAATCCCAACAGTTATAAAGTTTTCTTATATTTCAGGCCACAACAAAGTAAGTAAATTTTTAAAATATCTCACAACATGTGTGTTCAAAAATTCTACTTTAGATAGACTTAATCTGTTATGACTTTTTTCAGTGCACCTCACACTCTATCTAGTACACTTATGACTGGTAACATTTTCCAATACACCTCTTTTTGGTACCTCTTCTTCAACCAAAATACCCCTTGGTTAGAAACTCGCATTTCTCTTCTTACAAAACCTTCATCATTTCACCTCTCTCTCTCACATGTAAAGTGTTCATTCATATGGTAACTTCACCCTTTTATATAGGCATACCTCCATGAGAGAGAATGGGAACTAAAATATATATTTTTCACTCAACTTAATCTTGAAATTTGAAACTTCCCACTTAGCTTAACTTCATTAGGATGCCTCTCAAACCTTTTAGAATATTCTTGAATCTTCTTTAGAAAATCATCATCAGTAAATTTCTTCAAACTTACTCAAAACTCATCTAGATAAAAAATGATAAAAGAACATATCATCATTTTTATTGTTAAGTACACTACAAGGTTTTTTAAAGATTCTTATAACTTCATCCAGTAAAAGTATTTATGGTGCCTTCACGTGAATATCTATATCTAGATCAATTCTATCTAAGTCCCCTCTATCCAAGATGAATTGTCTGATTGAATTGATTCATTAACCTCATGATTTATTAATATGTTATGCTTCACACGCCTCCACTATTTGATGGGTTTCGCATATGTTTTTCTAGCTTGAAATGTCTAATGAGTCGGTATTTCTCCATTAAGCCATCCTATATCCACTAAAAATCAATATTGGACATAGATCACAAATTTAAAACTATTAAATCTTCATATAATTATCTATTCAATGACATCATAATTCTACATATGATGATCATTACTCCAATGGATCTTTTACCAATCAACTTTTCTTACAAAACATACACTGACGGCTTCATTAATTAGTAGATATCTTCATCTAATTTTCTTCCTTCTTCCCTATCTGTTATACTAGTGAACTCTCATATATCATGAACATTCATAAACATTTATTTTTTCCAATAGAATTTATACATTGACCATTCGGTAGTATTATAAAATTTCTCCTCCTATGAAACTTTAAAAAAAATACACTTAATGTAATTTGTAAATATTTATATGTTGGAACTCCTTTGATCACCATATCTCTATATTTGAACACATTTTCACCTATCCATCCCATGGCCTTTCTAAAAAAATTCCAATTAACTAACGAACTTTCCTTATGTTTAAGATACAACATTTTTTTCTTCTCAACCTTTTTCTGATGAAAACTCTGTACTTGTCCATCTAGTAACTTCATATGCCTCTATCTGATCACTGGCTATAACTACACCATATCATATCTTGAAATTTATACATTCAAAACACAAAATCTATACATCGAACATTAACTTCTCTCAATTTATTCAAACTTGTATGAATTTAACTTGAATCATGATTATCTTCATGATATTAGGAACTTGAAAATTGGAAAATAATCATCTAAATTAGTAAGAAAACTGTCTTAAACACCTTTAGGAGAAGCACATGAGAAATGATTCATAAATAACTCTAGTAACTCTTTATTACCTGAAATACAAAAACATTCACTAATAAAATGTTTAAAAAAATAAAAAACTCATTACAAAAAAAACAAAGGATCTTCAATATCCCCCTTTGGATTTGTTGGAAACATTTTCAATATTCTTTTTAACAACTCTTTTCTCAACTTTTTATCAAACTGCAAGCTTTCTCATAGATAATGTCCTGAACCTACACTATTGGATAAAGAAATTTTTTTGAAGGAATTTCATTCCTCAATGACAAGAAAATTTTTCATCGTGATAAGAGAAACTCCCTTATAAATATTTTATTATCCCTCTTTTTATGATAACACCAGATTCAGATTCACAAAATATAGAGTAAACAGTTTTTACTTCTTCTAAAAAATATGTAAATCTTCTCCTCCTTTGACAATAGAATCCAATGGATCATGGGGTGGATTTTACTTATGAAATTTATTAATTCATTAGTGGAGGCTGAACATGTATTTATATCCTCAATTCCTCAAATATTTCCATTAGTATTAGTTTGGTGAAAGCATCAGTAATTTTTGGTTTTTTTTAAATATACTTAAGAAAACCATCTCCACCAATACCTTTATCTTTTATGAAGTGATACTTAATATCAATATGATTTTATCTATAATATTGTATAATATTTTTGAAGAGATCAATGGAACTTTGATTATCACAAAGAATCTTAAATGGCTTACCAATATTCACCCTCAAATATTCTATCTAAACTTTCATCTACATCTTATAAGGAGTCATTTTTTATTATGGTTTAAGTAAACATCTATTTTGTACATGGATACTTTTACTTACAACTTCTCTCTTGAATAATTTTTCAAGTTTGTATTCCGCTAGTATGATTCCTCCCATTTTATATAAACTTTTATTTTTTATTTATACTACACCATTTTATTAAGGAGTGTAGGGAGAACTATATTGGGCTTTGATTTCATGCTTATTTAGGTAAGATTAAAATTATTTTCTTATATACTCCTTTCTATTATATGTTCTTAGATTAAATATATATACATCCATATATATTTCTACTTACCTTTTTAAACCTTTGAATATATCTGCAGTCTTTGATTTATGTTTCATGAACATTATGCTGGTTAACCAAGTGAAATCATCAATGAAAATAATAAAGTACAAATCACTTTTTTTATTGATGTATCATTTTCCTACATAGATCATAGTAAATGAGAGAAAGTGGTTGGGTGGATTCAATTTAAACTTTCTTATACCTTCCACTAACTATCCTCCCTTTCTGATAGGTAGCACAAATAGATTTATCTTTTCTTTTTTGTTGAGTTAATTTTCATACAACATCTTCCTTATAAATTGTGCTCAAACTTTTTAGTCCAAGGTTCCCAAGTCTTCGGTTTCACATCTTATTTTTATCCTTGGATCTTAAGTAACATGAGTTACAAGGATCTTCAATCTAAAAGATATTGTCACTAGTTATTTATCTCTTAGTAACTTTTACATCTCTAAAACATTTGATTATAAATGAATGTTTTATGAAGATAAATTCCTTAACATTATCACAAAGTTACATGAAACTTAGTAGGTTTTTACTAAGCCCATCAACAAAAAAAACTCCCTTTGAAATCGGTTTCTGAGCTTCAAACTTAGTCATACTGATTACTCTTATTTTAAAATAACTATCATTTCCAAAAGTAACTACTTCTCTATTATTTTCTTAAACATTTTTCAAGATTTTCATATCACATGTCATATGTAAGGAACAACCACTATCAATAATTATTGTACTATTTTTCGTGCTATCTTTTCAATCAGTCACAAAAAAAGTTCTATATTCAATTTTATTCTTCTCAAAATCCTTTTCTTTTCTATTATAATAAACTTTTCCCAGAAGTGTTTTCATAAATTCTTCAATAATGTGATCATGTTAGTCACACCTTCCAAGAAATTCCTCAAAGTATTCAAAACAATTTTTCTTTAATAAATTTTTAAATTATGATGAATTTTTTTCTTTCTTCCTATAACTTTAGAAAGTTCATCTATATTCTTCCATTGTTGTTACCCATTAGTTTATTCCTATTACTAGGAAGAGACATTTTTTCCAATAATTATATGAATTTTTTTCATATATACCATAAAACCAATAATAACTGATGAACCTTGATCTTCTATAGAAAAGTAGTTTAACCCTATGATGAGTTTATTTAAGTTCAACACATCTTTTTGTATCTAAATCCTCTTTATATCGAAAAACTTTCTTATATAGGTTATTTTCAACTTTCATTGATGTTATTTTCTTTTAAATATTTTATAAACTCAAAATTTCTGAATTTTGTTTATTATACCATCTTGGTTAGAATAATCATATGAACTTTTATGTTTAGTGAGTGTAGATATCACCTGATTCTTAAAATTTTTATTTTAGAAGATTAAGATGTTTCGTTCTTTACCTATGAAGCTTTGTTAAAATTATTTCTCATCTTATTTAAGTTACTTTTAACCTCAAGTAATCTCTATTGGTTTTTATAAATCTCATCTTCTTTAATAGAAATTTTCTTACCAGAATCTTCCACTATCCTTCCTTGTTCTGCAACTTTTAGTTTGAGGTTTTTAATTTCCTCAATGTATGCATCTTTATTTTTAAGTAATTATTTATTTCCTTCATTGTACTTCTTCAATATTCTAGGTTCTTTCTTGAGTTTTTTTATTTTTTTCAATACATGCCACAAATTCTGATCACATATGATATTCCCTGTAGGTTTCTTTATCTTCTTCTTCTACACAATTTGTAGTATCTTCCTTCCTTTAAAAATTAGAAATGAAGGTTCTGGTCTTCTCTGATGCTTCAATTTATAACGAAATTTTATTAGAATAATTTTAATCAACTTCCTTTCTCAATGTACATATTTTTTTCATGTCTACCTTTTCTTATTTCTAGTGGATTCCTTATCTTCCTTGTAAGTTTTTTTCCACTTATTCCATTAAGGATTTTCTTCGTAATCATCATCATATTATCCAAATTTCTTCTTCATAAAATTTATAGAAAAATGTACAATTCTTATACACTCGAAACACTTAAGTGGGAGATTTAATTTTCACTTGCCTCTACCTTTATGGTAATTTTTTCGGATAAGGGAAATAATTCCCTCATTCACTTCAGCATCATCTTCCTTACCTTCTAATTTACTGAGGCCAACAATCTCAAGTTCAAGATTTCAGATTTTTAGCTTCCCTATTGATTCAAAATCTATCTCTTCCTTAATCTTCTTTTTGAATGTTGTAAATTTCCTCATATCATATAAAACAAGGAATTTTTTCAATTCATCAAGATATAAATCATATTTATCTTCTAAATATGATATTTTAGGATCAAACCTATTTGAAAATTTCCTCATCTATTTCTTAACAATGGTAGAATATTCTAAGACATCCCTGAATCCTCTGATGTTGCTAATAAATTCATTAACTCTGGTAAATTATTCATTAATAGTTTCTTACTCATCCATTCTAATATATCTGAATTTACTTTTTCATATTTGAATTTTTTCTTCCTTAACTTTAGCATTTCCCTTGAAGATAATTTTGAGTTTTTATCAAGTTTCCTTAGCTGTCTTGAGATCCATCACCTTCATTTAAACATTTTTTTATAAGGACATAAGAATTGAATTTTGATCTTTCTCATCAACCTTAAGATTACTTTTTCCAGTAAATTTCATAGGAGCATCATTCTCAATGGGTGCAAACTCAATTATAGCTTCACCAATCACCTTCGAACCAAGTGATGGAAAATAGGGTATCATTCCATTTTTTCATCAATGATAATTTTTTTCATTATAGGTAGGAATACCTTTTTTATTAAGTGGTTTAATATTATCCATGATAATAAAATTAAGGATCTTATAGAGGTAATATGGATGCTTTAATACAATTAGAACTTTCTAGGAATGTGAGAACCACTAAGAAGGGGGTTGAATCAGTTGTGATCTTTTACAATTTATTTTTTACTTGAAATTAACCTCAACAAATTTTTATAGTTTATATCCTTTTGAAATTTATATCTCAACCACACACATAAGAAAATACAGGAAAGTGAAGTAGGGAACACAAGATTTACAAGGTTCTCCCCAATTGTGGGTGACTATGTCCTTGACATGGTGACTCCAGTTGGTCCATATAAATTCACTATGATATGAAGTGAATACAATTGATCTAACTCCTGTTAGACTCTATATGTATCCCAATAGGTAATTAAACTAACTCTCATCTGTTAAAACAATTTATTATCTTTCGATCCACATCAAATTAAGGAACTTTTAAAAATAGTTCACAACATGTTTGTGCAAAAATTATCCATTTGATACACTCTATTTGGTATGAATTCATCTAGTGTGCCTTTTCCCTCATCTGATATGAATCCATCTGTAGCACCTCACACTCTATCTGGTAGCTCTATCTAGTAGACTTATTTCTATTACACCTCTATTTAGTACCTCTGTATTTTACCTATTCTTCAACTAAAAAACCCTTGGTTGGAAACTCACACTACTCTTCTTACAAAACCTTCAGCACTTTGACTATCTCTCTTACATGAATAGTGTCCATTCATATGGTTCCTTCACCACTTTATATAAGAACACCTCCATAAGAAATCATGGGAACTCAAATATATTTTTCTTCTCAACTAAAACTTGAAATTTGAAACTTCCATCTCTACTTAGCTTTGTTGGGATGCCTCTCAAACCTTCTATAATATTTTTTAATCTTTCTTAGAAACTCAGGGTTATAAAATTTCATCAAAATTCCACAAAACTTATCTAGATAACAAAAAATGAAATAAAATATCATCATCGCCTTTATTAAGGAATTTATAGATCTTTTTAAATCTTCTCATAACTTCATTCGATAAAATTCTGTTTAGTGCCTTCACAAGAATATATTTGTCCGACTATGTTCTGTATGAATCCCCTCTGTTCATGATGTATTATTTGATTAAATCAATCTGGTAACCTCATGATTTCTCTATATGGTATTCTTCACATGACTCCACTATCTGATGGATTTCACATATGTTCATCAATATTGAACTATCTGATGAGTCAGCATTTCTCCGTCCGTCCATCCTGTGTCCTCTCAAACTTTATATAGAAGTTAGATTGAAAAACCCAGTCTGATAAATCTTTATATAATCATATGTTTAGTGAAATAATATTCCTCTATCTAATTTTCATCCATCCAATGGATATTTGGATGATAAAATTTTCTTGAAAAACTTACACTAACAACTTCATTGATCAACATCTCTCTTTGTCTGATCTTCTTCCTTCTTCCTTTTTCGGTGGAGTGGTGAACTCTCATCTATCATGAACATTCATAAACCTTAATTATGTCCATTAGACTTTATAAATTTATCGTCTAGTATACTTCTCATATTTCTCTTCATGTGACACTTTGAAAAAGTTCTCTCAATTTAATTTGTAAATATGTGTATGTTGGAACTATGTTGATCACAAGCTCTCTCTGTCTAAACATGTTTTCACATGTCTTTCCCATGATCTTTATAAAATTTGTTCGATGAACTAATGAACTTTAATTCTCCTAGTTATAAAATATTTCTATCCACTCGGCCTTTATCTAATGAAAACTTTATACCTATCCATTCGGTAACTTCATATGCCTTTGTCCAATCATTAACTGCAACTACACCATATCAGAGCTTGAGCTTTGTACATCCATAATAAAAACTTTTTGCATCAAACTTTGACTTATACCACTTTATTAAAAAATTTGTGAACTAATCTTTTATCATAAGTATCTTCATGATGTTAGGAACTTGAATATCAAGAAATCATCATCTTACTTAGTAATGAAACTTTCTTAACTTGGTAAGAAAAATTTATTAAATATCTTTAGGAGAAACATATAAGGAAAGTTTCTTAAACAACTCTAGTAACTCTTTCTTACCTAAAATATTAAAACATATGAAAACAAAATATTGACAACAAATAAAAAAATCATTACAAAAACAGCCCAAAGGATCTTCAAAAATTGATAGAGCTCTTGTTAATGGAACTATAATGGACCAGTATGACTCTGTGAGTAGTATTAACTTTCCAAGGTATAACTCATACCATCATCCAATCCCAGTTTTGACCCAAGATACTAGGAAAAGGAACCCTTTTCCATTCAGATTCAATAATTCTTGGACAAAACATTCAGAGTGAAATAAGTTTGGTATGGATGTCTAGAAATATCTTTAATGTGAAAAAGATTCATATGTTTGTGAGAAAAAACTAAAATTTCTAAAAGGAAAGTTGAAAATATAGAGAAATCGTGTTTTGGAAATGTGGAAGAGGGGACTCTTAAGAATAAATCATCAAAACTACAAGATAATAACAGTAGGAAATATTTTGAGGAGTCCCTTCTTTAAGAGGAAATTGACACTATCAAGGAACTTAGTTCAGTGTTGAAGATTAAACATGAAATTCAAAAGGAACTTTTAAAAGTCAAGTGGATGGGGGAAGGAATAAAAACACTTCTTTTTTTAACTCCATGAAAAGATATGGTAAAATATGTAAACATATTTATCAATTTAAGGATGGAGATAGTATTATTTTTGAAAGAAAGGATCTCATAGAGCATGTTTTCAATTACTCTAAGGACCTTTTAATCAAAATGACCAATTTACTATAAAACTTACTGATAATGTGATATCAAAAACTATTGATGAGTAAGAAAATAACTTATTTACTAGAATTCCAAGATCTTTAGAAATTAAATAAGTTACATTCAATCTTAATCCTAACAGTTCCCTGGGACCTGATGGGTTTACTGATCATTTATTTCAATAATTATGGAAAATTTTCACTTGAATATAGAAATTTTTGTTCATAGTTTCTTCTGGTATGAATTTATCTCAAGTGGAAAAGACTCTCAGTTTTTAGATCTTATTCTTAAGGTGGAAATTCAATCCAAACTATCTATTTTAGACTCATTTCTCTTATCAAAACTATTTATAAAATTATTAGTAAAATCATTCCCAATAAGCTTTCTCTAGTTACTAACAAAGTGGTCTCACTAAACCAATATCGGTTTATCAATGGTGGGAACAGTTAGGACTTCCTAATAACTACCTCAAAATGTGTGAACCCACTTTAAACCTGATAGGGTTGGGAGCATTTCCATCAAGGTCGTAAGGTCCCAATTTTTCTTATGAGGTGCAAATATCTTTTTTTGTTTAAATACTTGTTTATGGCCTAATGTGAGTACACGTTGAGGTCATGGGTGTATCGGGGGTGTATAGGGGTTTTTTGGAGCATGGAGCCCCAGTTTTTGGGGAAAAAATAGACAGGCTTCATGGTTAGGAGAAACCATTCTGGAAAGGCAGCACGGTTAGAAGAAACCGTTCAGGGATTGAAAGTGGGATGTAAGTGGTCACAAGGTTTGAGGAAACCATGCAACCTCAAGCGCACACCCATGCAAAGGGCTATGTAGTTTTTAGAAGATGGTATCGCATGGTTTTTGAATAGTTAGTAAAATCATGCACATGAAATTGTGCGGGGACCCTCTTCGCGTAGTAAATGGTGTACGGTTTGGCTAACCATGCAACCAAACTATGTGAACCATTACTTCTTGGGGAAATTTACATTTCTCCCTTAAAATCCTTATAACTTAAATTTGTTTCTATTCTCTCCACCAATGGACAAACTTGAACATTAGAGGGCTCCTTTAAAGGCCAAATCATAGAATTTGCTCCTATTTCTCCATCCAGACTTAGAATCGAACACTTTCGGTCTTGTTGGATCCACATCGGTGAGTTCTTCATTTTAATTGGTATTAGTTGTGCTATTTTGGTGTGAGCTAATATGCCATATTTTCAAGATTTTTATTTTTTCTTTATTTTTCTCTCGATCTGGACTAAATCAGAGCTTGATAGTAGAGGATTTCTCTACTACGGACCTACAGTAGGTGGTCTATACCTTTTCCCATATATTTTGGCTATTTTATAGCATTATGAAGTTGTTCCACATGCTAGAATTCCTGGTAGTGTCCCTTAAATTGATTAAATGGTTGAATTGAATTATTTAAGACATTATTAGGTCTCCCACTAGAACCTTTGAGTTTGTTATATGTTTTTACCCCAACCTAGGCTAACCATGGGGTGTGTCTTTGTATCTTCCCTTTGTTATACCACTCATGGGGTGTGTGTGGGCTTTCCTAGTTAGAGGGATCCCTTTATTAAATTGAATGATAATTGAATTGAGATTATATGAGAGATTTTATGCCTCCTCTCCATTTGATAACATGATTCTTAATTGATTAAATGGTCTATTTGTTTAAATTTATTTTATCGAAATTGTGGAAATGAGTATGTAAACTCATGAACTGCGAATTATTGTGAAATGATTATTGAAATGGGATGATGAATTGAAATGGTAGTGAATCCCTTGGTTGGTATACCTTGGATCTCTATTCCATTAGATGACATGGATCTTATTTTTGGTGGTGGGCATCTTGGACTTGTTTTCTCCTTGGGTCTTGATTATGTAGGATTACTTAGGCCTTACTGCCCCTTGGATCCGGCTTGATTGGGAATGCATTTGACATGGTCTATTGACATGATCCTTGGACCCCACCCAATTCTTTATCAAGTTTCCATTGAGATGCTCTTGGGACTTGACAAGGATTTCATGGTCTTATATATCTTAGATCTAGACCTTTGTGGTCTTAAAATATGGATTACATGGCGTGGTTGTTGTGGATGACTTAGTTATATAGTGTGGTGAGGTGAATTTTATATATTAGAGTATACGATGTGGTTGTGATGAATTTTTTACACTTGATTACACAGTGTGGCCATAGTGGATATTTTTTATGCTTATAGATAGTCCTGATATGGGTATCAATTCACAATTATTAAACTATAAAGTTATCACTTGTTTACTTGTGATTTTACCACTTCCCTTTCTTATGGGAGCATGACCATTGTTTACAGGGAGCCTTGGCAGGATAGATAGCACCACTTCACTTTCATCACATTACTTTCAATGCTTTTATACCTGTGATATATTTCATGTTGTTTTTGTTTATATTACACAAACTAGATTTATTATAGACACCATTGGTGGTATCCTATTGAGTGTTATCTCACACACTATTTGGTTTGTCGTTGGGTACTCGGATAGACTTCATGGATTCCGATAGGGACCGGTGCAAGCACCCACAATACGATGCATGATTCATGCTATGCTTAGGGGTAGGGGAGCACGTGAGTGAGCTATGCTTGCAATTCTAGTCAGAGATAGTTCCTTTTTGGTATTTTGATACATTTATTGTATTTAATTATTGTATACCTATTTTCCTACTTTTTAGATACATGACATGACATATCATTTTTTATATGATATTTCCTTTGGAATTGTTTATTTATTACAGTATTATGGATGATTTTTATTTTTTCAATTATTTATCTACTTCTGATATTGATCTATATGATGTATACCATTGTGTTATACTCTGACATGAGGTAATAGTCTCCCCACGGATGCACCCTGGGCCCTCATTGCTAGTCGGCAGCATCTGGTGTACAGGAATGTGCGCTTGAGGCCATGTGACCCATCGGCTCAGGTCACAATTTAGTGGCATCTGGGTCGGGATGTGACAAAGGTATATGTTAGAAAAAAATTGATACTATAAGTTTGGATTTATTATTTTAAATTATAATAAATTTTAGATTCTATGAAACCTTTATAAGATGGGTGAAAATATTATTTTCCTTTGTAAAAGTCTTAATTCTTATAAATAGATCTCCTGAGGGCTACTTCACATGTTTTAGAAAAGTAATAATCTTTATCATTGTTGAGTATTATTTGAGAAAATATATCACAATGATGGTAGAAGAAGGAAATTTGAAATAATTATAGTTTGAAAGAGGAATCACATCTTGATCTCATATTCTTTATGTAGATGATATTATTGTTTTCTACCAAGGAGAAGAAGGGATATAAAAAATCTGTAAGATATATTTATGTAGGACCCTAGAACACCCTGAGAGGGAAGGGGTGAATTGGGGTGTCAACTTTTTATTTTAATATGATGGATCTTGTTCCCGCGTTGATAAAAACTCATTAAAATTTTATGATGGATTTGAATAGTAATCAAACATTCAAATATAGAGAGACAAAACACCACTTTTACTTGGTTCACCACTAAGGGATAGTCCAAGGAGCATATGCTAAAAGTGTGTTGGTTGTACCTAAATCCACTAATCTTCATTAGTTGTGGGATAAAAAAGTTTGGTTATAGTCACTCTATTTCAGGAACACTACCTTTATAATATTTTAGGGATAGATCACTATGTCCCTTTGAACACTTCTGTCGACTCCCCCTAGCTCACTACTTTGACAGAATTCTAACTCAATTTATCAACTTGAAGGTTGCTTCAATGGATTGGCATTAAAGTCTTTGTCCATGACTTAGCATGAGACTATGCTTGCATAGTATACCTAAGTTGATGCTCTTTGAAAGCCATGTCAACTTAAACCTGATGTTCAATACTTCCTTTCACGAAGCTCCTTCACAAAGCTCAACTCTTCACAAAGCTAACTGCCTTTGTGAAACAACATTTCTTCCTTTGTGAATTGCACTACTTCCACAGCAAACTGCGTTGCACCATGTGGCACAAGTGCTTCACAGATCACCTCTTCTGTGAACCACCCCTGCTCTAAGGACTATCTTCTCTTCCACATACCGCCTTTTTTTACTACCTCTGCAAACATTGTCTCCTCCATGGATCGTCCATGCTTTGCAGAAGGATTATTCTTCCTCAAACCTCCTCTCCTTCGTGGACCATTGATGTCCTGCAGACCACCTCTCATTCATGGACTGTCCCTTCTTTAGTGGACTGCCTCTACTTCTACGAACTCTTTTCCTTCTATCCAACGGTCCAGAGTCCTTAAAAATTTTTATTTAAAAGAAAAACCCCATTTTAAAGGAAGAAGGGGGGAACCCCAAAACATACATCAAAGACTTAAAACAAATCACTACGCGAAGGTCAAGTGATTCAAACCAAACTAACAACATGGAGCTACCCCTCCCCAACAATTGATTTTGAAAGAGCTCTCCACCAGTGCAAGACTGAATGGTAAGCAAGTGTCCTGTGTCAAAGCATAGGCTCGATCCAATGACAAACACCATACCCTCTCAAACATCCAAATCCATAAAGTTCTGCAATGATGAATAGCTATCTCTATAACCACCTCTGGGGAATGATCCACATGGTCGAGTCCGGGTGAATCACCGTAACACCATCCCACACAAATCCTTTCACCATTCCAAGAAACCAAAAGTCCTCCAAACCTCCTTTCACGAATTTTCCCCACAAACCAATTCACCCTTCATAGAATCCTCCCTCGTGAACTCTTCTCCTGTGTAGAATTGATTCCCCACAAACCACTTTAGACTTGGTCAAATTATTCTCAGAGCAAGGATGTTTTTCTAATGAAAATTGATCATGTTTAAATAAGGGATTATCAGTCCTTATATAGTAAAATAGATACAAAAACCTTTCTAATATATTTTACTTAAAACTTCAATATGGTGTGTCCTTCAACATGTACTACTCCTTCTGCGAATCGTTTTCCCTACACAGTCTGTATACCGCCTCTCTCTCATCATGGATTCACAAATCACTACCTCGTTTCCTCAAAAAATGAGTCATCCCGCAAACTATTTTCCTTATGTGTACTACAAACCTTCCCACGAACCATATCTGTCTTTCAAACCATTTTTCATTTGTGGTTCACGTACCGCACTTCGCGGTCCACATAGTACCGCTATATTGAAATCCTATCTTTTTCATTTTTCCTTGTAGTTCCGCATACCTCATATGTGGTCCACAAAATTTGCTTTGCAATCCATGTATTTTTCACCTCTTTGCAGAAATATTTCCTTTTTCAAAAACAAACTCCTGATTTTGAGGCCCAAAAATTTGGCAAACACTGGGAATTTGTGCCACTTTAAACACTTGCTTTAGCATGTACTGTAAGATCACTTATCTTGAAAAATACTTGATCAATCTAATGTGGATTGATAATAAACACAAACCATACTCAATTTCTAGAAAAGAATATCCTTGGTTCCAACAATATCCCCCTTTGGGTTTGTTGGTAATCTGCAGATAAATTCAATGAAGCATCAGGCGCAATCAAAACCTGATACGTGAGAAACAAATCATCCAATACTCTAAGTCTACGTGAGTGATTCTTAGTGTAGAAAATAATAGGGGAAGCATTAATTGGGTTCTCATGTCTTGAAAAGGTTATTTCTTGAAAAACCATTTCTCATAACATTTGAATTTTCCATAAGTTATCCATTCATCATTCTCCCCCTTTGAACCATGTAATTTATCCAAATTTCTTCTCAATTATCATGAAGCTTCATTGCATTGAGTTTATCCATTATCCCCCATTGGAAATAAACCCAAAGAACTAGTATTTTTACATTATAGAACTTAAAATACACTCCCCCTAGATCGTATCTCCTCCATAAACTTACATCACTTTGATAAACAGATTAAAATAGTTAACACAAAAGGGGAGAGGGGACAACTCATGACCTTCTCATACACTAGGAGGTGGTTGAACACTGAGGTTCAACCGATTATTCTCGAACACATGTGATGAAAATGGATTGGTTAGTATGTTATCCACTTTATTATCAGTTTCAACATGATCCATTTTAATCATTCCTTGTTCAACCTTTTCCTTGATAAAGTGATATCTAATTTTAATGTGTTTCATACAAGAATGTTGAACAGGATTCTTAGTAAGATCAATTGTGCTCTTGTTATCACAGTGAATCTCCATGGGTTGTTTCACCTCATCACCTATATCAGTTAGTTGTTGCTTCATCCAAATTAGTTGAGTGCAAGCCTTTGTAGCGAAGATATACTCAGCTTCAGTAGTACTGAGAGAAGTGTTTTCCTATTTATTACTCAACCATACCATGCATTTATTTTCAATAAATATTGCTCTACCACTTGTGGACTTTCTATCAACAACATCTCTAGCCCAGTCTCATGATTATTTTCACTTCTGCCATCTATTCTTCCTTTGGATTACTTCGAAAGCGGTCCATTAAGCACATTGCAAAGAAAATATATGTTTGTGTCACTAACAGACATAATAAGCTTCCAATGATTCTCCTATACATTATGGGATCTATAAATGTCCCATCCCTATGCTTTTCCAGTTTTTTTCCAACCACAAATTGGATTCATCATTGGTTTATAATCGTGCATATTGATTTTCTTCAGCATATCTCTTTCATACTTTTCTTGAGAAATGAAATTGTAATCCCTCTTTTGTATCACCTGCATCCCAATGAAGTATGTGACTTCACCAATCATAGACATTTCAAATTCTAATTTCATATGATCATAAATTCTTCCACTGATCCCTACCTACTGTCACTAAAAATTATATCATCCACATACACCATCACCATAAATTGATCTTCCTATAAATTTTTTTCATGGATATCATGATCAACACCACCTCTTTTAAATTGGGGCTTCTTCATATAAGTATCTAGTCAAGAATACCATGTATGTGATGCCTTCGTCATACCTTGGAGAGACTTTTGTGAGGTTTTGATGAAGTTTCTTCAATAATTATTTCCTCTTTTAATTATTAATATGAACCATATTATTTGTTTCATCACACAATGTTTTCAAGCCTTCCACTATGTCTGCTTCTGAATCTGTTTCTTGGCCATTGATCATGATACCTGAAACTCCTTTTCTAATGGCACGATCTTTAAGAAATTTCCAGAATAATCATGTTAGATAACAATTGAACTAATGATTTTGGAAGCTTCTTTATTATTCTTCATTTGTCTACCCCTAAATGTAAATACTTTTGATCATCTTTATAATGGTGGATCTCATCAAGAATGGATTTCAAAAAAACAGTATGGAGAAAACACCATAATGATTCTTCATCTTGTGACTTTCCACATTGGAAAATTTTCACATCATCGCCAAGGATAATATTCTTGAATACTTGTTCTCCAGGATTCCATAAACAAGATCAATTAGTTATGGTACCTTCTTTATCCTAATTTTCATGAATAAAACATCTTTATCTTCATCAAAAAATGATCCTCCATCATATCTATATTTGAATATCAAATTGAGGAATCATTCAAAGATGGTGACTTCTTTAGATAGGCTATCAAGAATTGATAGACCTATCTTCTTCTCAGGTTCCACCCCTGATAACTTTCTTCACCTTTAATTCCCTACATTATAAGCACAAATACAATACACAAAATATTAAGGGAATAAGGTGTTTCCTTTTTTATTTATCAATATGAACTATATGGTTGAGATGATCTTCTCAACCATGTTTCCCCATTTGATTCAGTATTCAAGCTTGCACATATGATCATATGTTTTGATTTATTTTTAGGAAGAAAGGATCTCTTCACATACTCTTCCACTTTGTGTGGATAATTTTTCTTCTTAATAGGCTTCATGAATGATATATTCTTACTCCTCTTAAGTACTTCTTCTTATTCTGGTAGTAAGGTTAAAAACCTTTTGCAATTTGACTATATTTATTTCATCTCTCACACATGACTTCTTTAACATGTGAGTTTATTTTTTATTTTTTAACTCTCATGATCTTTTCCTTCATCATGTGGAAGATTATCTTTTCCTTTTTCACCAGCGTTGGATTGTGCATCTTCAAGTTTCCGCATTCTTTCCAAATCTTCTAGACAAATAACTAATATGTCATTAAGAACTATTGCAGCAAGTTTAGATCTTACACATGGGTTCATCTATGTGTCATTTGTCTTAGTAGTTTTCTTGGATGCACTACCCTTTGTCTTCTTGGATTTAGAATCCAATGTCTTCTCACAATACTTCATTAATACCTTCTTGGGAGGATTTCTATTCACAACATTATTTTGATTTATTCCCAAGGTTTCTTATTCATTCCTAGCTAGATTTTGTGATCTTATTTTCTTATCATATTTGGATATATGTTGAGATGATCGTGTACCAACCTTGTGACCACTGTCATTGCATACCACACATATGTTATCAATCATTCCAAATATGTTTTCAATAAACAGATGTTTCTAGACCTATGGATGTTGCTTCTTCATATCAGGATTACTCCCCCATAAGATAGGCTTCCTTTGTTCTTTCACATTTTTAGGATTATACCAACAATTTAATGCACAATTCCTAAATCTTTTGTAATGAAAACATTGACCAACGAACCTTGATCTCCTTATATCTTATGTATAAGTTTGTTAGATCTTCTTAGTGACTTTTTGTGCTCTTTGGGGGTAACCTAATTCCATACTATTTTTCCTATCCACCCTAGTCATGGTGGTAGGTTTCTTATCACCTTTTTTCATTCATACTTGTCTAATATTTGTCTTAAAACCAGTACATTTCATGATCATACGTTTAGAGACATTAACACAAGTTGGTATGGATGGTACCTATTTCTTATCAGCTGCTTGAGATAGATTATCAAATGATTTCATGATCTTCTTATCACATGTTGGTGGTATTTTAGATTTTTAATCCTCCAGTGAACATTGAGTAGCTACAATAATTGTTTCCTTATTTTTTGAAGTCTCAATAAATGTCTTCTCAAGATTGGCCAATTGAGCTTCCAAATCTAGATATTTCATATTAAGGATGATTTTCTGATCTTCGATCATAATAATCTTTTCTTCACAAGACTTATTCATTATAAAAACTTTTTCTTTATGTGGATTATCTTTATTCTAAATCAAGGAGTCATGTTCCTTGATTTTCTTGGATATTTATTCCAATTGTAAACCCTGACATCAGTTATATTTTTCAATTTTTCTTCAAGTGCATGGATCTTTGCTTCAAGATTATTTTTTACTACCTATTTCTCTTAAAATTCTTTGAGGTATTTTGAGGAACATATTTTAAGTTCCCTATTTTATTTTTCCAAGGTTCCAACCTCTCTAGAGAGCTTTAAACATTCAATAATTTTTTCTTGCAAGATCATTTCCATCGAGTCAGCTTCTCTTTCTAGCTGGGTAATCTTTTCCTGCATACATTGAAAGATTCTACAAAAAAATGTGACTCTTTATTCAGTAATATAATAAAGATATTTTATTAATCTCTAAATTCCAAATTCATGTGAGGTTGTAGATTGATCAACATCACCACTTGTGCTAGTATCTTTATTTTGAGAACAACTTTAAAAGGTGCTAACATACACCTCCTGATCACTTGAATATTTTGACTTACATGAGGTAGAAGTTTTTTCCTTTTCATTGGTGGAAAACTAAGACACTTTAGCTTCACCTTCTAAGCCAGATATATATTCATTGTTAGAAAGGTGTAGAGAAATTGATATGACCTCTTATTTAGATAACATAGACTTCTTCAACTGTCTCTTCTCTTTCATTTTCCTATTCATCGTGGTCTTAGTGGATATAGACTTCTCCTCAGAGATAATAAGATCTTCATCCAAACTGAACTTCATTATTGACTCAGGAAAGAAACTAAAATATTCAACAGAGAATATATTTATTGTAGAGTATCCAACATATGCGGACCTCCCTCTGATACCACTTGTAGGACCCCGGAACACCTTGAGAGGGGAGGGGTGAATCATCGTGTCAACTTTTTCTTTTAATATAATGGATATTATTCTCATGTTGGTAGGAACTTGTTAAACCTATATGATGGATTCAATCAGTAATCAAACATCCACATATAGAGATAAAACACGGCACTTTTACTTGGTTCACCACTAAGGTCTAGTCCAAGGAGCATATGCCAACAGTGTGTCGGTCGTACCAAAATCTACTAATCTTCACTAGTTGTGGAATACAAAAGTTCTATCACAATCACTATGTTCCAGACACATTTCCTTTACAATATTTTAGGGATATCTCACTATATCCCTCAAAACACTTCTGTCGACTCCCCCTAGCTCACTTCTTTGATAGAAGTCTAATTCAGTTTATCGACTTGAAGGTCGCTTCAATGGATTGGAATTAAAGTATTTTTCCATGACTTAGCACGAGACTCTGCTTGCACCATATACCTAAGTTGGTGTTATTTGAAATCCATGTCCACTTAAACCTAATGTTCAATACTTCCTTTCATGAAGCTCCTTCACAAAGATCAAGCCTTCATGAAGCTAACTTCCTTCGTGAAACAACCTTACTTCCACCATGAACTGTGTTTCTTCCTCAGTGAACTGCGTCGCACCACATAGCACAAGTTCTTTGCAAATAACCTCTTTCATGAACCACCCCTACTCCATGTACTATCTCTGCTTCCATATACTGCCTCCATGTACTGCCTTCACAAACATAGTCTCCTCTGCAGACCATCCCTACTTCGTAGAAGGAGTCTTCTTCCATGAACCACCTCTCCTTCATGGACCGTTGATATCCCACAGACCACCTATACTCTATGAACCCTCCCTTCTTCCAAAGACTGCCTCCACTTCCACATACTCTTTTTCTTTATAAGCTATAGAGCCCTGCAAACCTCATTTCATGAACTGTTCCCATGAACCTATTCACCCTTTGTAGAATCCTCCCTCGTGAACTCTTCTCCTGTGCAGAATTGATTCCCCACGTACCACTTTGGACTTAGTCGAATTATTCCCTGAGAAAGGATGTTTTTCTAATGAAAATGGATCATGTTTAAAGAAGGTGTGAGTAGTCCTTCTATAGGAAAATAGATCCAAAAATCTTTCTAAGTTGTTTTACTTAAAACTTTGATGTGGTACAGCCTTCACTACGTATTGCTCCTTATGTGAATTGTTTTTCCTACGTGGTCCACATACAGCCTCTCTCTTATCACGGCTTCACAAATCACCACCTCATTTCCTCAAATTACAAGCCATCTTGAAAACCATTTTCCTTTCGCATACTGTGAACCTTCCTGCCACTATTGGAAAAACGACCTATATCCACAGTTCAAAACCGTGGGTATAGCCCCCAAAACCATGGGTATAACCTATACCCACGGTTTTGGGAACCGTGGGAAACTGAGGCATTGGGATAGGTCCACAGCCTATACCCACGGTTTGGAAAACCATGGGTATAGCTTTTTTTTGCCACCATGTCAAAGGCTCATACCCATTTCCACGCTATCAAATCCCTTTATCCACGGTTTTAAAACTATGTGTGTAAATAGTATAAAAATAGCTTTTGTAGGTGTTAAACCCACGACCACCATGAACAAATCTTATAATTTGATGTGCCTCACCACTTCAGCTACGAGACTTAAATTTACATATATATATATATTTCTAAATATATTAATATGCATCTGAATTAGTAAAAAGGATATCGGTGTGTTTCGATCTCACGTCTTTCTCTATAACTATCTAGCGGCTAACCAACCCGGCTACGTCGCTTGCAATTACATATATCTACATTTATTTTAATATATTAATCTATCTTGTTGTATTAGAAAATATCAATCAGCGTGATTCGATCCCTCGACCATTGGAATTAAGAAACAGCAACTCACCAACCGATCTATGTATGTTATAATATTTGTATCTAGTTAAATATATTAATTCAAACCGTGAGTATAGAATAAAAACCTTGGGTATAGGTTTTCCTACCATTTTTTTTGTGTCCCGTGGATTTTTTTTCCACCATAATTCAGGAATGCTATACCAACAATTTTACAAAACTGTGGGTATAGGTATTCAAAAAAAACCTATACCCACGGTTTTGGAAAAACCCCTATACCCATGATTTTGGAAAAACCGTGGGTATAAGCCTTGAAAAAAACACCTATACCCACGGTTTTTTCCAAAATTGTGGGTATATGTGTTTTCCCCCATGGTTTTGGAAAAATGTGGGTATAGGTCATAAAAAAAACCGATACCCACGGTTTTCCAAAACCGTGAGTATAGGGCTATTTTTCAGTAGTGCTCAAGCCATATCTATCCCATGAACCATTTTCTGTTCACTTTTTGCGTACCGTGCTTCGCGCTCCACTTAGCACTGCTATGTGGAAATCCATCCTTTGTTGTTTTTCCTCACAGTTCTATGTACCTCCTATACAGTCCATGAACTGTACTTCGTGATCCATGTATTATTCAACTCTATGCAGAAATCCTTCTTTTTCCAAAAACAAACTCCTGATTTTAAGGCCCAAAAATTTGGCAAACATTGGGAAATTATGCCACCTTAAACACTTTCTTCGACCTATACTATAAGATCAATTGTCTTGAAAACTCTTTGATCAACCCAATGTGGATTGACAATAAACACAAACCATACTCAATTTTTAAAAAAGAACTTCCTTGGTTCCAATAATTTAAGCATTATGAGGCCTCGGGTCAAAGCATCAGCTGGGACAAATCACATATCTTATTTGGTAAAAACTTTTCACTTTCATGAAAAATGTTTATTTTGAACTACTTTGGCATCAGAGAAGGTACTCTTCCTTTTATGTACTTGGGTTTTCTAATATTTTGTGGGAGGCCAAAGGTTCAATACTTTAATAAAGTAGTTGGGTATATTCAAGGGAAACTAAGCACTTGGAAAGGAAAATCCCTCTCCATGGATGGTAAGATTTGTTTGGTCAAATACACTATTATGTCTAAATTTGTTTACACATTTATGGTATATAAGTGGAAAAATTAGCTTCTTAGGAGGATTAATAGACACATGAAGAAATTTTTTTAGAGTAAAAATAATCATGAGAAAAAGATATTGACTATCCTCTAGAAATAATGTTGTAAACCCATCTAATCTAGGGGAATGGGAATTAAAAACCTGAGGGAATTTAAAGCTTCCCTACAAGCGCACTTCATATGGAAACTCCTGACCAATAAATTTGGATCCCTTGATTTTCTTTAATTTAGATTTATCAAAAGTATTAGTTCTATGTTTATTCGCTTATTTAACTCTTATATATGGGAATATTAGAGGGAATCTTATGTTAACATCATGATGCAATCAAGGTGGTTAGTATGAAGATGATCCTCTCTTAATTTCTGGTATTTTAACTAGCTTGGGTTTCCTATAAGAAATCTAATTTATAACTTCTACATTCCTGACCCCCACTTATCAATTGAGAATTATTTAGAAATCAAATTTATGGAATACCCTCTATCATTAGGCAAATTATAGAGGAAAACAAGTCCATGCCTCTGGATGATATGTTGATCTGGGAACCGATGAAAAATGGGGTCCTGTCCAGTAATTTTTATTATCTATTCAAGAATGGGAATCCCGATACAATATAACAATGGTTTTGGAACTTTAAAAATACATGGATCAGGTCTTAAAGAACCAATCTTCTTTGGAGAATCCTCAAAAGAATAATTCCAACTGAGGAAAGGCTAAAGAACTATGGTTTTTATTATTTCACTATTTTTATTTTGTTCATGTCTAATATTGACGATGAGGACCACTTATGGTTGCACTTTTGTTTGGAAAAGACTCTCTAGATGTCCATTTTTGACCTATTTGAAATCCAATTAATATAGGTTGTTGTCCTGGAGAGCTACTCAAAGTAGCTAGGAACCAGGGTCTCTTTATACAACTTTCAAATCTACTTCATCCAGTGGGGAAAAAGGTATGTTATCTCATCATAAAGTGTAAGAAAAATATCATATATGATGGATATTCCCACTTTTTGAGAAAAATATTAAATCATGTTGTGGTTATGGTGCAAGAAGTAGAGAAAATGCAAAAGGGGTAGCTGAGAACAAGCTTTAGGACCTCTTTGTTTCCAGGTGATTAGAAATCAATCTAACTTCAATAAACCAAGAAGAACCATCAGTATGGTTTGGAAAGAACCTATTTAAGGCTACATTAATGTTGATACTAATAGTGTGTCAAAGGGGGTTGAAGGACAAGCCAGCTGCAGAGAGGTCTTTAGGGATCATAAGAGTAACATTATTGGATGTTTTTTTAATATTATGGTCACACATATGCTCTTAAAACATAAATGAAAGCAATGATCAGGTCGGTGCAGATTATGATACAAAAGGGATGGAAAACCCTATGGATTGAATGCTACTCAACAAGCATTTTTCAAGAAGTCAAAAACAAACAAAATCATTTCTATTAGGAGTTACTACCATAATGGATCTCATCTATTAAAGACCTTTATTCCATCATTTATTTCATTTCTTATACCTTTAGGGATACTAATGCATTAGCGGATGGCCTAGCCAATAAAGGAGTGGTTTTTAATTCTTTGGATTGGTTGGAAGGAGTTCCACATGATTTGATTGGCTTGGTGGGACCTGACATATATTGAACTCCTGCCTTTAAACTCATGTGATTTTTATTTATTGAAGATGATCAAGGTATCTTGTGGCTTGACTAAACTTTATGATGCATTTAAATTAATAAAAAATTAAAGTTTTCATTTTAATTTTTGTTAAGTATCATTATTATTATTATTTTATTAAATTTAAGTTTTTTAACAAAAATTAAAAAAATTAACAGGGCTTTAAAATTCTCACTAATTGCCTAAATTAGTTAGAGTTTATAACCCTCCTCTAATTTTATCTTTTTTTGAAGTAATTAAAAAATATTAGCGGGAGTTCATAGCCACCACTAATTACATGAATTAGCAGTGATTTTGAGATAATCGTCACTAATTTATGTGAAAAATAATTTATAGTGGTTCTTCATAACCCCCTCTAAATAACTATCTCCAATCTGCTGTTTTTTATAGTGGTTTTCAATTATATCATAAGATTTCTTGCCTGTCAACAAGTATAGTCATAACATAAATTTCAAGTGGGGGTGTTACCATCATTTCCAATTATACTTTGGAAGTGAGACCAGCTTTCCATTAAATTTGTATTTCCTTTCTAAAGGCCTCTCAAAATCACGATGTCATAATGGTGGTTGTTGACAAACTCTCCCAATTAGCTCAATTCATACCCATTTGATAGGCTCATTGAGTGGAGGTTATTTTAAAGTACTATGTGTGGGGAGTCATTAAGTTACATGGCAAGCTAACATTGATCGTTTCTGAGATGGATCTCATGTTTACTTCCAAATTTTGGAAAGCTTTATAGTAATCCATGGAAACATAGTTAAAGTTTAGAACTACTTAACATCCCCATATGGATTAGATATCCTGAACATATGATATGGGTATTTGAGGATATGATGAGAGTACGTATTATAGATTTTAATTGTTTATGGGAGGATGATCTCCCATCAGGGGAATTTTATTACAATAATAGTTACCAATATATGATTAGTATTGATACCTTTGAAGTACTTTATGAGAGATTGTATCATTCTCCTCTTTATTAGGTGGAACTAGGTGAAGCTTCTTGTGCTAGATTGAGTATGGTGTGGGAGATGACATAGATGATTTAGTTGATTAAGAAAAGGATTTCTATAGTACTAAGTGGTAAATTCTTATGTTGATTATCGTCAACAGGATTTGGAACTTGTAATAGGCAGTCATACATTCCTTAAAGTGTCACCTAGGTTGGGACACTAGTGACTCGGGATGCAAGGTAAGTTATTGTCTCATTGTGTAGGACCATTCAATATTTTCAAGCATGTTAGGGAAGGGGGGAATCTCATACTAGTTGGAATTACCCCCTCATCACATCATTGTGCACGATGTGTTCCATATTTCATAGAAATGGAAGTGTGTGTCAAATTTCTCTCATGTTATTAACTGAGATCATGTTGAACAAAAGTCGGATGAGAGTTTTTTATAGGAACCTCTTTTTATTATTGATTGAAAGGAGAAAGTATTACATGGTTGGGTTATTCTGTTTGTATGCATGCTTTGTGAAGTGCATAAGAGTTTCATTTGTTTTCAACATAGATTTAAGTGAATAAGAGTTTCATTTGTTGTCAATAAGAATTCAATATGTGAATGAAAGGTATTGATGAAGAAGTTGGTGAAGCCTTGGAGAATTGTTGTTGATTAAAAGCATTGAATACTACACTTGATCAATTCTCCAAGAGGATATAATTCTAATGATTGTAGAATTGGTCTTAAGTTCCATGACTTGTATCAAGGTGATACATTGTTACAACACTTGAATAAGATCATTCAATACTCAATTGCATGAGGAAAGGAGTAAAGATGATCCATCCATTGAATCTAAACGTATGAAGTCTATAAATTAGATGATTGTTTGTGTTTATCCTCAAAGAATAATACATGTGTTTTAAAGAGAACACATCACTCATTACAACAATGAAGGCCATGAATTATGCCTTAATGCATGAGGAATTAACAAATGATCCATGCATCATCCATGATTAGATCGAAACAACATATTGAATATCATTTGTAATTTATGATCTAAAAAGAAATGAATGGATGATTCTTGAAGATTAAGAAGAAGAAAGGAAGCATGCATGGGCTTTGAATGAATAAGGATGGTTTGGAATTTTAAGGAGGAATTAATACTTGGTTTTTATACTAACTACTTAGTATATGCCTTTACCCAAAAAAATTAGGCCCAATCTTGAAGGCTAGATGAAGACCTCACCCAAGGAATATGCGGGACCTGAAGTTCTACCATGCCCAAGGGGAAGACCTCAAAGAAAGACCGCAAGAGGTACACATGCGGGCCGTGTATAAGCCCGCAGAATCACACACGGTGATCAACCCGTGTACGCAAGCATGCATAATGGGTGCTAGGTGCACACCTGAGGAACAGAGTGGGTTCTAAGAGTGCACCTACAGGGTGAACACAGTATGGGGCGGTACTATGGAGGGAGAGAGGAGAAATATGAACGATTGTTGTCACGACTTGATACTTAAACCATTAGGAAACTACGGCTCGTTTTGATGTGGGACGGAATTTTAAAAACACGGATGTGATCTACGTGGTTCATCTGATCCCGCATCTAATCTAAGACACACGCTCCATCCTACGTCCTGTGTTATAATCATGGCCGTCTGTGATCAATCTGAGTTGATCTAACGGTTGTGGCATCGTATTCAACCTCCGACTGCATGGAGAGTCACCTGACGTCGTTGCTCACTATCGCCACTACCGATCCACCATGATCGAGTTCCCGACCACCGTTGAAGCTCAAATCTCTTGCATGCTAATCATCTGGACGAACTAAATACATGCATGCATTAAAAGTTGCATTCATGCATTGAGATGAAGAATTCAAACGTGGCTGAAGCAAATGGAGTTGTGAGGTCATGTCAGAATTATCGAAGCCTTCTAGGAAATGATCTATATGCGTTCTTAAATGCATGCATGTGAGGATCATGATACAATGAATAAGTTAGCATTTGAAAGAAATATCCCATGATTCTTAGCTTATCTTTTAACCCATGTTTGAAGTTTTTCAATGCCGAAGATCACGACCATTTAAATATTTGAAGATTTCGGCATATCTCACGGAATTTGAACATAGGGTAACGTTGTTTCTTACCTATAAAGAGAGGACCCACAAGCCGAAACAAAGTGTTTCCATTCTCTAAGAAAGGAGATCTTGTTTCTCTAAAGAAACATAGAAACCACAAACCCCTCTGGTTCACGAAAGGCAGAGGTTTCTGCACAGCCTTGCTACGCGAAGAAGAGATTTCCATGCATCTCCTGTATGAAAGAGTCCCACGCATCCCTTGCACGGAGGAGAAGATTGAACCTCTTGGTTCACAAAAGAATTCGCTCACCATTTTTTGTTCGTGAAGAGAAGGACCACAAACCATCTTGGTTCGCAAAGGGAACCCATGCACACCCTTTGCGTGAGAACAAGAAAAGGATAGTGTACACATACACTGCCCTTGGAGAAGAATAAGAACCCACACACATTCCCTATCCATTCAGGTGTATTCAAAAAAAGAACAAGGATAATGTATGCATGATGCACATGCATGCATATGCATGATTTGAGATACCCGAACAAATTAAAGGGTTGATCACACCCATTCGGGTTGTGTGTGTGATTTACTTAAAGAAGAAGGAGGGTGCATGCATGGTGGAGTTCATGTGCATGAAAATAATGTGAAAGAAAAATTATGTGCACATGTAAATAAGGATGAGGAAGAATGAATAATAACATACATAAGAGACTACACCCATTCGGGTTTGAAGACACACACTCATAGTTGAACCTAAACTTAATAATAAGTGTGTGTGTGAAAAGAACCAAAGACAAGAAAGTGTGTGTGTGATATTAAGTGAAAAAAATAAAGAGTGAGTGTGTGTTATTAAAGAATTATACCCATTAGGGTTTTTACACAAGAGAGAATAAGAGGATTGTGCCTCCATGCATGCATGCACATGCACACGTGAAGACACTTAAAATAAGAATCAAGATTTTTAGTGCACGTGTGTAAACAAGAAGAATAAATTCCATGAAACTCATGCATGAAGCATAATCAATTCATATGATGCCAAGTGATCTGATCTTCAGTTTTTGAATAATCACACAAGTGTATGTGATTCTTTCCAAGAAAACAAGGAGAAGTCTTAGTGAATTAATTTATTGCACTAAAGTAGAAGAAACTAAGATATCCAAATACAAGAGGTATTGGATCCCATGAAATCCATGCATGAAGTGAATGAGTATTGAGACTGAAGCCAGACATAGTTAAAGAAGATATTCTATCTGAGTTTACAATATTTGAGAATCCAAGAAGGAAGACAGAGCTGATATTGTTTGGGATTATTCTTTCATTCTTGAAGAGGTTGTGTGCACCACTTTCACACATATAAGTGGGTCCAGGTTTTCATCAGAAGAAGAAATAATTTCTTAAGTATTGTTGAGATGAGGACTGAACAACTGAAGTGATCATAATTATTAATCAAGGCCAACAGACCTTACCAAAGGATGTTGAATATTCTTGAAGAGATACATATGAAAGTGTGATTCAGAAATCCTGTGTTGGAAGATCATAATATAATCTAAAGTGAATCAAAGAAAAAAAAATAAGGAAGTTGCGCGTGTGGCTCAAGAGCTAGAAGACCCTTGTGAGATTCAGGGAGGAGAAGAAGTCTTCAGTGGGACTTTAAAGTAGGCCAGCAGGACTATGGTAACACTATAGGAAGTAGTATAAAGAACCTCATGTGGGACTTAGGAGAGATACAATGGGACTCTATATTGACCATTTTAATTACTAACCGAATTATAGTAGAGAATCTGTGTTGGGGAGAATAACCAACACAGCAAGGAGTAGGTCTTTGAACCAAACCTTGTAAATCCTTGTGTTTAGTGTTGTTACATTTACAGCATCATTCGAGGTAAGTCTGAGAGACACAAGATGAGTGGATCGAGGCTTTAATCGTCCATATAGGTTTAATTGAAAAGAATCAATTAGTAAAAAGATTTAAAGGGATCACTAATTCACACCCTCCCCCTCTCAGTGATTCACACTAATCTAGGCACTTCAATTGGTATTAGATCGAAGGTCGCCTCTAAAATATCCAAGGGAGTCTTTATGAAGTGAATATTTGAGGAGATAAATGAGAAACCTCAAATGGAGATTTCTGCCAAGACTCAAAAAAATATAAAGAAGAAATAGGCAAGGAAGATGAAGAATAAGCTTACTAGTAATGGGGATACACCTTCTACTAAAGGTAATTTGAAAGGTACAACATGTTATAATACTTAATTTTTTTCTGATGAAGCCTACTCAAGTTGTGATGATGATAGATCAATTAATGATCTTCAGACTGAACTGAAAGATCATTTGAAGAACATCCCTAGAGAAGTGGCAAGGTACATTGTTTTAAGCATTAGTGCTCTTCAAGATGAAAAATTACAGTTGGAAGAAGAACCTAATGCCATTTAAGAAGCATTGGCTAAAAGGTTTGGCATATCCAACACTCTCACAAAATTAGTGAAGGCAAAGGAAGAAACAATTTCTCTTTGCAATGAAAGACATGCTAAAGTTACTGAAGAATTGTAGGGAAGTATTTGTGAGAAATAATTATTTGAAATGGTATTTGTATAATCTTTCCATGCATTTGAAAAGTTTCACAAAGTTTCTACGGTTGTCAAAGTTGTTCAACTAGAAGACAAATCCAACAATCTAATGGAGCTTGACATCTCTTTTCCAAAATTAAGAAATGTGCATAAAGAACAAATAATAATGTTGTAGAAGAATTGGGAAAGTAATATGAGACCAGTTGAGGATGAGAAGAACTCTATCAACATGAAATGTTTAGAATTGGAGGTGAGATTGAAAAATTAGCAATCACCCCAAGCTGAAACTTTCCAATCAGATGAAAGAAGAAATGTTGCCACTCAAGTTTGAATTGGGGAATATAATTCCAAAAGGAACATCAGATCATCCTATAATCCAAGGGCAACATCCTCCAAGAAGAAGGTATCCCATAACCTAGTTATTTCTGTTTCTACTAATGCAGTTTTATCTGCAAGTACAGGTTCAAAAAAAATCTGGGAAAATGTGGATTGATAAAAATGATGATACGTCCATAAAAACTTCAAGGGTGGATACTGGAATGATTAAGAATAGAAACTCCCAGAAGGATGCTCCAAATAAAGAAAGACAATTCCAAAAACAAAAATGCACTAAATTTAGCCAAACTGATACTACAAGAAAAATAAAGAGATTTTTTGGCTATTGTTGGTGTTGTTGGAGGTTTGGGAATCAGGAAAATGATTTCTAGAATAATATGTCAACATATGAAAATTATATAAGGCCTGCATTCAAGAAAAGTAGATGTGAAGAAATGAAGCAACCTTCAAAGCAAAAGCAGAAATCATAGATGAAGAAGAATCTGTCTATCAAGAATAGATTTGATTATCTTGAATACTTCTGTGATAATTGCAACAAAATTTTTCACAGTTATGATGAGTGTTGGTTTAGTCCTACCATGCCTCAGGCAGTTCATAAGAATCATAGACCACAACAAAGGCAGGAGAAAGGAAAAAGAGTTGAAAAGTCTTCTATTGGGAATATTCAAAACACTAAAGTCAAGAAAGATGTGAAACAAACTATTCCCAAGAAGAAGTCTAAGCTGGATTCCAAGAATTTCATCTCAACAAAGAAAAGATGCTTCTGCTGGGGAAAGAAATTTCATACCATGGATCACTGCAAACAAGCCATGGAAATCAATGGAAGAAAGCTGAAACTAAAAGGAGAATCAATCCAGAAGAAGATGGGATTGACTGAAGACATTCCTAAAGATAATAAGTTTCCAAAGATAGGTAACTTGAAGACAATGCAGAAGCCATGTGAAAGCTCTAATTCATAAAATGTTAAGAATGAGTGTTTATTTATCTAGCCTAATCAACTGAAAATTTCTAGAGAACTACAAAGAGTTGAAGATGAAGTACTAGCTAATGCAAAGGCAAAAGGGAAACAGGTCATTCCACATGAAGGAAATTTAGAATTTCATGAGAGGTTTCCAGCACATGATAACCCAAGTGTCTCACCACTACTGTGTGGAAGGTGCAAGAAGGTTGGACATCACGCAAACAAATGTATAACTGTTTTACCAAGCTAAATGGAGATGTTGAAAATTGAAAATCATGCACCAATGAAAGCTACTTCACTACTGGCATAAGAAAAGGGAAATAATCCACACAAGTTGAAGTTAAATGAAAGTAAAGGGTCCATGCTGACAATGAAAGATCAAAATGTCAAATGGAGAGGAAACATCAGCATGAAGAGTATTAGACACTTTAGAGCTACAAGGAAAAGAGATCTTGGTTTGAGAGAAAATTCTCAGTCCTAGTGCTTCTATTAAGAAGCTCACAAGTATTCCATTTTATTCCCTTATATTTTTGTTGTGTATTTTTGCTTACATTGTAGGGAATTGGAGATAAAGGTTGTAACGACCCAAAATTTTGAATAAATCTTGTTTCCTAAATTTTATGTGTTATTTTATTTTATTTTTATACTCAAAAAACATGTTTCATTTGATAACATGAGTATAATTAAAATGAGACCGTTGGGTTTAGACGGTTATATGACCATTGGTCAATATGACCGCTGGAAACTAAACGTTTTGATTATTGTCTCTAAATACAAGTAATCTTGGTTAATTATTATAGAAAGAAGATTCAATGGCCTCACCCAGTAGTCTTGGACCGATCGAAGCCCATCTAACAGAACTTGGGAAGGAGGTAGCACCACTGGGCTTTGCTCTGGACCAAACCCAAGCCGAACTTCATCGTGTGAAGCTAGAACGGAATCGCCTTTGCGAGAAGTTCAAACTAATAGAAATTACTACTCGTGCGATGTTGGTCGAGCCTCCCTCAGATTCTCTCACTTTAGCACACCTTACACTTAGGTCTTATGCTGGTGTGATAAGGGGCTATGTAAGGAGACCGTAATTGCCTTGTGTAATCCTTTGTTTTAAATAAAAATTGGGATTTCTTCTTATGATGATGTTTATGAGTTTTTAAATGACCGGATAAATATAGTATGCATATTTTTGATGAATTTTAGAAAAAGGATATTTTAAAAATGTTTATGTAAACCTTAAATAATTAAAAATGTGTAATGATTTTCAAAAAATGGTCTTCTACAATAATGTTCAGTACGAAATTTAGAGTTTAATAAGATCAACTTGATTTTTGATGAATGGTAAATTATGAATAGTGATTTTATGATTAGGATTAGTAATGTGTCCAAATGGATTAGTAATCTCACTTAAAGAAAGTATTAATATAATCTAGGCACCTTGATTAAGTAATGTGATTCAATAAAATGGTTAAATAACGGTTTCATAAATTATTAGTCAAGTATTAGTTTTTTCGGGTGAATAGTGTTTTTTAATTAAAAATTTAATTAAAAATAATTAGAAAATTATTTTTATAAAATGGAATTTATTTTTGAACTCAGAGCATCAATATTATGTTATGGTAATTTTTGGGGATTTTTCTGAAAAAAATGAATTTTCGGTGAATAGTGTATTTATTTAAAAATAAAATTAAAAAAATTTAGAAAATTATTTTTATAAAATGGAGTTCATTTTTGAAATCAGAGCCTTGATATTTGATTAAGGTGAAATTTTGGGATCTTTCTGAGAAAGTTGAATTTTCAATGGATAGTAAAAATACAGTTTTAGGGTTTCAGTATGTTTAATGACATCATAACTGTGTCATGATGATATCATGAGATATTTTAAGGTATGGTCGACCAAAGGTGATGAATTATTGTATGGGGGGACCCATGTGGCCTAACTTCATGGGAAATATCTTGGGAGAGCACATGGTTTTGAGAAAACCACTTTTGAGGTGTCCCTTGGCCATTAATGCCTTGTCCCCTAACTTTCCCTATAAATACCAAGACATCCTCTCATCCATTTCGACTCCCCACTCTCCCCCAATGAAGTTCTAGTCTCATTACCTCCCAAGGAGTCCTCCCAAGATTCCCTCAAGCCCTCAAGGTCCCAACCTTTGAGTTTTAAGAGTTACGTTTTAAGGTAAGGGATCCGACCTCTCTCTTTCTTTTCAAGTGATCTCTTTTATGTAATTTCTTTTGTGATCCATGTTCTTATGTTGAAGGATGTTCTTTTATATTCATTATACTGTACTTTTTATTTTAATATTATGAGAGACCCCCTCTTACTCTCATCATTTCATTTTATGAAAGTTTAAGTGGCGCCGTTAGGCTGCCAAAATTTTTTTAACGGATTCTTTCACCCTTCTCATTTTCAAGTTCTATTTTCTTGTCAAGTCTTTCAAGTTCCTTTTTATTATGTTGGGGTATGATATCTATATCTATCATACTGGACTCTTATGTTCATATTATGAGAGACCCTATTTGATCTTGTCAAATCATTTTTGTTGAAGTTTAAGTGATGCCGTTAGGCTGCCGAATTTTTAAGGGATTCTTTCACCCTTCTCTTTTTCAAATTTATACTGTCATGTCAAGTATTTCAAGTTCCTTTTTATTATTTTGGGGTATGATATCTATATCTATCATAATGGACTCTTATGTTTATATGATTAGAGACCCTATTTGATCTTGTCAATTCATTTTTGTTGAAGTTTAAGTGATGCCGTTAGGCTGCTGAATTTTTAAGGGATTCTTTCACCCTTCTCTTTTTCAAAGTTCTACTTTCATGTCAATTATTTCAAGTTCCTTTCTATTATGTTGGGGTATGATATCTATATCTATCATACTGGACCTTTATGTTCATATTATGAGAGACCCTATTTGATCTCATCAATTCATTTTTGGTTGAAGTTTATGTGACGCCGTTAGGCTGCCGAATTTTCATAAGAGAAATCTTATTTTTGTCTTCCTTTCATGTTCTTCATTTCACATGGTATATTTTCAAATTTCATTACCATGTTCTTAAATCCCTTATATTCTGTCTCTCTACTGTTTTATGGGTCATTTATGATTGTTTGACCCATGTCCCCTCACTTTTCAACGTTTTCTAAAACCCTGTAACGTAGCCGTTGTGCTGCAGAATTTTCGTCTCAAAATGCCTCTCTCTTTTTCTCAAAATTACTTCATGTTATTAATTGAATACTCAAAGATCTTATTTCTACAGGTTTATTCACATATATACAAAAATGTTCTATTTTAAATTTTGGGATTTACATACATGAAACCCGCTCTCCCCTTCCGTGGGATTAAAGTGACGTAAAGATCATGTCTTTAAAGCAGTTTTTAAAACGTTATGATTATGAAATGAAACCCATTTATTTTTTTTTTCTATATGGGTTATTTATGAAATTTTTGATGATGATATATGTGTCTCACATGATAATAAAGGAAAATTTAAGGGTGCGCCCTAATAGCGCTCCAATGCATTGGGTAAAGACTTAATCTCTAGAGATGACCATTTTTAACGACGCCTTGGTGAATAACCTTGGTAATTTTTAACGACACCTTGGGGATGGACCTTGGTGAAATGAAATGATTGTCAATATTAAATGTTGTAGCCACATCTTCAAGTTATGAAAAATGTTATTTTTATTATGATATGCCTCATGATTTCATTCTCATGCCTTAAAGTTCTTTTCATGACCTTATTGAAGTATCTCAAGTTCACATGTAAAATGTTTCTCTTATTTCCCTTACTGGGCCTTCTGCTCACCCTTTCTTTTGATGTATTTCCCCAGGTTATGTGATGCAGTAATGAACCTATGATGAACATGAAAATAATCCTTTCAAGTGTTTAAGAAGAATGTTTTATGTTTTCATGTTTTAAGTTCCTGGTTTCCAAGACACTAAACCTTAAAGATCCTCAGTTTTATAAAATGTAATGATAGTTTATGTGATAAAAAGGTGGGATGCTATAGTTGGTATCAAAGGATGGTTTAGTTATTTGTGGAAATTAGGATATGAAAACTCTAGGAAGAACCCTATAGAAAAGTTTAAATATAGGAAATATTCCTGATATTTTGGTGAGTATTGAGTAAGGGGTTTCCAAGCAAATACATCCCTGTCTGGATCCGAGTAGGTAGAGGTGGCTCTGGCACAGATGTACATAGGGGTAAAACCTGAAAACACCGCTTTGAGCTAGACTCAAACGGGAACTGGTACACGACAACGGGCCTTGCTGCACTCTTGGTTACGACACTCCCGGGGGATATGCTTTGGTAAATTCATAAGCTTAGTATGAACCATTATTAAAGGAACAAGGATAAAACAAAATAAAGATTCACATAAGAATATATGATCATGGATAACCTAGATTGGAACCTAGGGGATCACAAGTTAGGATATACTTTTATTCTACATGTTTATCCTTTTATGCTTAAAGTTTACCTTTCATGATTATTAGCTAAGTATTTAAGCCCCTAATTATAGTTTCTTTTCATAGTTAATGGCGGGAAATGGAAGAACATGTCTCAAAAACCAATGTGATAGGAAATGTGACGAGTTTCGTATTAATATGACAGAGATGATTAGGGGATTAAAAAAAATTATTATTATTTTGGAAGATGTTCACTATTTTGGGGACCCTATATGATCGAGGTAGATAGATTACTACGGTATTTTCATTGAGGAGTAAGGTTGACTTATATTTTGAAGAATTGATGAATTTTAGGTGGACTTATAATAATTTAGGTTACTTGGAATGATTAAACTATCTTGGGAAAAATATGTTTAGGTTAGCTACTTTTGTTATAAGATGTTAGGAGTGGTTGATGTGTTTTGGAGATGAACAATGAAGTTTATTTTGGAAGACTATGTTATCAAATCCTTCTTGTATTTGGGTTTCAATCTTAGTTTGGTTTATTTTGAAGAATTTTAAGGACCGTTATTTATAGAATGGTCTATGATGAACTTTGGGTAGTTCCATGGAACTTTGAAGATTTAAAAGTAGTTTTCCTTACTATGGGATTATTTTTTTGAAGAGTTGTTTTACCTTACCCTTTCTATTTTTGGGATAATGTTTAAAGATAGAAGAAATAGATATTTAATCTTTTGTGGATTATGTTATTCTCTAGAATATGATTCTTGTGCTTTTGATGAGACCAAGTGTTTTTGAATTCTCATCATTTGGAGAAAAGATTCGTTTTGGTAGAAACTTAATAAAGGATGACACTCTACATGAAGGTAGATATATTTTCTTATGTTTTTGTTCTATGTAGTAATGAATTCCTCAAAATTATGAAAAGGAACATAAAACAAAAACATTTTTGGTTTACGTTTCCTACTAGGTAATCAAAGAACGTTTACACACATCCTAAGTTTGGGATTTTCTTATTTTTAACTTTCTCCTAATCATGTTTTCTATCACTCTCCCTCAGAACTTGACCCTTTGTTTTCTCCTCCATGTCCATGTTTTCCTACATGGAATCCTATTGTGGGTTAACTTGGGTGACCTTTGTACTTCCCTTTCTTTCTTTTAAAGTAATAGTTTTACTGACTCCTTTTCTGATGTGGGACTTCAATGAAATTTCAAAACCCAATTTAAAAAAAAATTGCGAGGACGCAATTTCTTAAGGGGGGAAGATTGTAACGACCCAAAATTTTGAATAAATCTTGTTTCCTAAATTTTATGTGTTATTTTATTTTATTTTTATACTCAAAAAACATGTTTCATTTGATAACATGAGTATAATTAAAATGAGACCGTTGGGTTTAGACGGTTATATGGCCATTGGTCAATATGACTGCTGGAAACTAAACGTTTTGATTATTGTCTCTAAATACAAGTAATCTTGGTTAATTATTATAGAAAGAAGATTCGATGGCCTCACCCAGTAGTCTTGGACCGATCGAAGCCCATCTAACAGAACTTGGGAAGGAGGTAGCACCACTGGGCTTTGCTCTGGACCAAACCCAAGCCGAGCTTCATCGTGTGAAGCTAGAACGGAATCGCCTTTGCGAGAAGTTCAAACTAATAGAAATTACTACTCGTGCGATGTTGGCCGAGCCTCCCTCAGATTCTCTCACTTTAGCACACCTTACACTTAGGTCCTATGCTGGTGTGATAAGGGGCTATGTAAGGAGACCGTAATTGCCTTGTGTAATCCTTTGTTTTAAATAAAAATTGGGATTTCTTCTTATGATGATGTTTATGAGTTTTTAAATGACCGGATAAATATAGTATGCATATTTTTGATGAATTTTAGAAAAAGGATATTTTAAAAATGTTTATGTAAACCTTAAATAATTAAAAATGTGTAATGATTTTCAAAAAATGGTCTTCTACAATTATGTTCAGTATGAAATTTAGAGTCTAATAAGATCAACTTGATTTTTGATGAATAGTAAATTATGAATAGTGATTTTATGATTAGGATTAGTAATGTGTCCAAATGGATTAGTAATCTCACTTAAAGAAAGTATTAATATAATCTAGGCACCTTGATTAAGTAATGTGATTCAATAAAATGGTTAAATAACGGTTTCATAAATTATTAGTCAAGTATTAGTTTTTTCAGGTGAATAGTGTTTTTTAATTAAAAATTTAATTAAAAATAATTAGAAAATTATTTTTATAAAATGGACTTTATTTTTGAACTCAGAGCATCAATATTATGTTATGGTAATTTTTGGGGATTTTTCTGAAAAAATGAATTTTCGGTGAATAGTGTATTTATTTAAAAATAAAATTAAAAATATTTAGAAAATTTTTTTTATAAAATGGAGTTCATTTTTGAAATCAGAGCCTTGATATTTTATTAAGGTGAAATTTTGGGATCTTTCTGAGAAAGTTGAATTTTCAATGAATAGTAAAAATACAGTTTTAGGGTTTCAGTATGTTTAATGACATCATAACTGTGTCATGATGATATCATGAGATATTTTAAGGTATGGTCGACCAAAGGTGATGAATTATTGTATGGGGGGACCCATGTGGCCTAACTTCATGGGAAATATCTTGGGAGAGCACATGGTTTTGAGAAAACCACTTTTGAGGTGTCCCTTGGCCATTAATGCCTTGTCCCCTAACTTTTCCTATAAATACCAAGACATCCTCTCATCCATTTCGACTCCCCACTCTCCCCCAATGAAGTTCTAGTCTCATTACCTCCCAAGGAGTCCTCCCAAGGTTCCCTCAAGCCCTCAAGGTCCCAACCTTTGAGTTTTAAGAGTTACGTTTTAAGGTAAGGGATCCGACCTCTCTCTTTCTTTTCAAGTGATCTCTTTTATGTAATTTCTTTTGTGCTCCATGTTCTTATGTTGGAGGATGTTATTTTATATTCATTATACTTTCCTTTTTATGTTAATATGATGATAGACCCCCTCTTACTCTCATCATTTCATTTTATGAAAGTTTAAGTGGCGCCGTTAGGCTGCCAAAATTTTTTTAACGGATTCTTTCACCCTTCTCATTTTCAAGTTCTATTTTCTTATCAAGTCTTTCAAGTTCCTTTTTATTATGTTGGGGTATGATCTCTATATATATCATACTGGACTCTTATGTTCATATTATGAGAGACCCTATTTGATCTTGTCAAATCATTTTTGTTGAAGTTTAAGTGATGCCGTTAGGCTGCCGAATTTTTAAGGGATTCTTTCACCCTTCTCTTTTTCAAAGTTATACTTTCATGTCAAGTATTTCAAGTTCCTTTTTATTATGTTGGGGTATGATCTCTATATCTATCATACTGGACTCTTATGTTCATATGATGAGAGACCCTATTTGATCTTGTCAATTCATTTTTGTTGAAGTTTAAGTGATGTCGTTAGGCTGCTGAATTTTTAAGGGATTCTTTCACCCTTCTCTTTTTCAAAGTTCTACTTTCATGTCAATTATTTCAAGTTCCTTTCTATTATGTTGGGGTATGATATCTATATCTATCATACTGGACCTTTATGTTCATATTATGAGAGACCCTATTTGATCTCATCAATTCATTTTTGGTTGAAGTTTATGTGACGCCGTTAGGCTGCCGAATTTTCATAAGAGAAATATTATTTTTGTCTTCCTTTCATGTTCTTCATTTCACATGGTATATTTTCAAATTTCATTACCATGTTCTTAAATCCCTTATATTCTGTCTCTCTACTGTTTTATGGGTCATTTATGATTTTTTGACCCATGTCCCCTCTCTTTTCAACGTTTTCTAAAACCCTGTAACGTAGCCGTTGTGCTGCAGAATTTTCGTCTCAAAATGTCTCTCTCTTTTTCACAAAATTACTTCATGTTATTAATTGAATACTCAAAGCTCTTATTTCTACAGGGTTATTCACATATATACAAAAATGTTCTATTTTAAATTCTGGGATTTACATACATGAAACCCGCTCTCCCCTTCCGTGGGTTTAAAGTGACGTAAAGATCATGTCTTTAAAGCAGTTTTTAAAACGTTATGATTATGAAATGAAACCCATTTATTTTTTTTCTATATGGGTTATTTATGAAATTTTTGATGATGATATATGTGGCTCACATGATAATAAAGGCAAATTTAAGGGTGCGCCCTGATAGCACTCCAATGCATTGGGTAAAGACTTAATCTCTAGAGATTACCATTTTTAATGACGCCTTGGTGAATAACCTTGGTAATTTTTAACGACACCTTGGGGATGGACCTTGGTGAAACGAAATGATTGTCAATATTAAATGTTGTAGCCACATCTTCAAGTTATGAAAAATGTTATTTTTATTATGATATGCCTCATGATTTCATTCTCATGCCTTAAAGTTCTTTTCATGACCTTATTGAAGTATCTCAAGTTCACATGTAAAATGTTTCTCTTATTTCCCTTACTGGGCCTTCTGCTCACCCTTTCTTTTGATGTATTTCCCCAGGTTATGTGATGTAGTAATGAACCTAGGATGAACATGAAAAGAATCCTTTCAAGTTTTTAAGAAGAATGTTTTATGTTTTCATGTTTTAAGTTCCTGGTTTCCAAGACACTAAACCTTAAAGATCCTCAGTTTTGTAAAATGTAATGATAGTTTATGTGATAAAAAGGTGGGATGCTATAAAGGTCATTCTAAAAAGGATAATTGAATGAACAAAGTGGATAAATCCAAGTTAAACTCATTATTCATGATTTGATAATTACTTGAAGTGTTCCACAGTTGAATATTATCAATATGAATATCTTGAAGATCATCTAGTGATTATTTTCCACCAAGGAAAATCAAAGGGAGTGCACCCCTTGAGGGGGATAAAAAATGAAGGAGATGATATCAAGGATTATATCAAGACAAACCATTGAAATTCATATCATCTCAAGAATCTGAAACTGAGGTATTCCAATCACACTTTCATCCCTTGTTCTTAATTGTATTTATCATGTCAATTAAGGGGGGTGCTTGATTGATGACAAGATGGGATGAAAGGGGGAGATTTATCTTGCACTTAAACTTTTTAATATATTTGGTGAAGTATGCACATGATTTGTCATTTCATTGATAAATCAGATTATCTCTAATCCCTTAGTCAATAATTGAACCATTCTGAGCATGATATCACATGTATAGTTGTTTATGGACAGCACTGAAAACCTTTGTCATGTCTCTCTTATTTTCTACACTGGTTTAGCCCAAGTAGACTTAGAGTTGATTAACTAAAGCCTCTTTGCTAAGTGAACCATGTGACATCATCTCTCTCTCAGAAACATTCCAAAAGATATTATTCAAAGGGAGGAGGACGTGTTTTTGAAGAGACCCCACTAACACCTTTTCATTTGGTTTCCAATAAGGGGGAGAAAATTTTGGCACACATATTGACCCATTCAAAGTGTGCTTAAGTGATATTGACCACAAAATACAAAGGGGGAGATTGAAGTGCATAAGAGTTGAATTTGTTGTCAATATGGATTTAAGTGCATAAGATTTGCATTTTTTGTCAATGAGAATTCAATATGTGAATGAAAGGTATTGATGAAGAAGTTGGTGAAGCCTTAGAGAATTGTTATTGATTCAAAGCATTGAATACTACGCTTGATCAATTCTTCAAGAGGATATAATTATGACAATTGTAGAACTGGTCTTAAGTTCCAAGACTTGTATCAAGGTGATACATTGTTACAACACTAGAATAAGATCATGCAATACTCAATTGCATGAGGAAAGGAGTAAATATGATCCATCCATTGAATCTAAATGGATGGAGTCTATAAATCATATGATTGTTTGTGCTAGTCCTCAAAGAGAAGACATGTGTTTTAAAGAGAACACATCACTCATTACAACAATGAAGTCCGTGCATTATTCCTTAATGCATGAGAAATTAACAAATGATCCATGCATCATCCATGATTGGATCAAAACAACATATTGAAGATCATTTGGAATTTATGATCTAAAAAGAAAGGAATAGATGATACTTGAAGATGAAGAAGAAGAAAGGAAGCATGCATGGGGTTTGAATGAAGAAGGATGGTTTGGCATTTTAAGGAGGAGTTAATACTTGGTTTTTATACTAACTACTTAGTAAATGCCTACCAAAAAAAATTAGGCCCAACCTTGAAAGCCAGCTGAATCCCTCGCCCAAGGCATATGCGGGGCCCGAAGGTCTACCGCACCCAAGGGGAAGACCTCAAAGCAAGCCCACAAGAGGCGCACATGCGGACCGTGTATAAGCCTGCAGGAGCACGCACGGTAAACAACCTGTGTGCACAAGCATGCATAGTGGATGCTAGGTGCGCGCCCGAGGAGCAAAGTGGGCGCTAAGAGCACACCCGCAGGGTGAACACGGTATGGGGCAGTACCGTGGAGGGAGAGAGGAGAAATTTGAATGATTTTCACTGCAACTTGATACTTAAACCAAGAGAAAACCGCGGCCCGTTTTGATGTGGGATGGCATTTTAAAAACATGGATGTGATCTGCGTCGTTCATCTGATCTCGCGTCTGATCTGAGCCGCACACTCCATCCTATGTCCTGTGTTATAATTGTGGTTGTCCATGATCAATCTGAGTTGATCCAACGATTGTGGCATCGTCTTCAACCTCCGACTGCATGGAGAGTCACCTGACGTCGCTGCTCGTCTTCGCCACTGTTGATCCATCGTGATCGAGTTCCCGGCCACCATTGAAGCTCAAATCTCTTGCATGGTGATCATCCGGACGAACCGAATACATGCATGCATCGAGATAAAGAATTCGAACGTGGCCTGGGCAAAAAGAGTTACGAGGCCACGTCAGAATGCTTGAAGCCTTCGGGGAAATGATCTGCATGCGTTCTTAAATGCATGCACGTGAGGATCATGATACAATGAATACGTCAGTGTTCAGAAGAAATATCCTATGATTCTCGGCTTATCTTTTAACCCGTGTTAGAAATTTTTCAATGCTGAAGATCTCGACCATTTAAAGATTTGAAACTCTCGGCATATCTCACGGAATTTGAACACGGGGAAATGTTGTTCCTCACCTATAAATAGAGGACCCCCGAGCCGAAGAAAAGTGATGCCATTCTCGAAGAAAGGATTTCTTGTTTCTCTAAATAAACAGAGCAACTACAAACCCCACTGGTTCGCGAAAGGCAGAGGTTTCCACACAGCCTTGCTACGCGAAGAAGAGATTTCTGCACATCTCTTGCGCGAAGGAGTCTCATGCATCCCTTGTGTGGAGGAGAAGAGTGAACCCCTTGGTTCACAAAAGAATCCATGCACCATTTGCGGTTCGCAAAGAGAAGGACCGTGAACCATCCTAGTTCACGAAGGGAACCCACACACACCCTTTGCGTGAGAACAAGAAAAGGACAGTGTGCACATACACTGCCCTTGGAGAAGAAGAAGAACCCACACACATTCCCTATCCATTCGGGTTTATTCACAAAAAGAAGAAGGATAATGCATGCATGATTCACATGCATGCATATGCATGATTTGAGATACCCGAACAAGCCAAAGGGTTGATCACACCCATTCGGGTTGTGTGTGTGCTTTACTTAAAGAAGGAGGGTGCATGCATGGTGGAGTTCATGTGCATGCAAAGAATGTGAAAGACAAATTGTGTGCACATGTGAAGGAGGAGGAAGAAATAAGAATAACACACACAAGAGACTACACCCATTAGGGTTTGAAGACACACACTCATAGTTGAACCTAAACTTAATAATAAGTGTGTGTGTGTGCAAAGAACCAAAGACAAGAAAGTGTGTGTGTTATATTAATTGACAAAAAGATAGAGTAAGTGTGCGTGCTTAAAGAATTATACCCATTGGAGTTTTCACAAAAGAGAGAAGAAAGAGATTGTGCATGCATGCATGCATGCACGCACATGCACACGTGAAGACACTTAAAAGAAGAATCAAGATTGTCAGCGCACGTGTGTAAACAAGAAGAAGCAATGCCATGCAACTCATGTATGAAGCATAATCAATTCATATGATGCCAAGTGGGATGATCTTCAGTGTTTGAATAATCACATAAGTGTATGTGATTCTTGCCAAGAAAACAAGGAGAAGTCTTAGTGCATTCAGTTATTGCACTAAAGAAGAAGAAACTGAGATATCCAAATACAAGAGGTATTGGATCCCATGCAATCCATGCATGAAGTGAATGAGTACTGAGACTGAAGCCAAAATATAGTTAAAGAAGATCTTCTATATGAGTTTACAGTATTTGAGAATCCAAGAAGGCAGACAGAGCTAATATTGTTCAGGATTATTCTTGCATTCTTGAAGAGGTTTTGTGCACCACTTGCACACATATAAGTGAGGCCAGGTCTTCATCAGAAGAAGAAAGAATTGCCTGAGCATTGTTGAGATGAGGACTGATCAACTGAAGTGATCAGAATTATTGAGCAAGGCCAACAGACCTTACCAAAGGTTGTTGAAGATTCTTGAAGAGATACACAGGTAAGTATGATTCAGCAAGCCTGTGTGGGAAGATCATAAGATCAACTAAAGTGAATCAAAGAACTTAAAGAAGGAAGTTGCTCGTGTGACTCGAGAGCTAGAAGACCTCTGTGAGATTCAGGGTAGAGAAGAAGTCTTCAGTTGGACTCTGAAGTAGGCCAGTGGGACTCTGGTAACACTGTGGGAAGCAGTATAAAGAACCTCCTGTGGGACTCAGGAGAGATACAGTGGGACTCTGTATCGACCATTGTAATTACTAACCGAATTATAGTGGAGAATTTGTGTTGGGGTGAATAATCAACACAGCAAGGAGTAGGTCTTTGAACCGAACCATGTAAATCCTTGTGTTCAGTGACTTTACATTTACAGCATCATTCGAGGTAAGGCTGAGAGACACAAGAAGAGTGGATTGAGGTTTTAACCAGCCATAGAGATTTAATTGAAAAGAATCAATTAGTAAAAAGATTTAAAGGGATCATTGATGCACCCCTCCCCCTCTCAGTGATTCACACTGATCTGAACACTTCACTTTGGAAACATGATATCGTATAAGAGGAGACATGGGAGTGGGGAACATTAATGCGTCAACAATGGTGTGAGATTTTCACTGGTGGTGATGCTCTCTAACTTCCTGAGGACAAGAAGTGCATTGAGGAAAGAGTTATAGACCCCCATTTGAGGTATGGAATGTTAATATTTGGTTTATATTAGAATTTGGGGGTTTGGGGGTGTATAAACGCTTAAAAATACACTTGAAAAATGTATTTTTTACTCGGTTTTTGGGAAACCTATCTTATTTCCTTCTCCATTAGAGGTACATGGCCCGATGAGTTATTGGGTGATTTCGATGGATCGCTCACTCAGAAACTCTTTTGCCCTTGAATCTTTGGGCATTTGGGCACCATATTGAAGGTATGTCGCTCTCATATCTAATCTATTCTTATTTGTTCAGGTTTCTTCCATAGGGAAACCCTAACCAATGAGGGTTTGGTGAAATTGGATGTTAGGACTTGAATAAATGGGGGTTTTTTCTTCAAGGTTTTGGATACCGGTAAGGAGAGGTTGGAAGCTTGGTTTCACTTCAGTGCAACGAGTGCAATGATTGAGGAAGGCGGTTTCTCCAATACACTTTGGTGTAACTATTGGGCTTGGATGTTGGATTTTAATAAAACATGTAGATGGTTTTAAACTTATTTATCTGCAAAAGGGTTTTGATGGTGTAATTTGGTGTGAGTGGACGCTGATGGAGAAATGGAATTTATGTATTTTCCGATTCGTGAGTGATTTTAGGAAAATAAGGGATATTTCATAGGGTGGATTGTATGATAATGACATCATGGGGCTGTTAAGGTCGATCGACACTACCACCAACTCCATCAAGATTATATCTAAAACAGTTTGTATGAATCCAAAATGAACATAAAAATATACATAGTTCCTTCCAGAACTTTCATGCATCCATATGAATAGAGCATGCTAATGCAACCGTATATAAAATAAATAAAACAAATCAATCACAATCATCCCGTACAAAACAATCAATCACAATCACAAGCATCCATATGGTTTTATTATGTTTCAGGTTCTCACTTGACCACATAAAAGTATTTTATTGAAATGCTTTGTTTAGCTATGAAATCCATCGCCATTAATAAAAATTGACCGCCCTTGGTAATTAAAAATGTGGCCAACCGTTAACTATAAATTACGAGCACCCAAGCCCGCCAGAACTTATATCAACGGGACTGGGCTAATAGCACTAGCGCCTTAGGAGACGACGTTAAAATATAAATACAAAGGCGCCATTTTCTTCATGCCTGGGACTCCCTGCTTCTGTTTTCAATTTCCGGCCCAACAGGACAATCCATGGAACCATCACCTCCACCTTCCGTCGCTCTGCCCATTGAAGGGCTCACGACCGGAGACTTGCATGATCTCTCTGGGCACTCCACCGACTTCACTTCCACAGCAGAAGAACCTTCCAGGACCTTCCCAGCAGTGTTCACCATTCGAGGAGGTTCTTCCAAAGACGCACCTTCACCTTCCACTGACCCTTCCAATGGAGCCACAGCTGAGCTGCTGTCCTTCCGAGAACCATGAACCGTGGCTTCACACCCCGACAATCCTTTGACAATGCCAAAGGTCAAAGGGGCTTCGGATTCCAAATTTGCATGAATCTGGCTCCCTGAATTTGGTGCCATTGTTGTAACAATGCCCAAACCAAACATGGCCCGGGGAATTTGACCTGCTTGGAGGTTAAATTGGTTGAATGGAAGACCCGGGTTCGGTGGACGAAACAAATGAGCCATTGATGGGTAGCAGCCGACTCTCTTAAGGGTTGAGAGATGCTTTTTCCCAGCCAGATGACTATTGAAAACCACCTGGGACTCGCACCTGATGTTGCAAAGCTCGCACACCAACGGAAATGGAAGCTTGGGCCTGGGGGGCACGGCCACTCTTCTCGGCCAGTCATTAATTCTCATACGCTTGCCCCCACTTCCAGCGTTTTCTTTTGACACCTCACCGCCAGGCTTTTCTTCAGGTTTTTGCTGCTCACATTCAACTCGGCCATCATCAGTAGCACCGTCTGGTTTGATTTGGGGACTGGGCATTTGCAATGGTTGATGTGCCGTTCCAGTAATGAGCTGGTTAAGATTCTGCAACTCCTCCAATCTCTGCAGATTCTTTTTATGCTTCTTCCCACTCCTGTGCTGCTCCAGGATTTCCATGGTGTTGCAGTCGACTCTGCAGAGCTCGCACCATGCCATGCGTGGAGGCGGACAGTTAGAAGCAGCATGGACTTGCGCCGTTGAAGCTCGCCCTCCACGGTTCCCAAAATGACCTCGCCCACCTCTTTTACTTTTACCTCTATACGAAGATTGCCCCCTGGTCTGCACATGAACAATAAAAGACTCAACCGGAAACTCGATAACGCCCAGCGCAAATCATCTAAATTATAAAAACATGTTAAGGGTTCATTTGGCAGCGAGTATTGAAAACTGCTTAAAGAAAACTGGAAACACTTACACAGAGGCAGTTACCATAAGCGATAGGTGCTATAAGCAGTTTTGAATCAGTGGTGTCAAACAGACCCTAAACAACACAGAAATAAATTGATTCATGATACTCATGAAAACTAACAGAACTGTTTATAGCACTTGCCCCTATGATAGGTCCTTCTGTACAAGTGTTTACAGATTGCTTACTGAAAAAGTGATTTTCTTAAAGAATTCAACTGCAAGCGGTTATTCAGAAACAGAACAAACACCACTTATTTTTTCTAATGGGTAGAAGTTGTGTTCAACCAACTAGGTGATGCATTTATCAAACCACCTGAGGAATAGATGTCCTGAAACCAATCAGACCACACCTTGGGTTCATAAAGCATTTGAGGTTTAAAAAGTATCCAGTACACATACTTTGTCCGCTGTTTTAAAAAGTATTTCCAAACTAATACAGAAGCAGCAATACCATGAGAGACCCCAATCAGTAATGTATATATGAAGAATTAATTATGACAGTAAACCAAGGGGGCATTTGGTTCACAAGAAAAGTGGGAATAGATATGACCCAGATTGTTTAGCAGGCACACAATAGAACAAAAAAAGACAAATAACACATTTACCCTAGAGGAAAAATAAATTATTGATAACATCATCATCATCATCATTATGATTATAATTATATATTTTATGATTTTAAGTGATCAAACAACCAATCAAAATCAGCTGACCTTGGGACCAATCAATAAGATTTTTAAATAAGGATAAAAACAACGTGAAATTTAGGGTCTCAAGAAGCCATTAGCTTTCCAGACTGGTAAAGCAAGCTTGATTCTCATACTTAAAATGGGGTTCCCTGAGAAGCCTCCTTTCCTATGTACCAAATGTGTTTTGAGTGCAAGCAGCTGTGTCACTGGAAAATTTATACAACACAACATCGCCAATGTTTTCAAGAGCACCACTTTGCAGTGCACTGAATTCAGAGTTTGCCACTAGATACAAGAACTTGATTTTTGACACATTTAAGACATGTTGGGAATGCAGTGCAGGAGACTAGGAAAGAAGAGTGGGAATGGGAATCTAACACTTCTCCAGGAGTCCGGTGGTAGGAGCTAGACAGTGAAACAATGGAAATCTATTGATATCGGCTTTAACAGTGTAAGAATTACAGCAGAATCGGCCATAGCAGCTGGAGGAGAAAGAGAAGAAAAGGAAAAGAACAATGTAAGAAGAGATCCCCGAGAGGCGCTGCTCCCTGGGCTGATGGCCTAATCCACCCTCTCAGTCACTGCTGAAAACTCTACTAACAAATCATACCCCCCTCTTACTGCTGGACCCTACCTTTATAATATTTCCCTAACAACTCAACAACACTACTTACTATGGAATTACACCCCTACCTCTAGCAGTTGGGGAATATACTCACTCCCCCATGCAGCAGCACGCCAGCCCCTTGTAACCCACAATCCCATCATTGCCTTCTCCTTGAAAATTCATCTTGTCCTCAAGGTCGTAATCTTCCAAGTTGCCTCCTCACCTGCATGGCCCATCCTTCTCTGGTCCTGTCATTGGTTCCTATTCCTCCTCACTCATCAGCTCGATGCTCTCCCAAACCATCAGCTTGAATCCCTTCACCGAACACCGATGCCCCGAACTAAATTTTTGTCCACAAGCACAGCACAAACCCTTCATTTTCCTTTCCTCTTGAACAAATTTCAGACTCCTCTCTCCTGAGATGCTTTGTCACCTCCCCACTGTTCTTTCTCCGCTCCTCATTTCAATGTATTGGTATTCCAACTCCTCCCTTGATTGCTAAAAACATTCCTCGTGTCTCGGGATTCAGGTTGTGGAATTATTCCCGTGGACAGCAGCACATGTTCTACTCTCCTGGATAGAGTCAGGAGTCGTGCCATGCATGGGGGCTCGTGAGTCATAACTGTGTTCCCAATCTCTGGTTTGAGCCCTAACTTGTCGATATATTCATCCACTATTCTATCTTGTCATAAGTCCTTCAAACAAATCATCGGATCTTCCTCCGCACTTCCAAACTGCCCAAGCATTTCCACTTTGAACTGCAACCATGTGAGCTCTATCAGGACCGACCGTGGTGACAAGATCCAATATTGGACCATACCTTCAATATTCAGTTGCGCCAAAGGAACTTTGAACTCTTCACGCGTGCGGTAGATGGAAAAGAATGTTTCAGGTAATCCAAGCAATTGGATCCTCACCGAAGAAAATAGGCATTTCCACTTGTCCGGTTAGTCGTCCAGGGCAACGCCTCCCACTCCTCACTGTGCACACCCTCACCAACCACCACAGTTGTTGGTCCGCAAACATTGTCCACAACATGATTGTTTAAAATCTTTCCACCTCCCACTTCAATAACCGACTCTCCTTTATTCGCACTTTGATTTGGTGGATCCCCTTACTGAGCCAACATCACCATCAACTCCCTCATCTGGCTCTCGAGCCGCAGCTGCCCGACCTTCTATCGCTAGTAAGCAACTTGCAACTCTTCCACTGAAGTCTCAAGGCCACCTACTCTGTTCTCCATCCCAGTGGGCATATAGTCGCCGCACAGTCCAAACACCGATCGAGATCTCCTTCTAGTGAGTGGTCTGCGTCAGTTGCTCCGCGCGAACTAGGACCGCCAGCTTCAAGTGCAGGTGTTGCGCCTGCTTCATCTTGCGTGAGTGCAAGTTCCTACTGCGTTGGAGTCATCTGCCGCACCCGCGTCCACTCGAAATAGGATCTCCTACGTCACTCACTTGAGTTCGTCTCCGCAACTCGACTCTCTCTCTCTCAAGAATACTCTCAATGAAAGCACCAATTGATAGGTGTTAAAGAGTGAAACAAAGGAAATATATTGATATCAGTTTTAACAGTGTATAAGAACTACAACAGAATTGGCCATAACAGCTGGAGAAAAAGAAAAGGAAAAGAACAATGGAAGAAGAGGTCCCAGAGGGACGCTGCTCCTTGGGTTGATGGCCTAACCCACCCTCTCAACTGCTGTTAAAAACTCTACTCACAAATTGAACCCCCTCTTACTGTTGGAACCAACCTTTATAATATTCCCATAACTTTCTAACAACTCGACAACACTACTTACTATGGAATTACACCCCAAACCCTTGTAACCCACGATCCTATCATCCAGTGATGGAACAGATTTTTTATGACTCCCTGGAAGCGACCATTCTAAGAAAATGTGTTTCCAGCATACCAAACTTGTATTCGCACTAAAAGGGTCTTTCCAGTATACCAAACATGTTCCTAGGCATTGTTGAGAATCCAACCAAACTTCAAGCTTTGGAAGTTCGTCCACCGATAGATCATAAAGGCGGAAACAGATCACCGGTATGAATTCTTCGGAAGTTCAGTGCACCGGAATTTGGAAGTATCCACACCCAAATCTCCACACTAAATCTCACATACACATACAAGCATAGGGAAAAACGAGCACAAAGAAACAACACTGGTTTTACGTGGTTTGGATTTTCATCCTACATCCACGGGAGAACGCTGTAAGATTTTATTACACCGAAAGTACAAAGTTTACAACTTGTGACTTGTCAACCACGTGGAGAAAAGAGTACCAAGGTCACTCGATGATTCGATACACATCAGCAAAGTGGTCTCGCCCCCTATATATAGAGGGTCCCACCCAGTCAACCGATCACACTGACTTCCGACGTTTACGGTCGTCCATCTGTTGCACTGTGCAACCCCTGATCCACGGTAGCATTCCTCGGGTTGACCTACGATCACTGGTAACTGATCAGTGTTCCTACGCCACACTCTTCCCCGCTAACACCAGCTGAAGAATGACTCGGTCGTAAACACGGTTCGCCTACCAGTGATTTCACTGTCTAAAATTCTAGTAACCTGACTGCCTGAAATTCCGGTAGTCTGACTCCCTACTGAACACCCTACCAACATCTCATCCTTCTGATGAACAAAGTCACAAACTTCTGATAAACTAATATCAGTCTTAAAGAGACTTCACAACCCTAACAATCTCTCACTTGAAGACTGCTTCAAGGATCCCTTGGCAAACATCGCCACTGAGTTTTGTTTTCCATCGATCTTTTCCAACAGCAACGCCCTAACTTCCAACAACTTTCGGATATAATGATACTTTAGGTCGATATGTTTAGTTCTCACATGAAAAAACGGATTCTTGTTGCGAAAATGCTAGGAGTGACAACGACGAATGATTCCAAAAACGTGAGTAAAAGGAAGAAAAAAGCAAAAGGAGATGATGAACACAGAGATAAGTGGTTCGGGGATATCTCTACGTCTACGGAGAGGCGTAATTTTCACTGTCTCGAGAGCACAATTAGAAGGAAAATTTTTCAGAGTACCAGAATCCCTAGCTCGAAAGAGCCCCTAAAGCAACATGATTAATAGTAACCTACTCAAGGGGCCCCTTGCAACCCCCAGCGACTTCACCGCAGAGATCGAACTGCGGGAGTTGCAACCTGGTGTGCAATACAGGCCGCCAGTATCCGACCCAACTTCATCCAACAAGATCAAGCTCCACCAATCCAATGGTTCTTATAGATTGGGAAAACCCCCTTACCTTCACGGTGAGGCGGAGTCTTTCTTTTATAGATTGAGAAAGTGGAATACACATAGGAGTATTCCGATGTGGGACTCAAAAATACCCACAATAATAAAAGAGGGTTTAACACTCCCCCTCAAGCTGGACATGCCCAGCTTGGACAACGAGTCCCACAAAAAATGACATTATACAAGACCAGACACTCCCCCTCAAGCTGGGCTGCAGATGTTGTGGATGCCCAGCTTGGAACTGAGCGAGGCTAGGTGAGCCCCTGGGAGGCCTTTGGTGAAGATGTCAGCAAGCTGGTCCGCCGTCGGAATGTGGCTAAAGCTGACATGATTGTGCTCCAGGTGGTGTCGAAGAAAGTGGCAGTCCACCTCAATATGCTTCGTGCGTTCATTGAAGACGAGGTTTGAAGCAATTTTGGTGGTTGCCTGATTGTCACACCAGATGTGAGCAGATGTCTGCTGAGGAAAGTCAAGCTCCTGGAGGAGTTGGCGAAGCCAAAGGATCTCCGTAGTGACGGTGGCCATGGCACGATACTCAGACTCCCCACTAGATCGAGAGACGACAGTATGTTTCTTGTTGCGCCAAGAGATGAGGTCGCCTGCTAAGAATATGGCAAACCCAGAAGTAGATCTCCGAGTATCAACACAACCAGCATAATCAGCATCACAAAAGGCCTCAATATGCAGATGAGGATGCTGGGAGTAGCGAAGACCACGAGCAGGATCTCACTTGATGTATTTGGCGATGCGGATAACAGCATCCCAATGAGAGGTGGTCAGATGCTCCATAAATTGACTCACTTTGCCAACAGCACAGGCAATGTCGGGACGAGTCATGGTGAGATAATTGAGTTTACCCACCAGTCAACGGTACCGCTCTGGATGTGGATACAATGTCGAGGAGACATAAAGAGACCGTTCCCCAGGCTCCATAGGAGTGTCGACAGCAGTGGCCTATGTCAGCCCAGCATCCTACATAATATCCAGCGCATACTTCCGTTGGCAGAGAGAGATGGTGTCCGAAGAATAGGAGACCTCGATGCCTAGGAAGTATGTGAGAGGACCGAGATCCTTAGTGTGGAAGTGCTGGTGAAGATACCCCTTAATGGGTGATACCCGCAGAGTTGTTGCCAGTGATGATGATATCATCCACATAAACGACCAATAGGATGCAGCCAGCGGAGGTCGTCCTATAGAACACAGTGTGGTCCTTCATGCTGCAAGAGAGCCCAAAGTCGATGACGACCGTGCTAAAGCGGTTGAACCAAGCACGGGAAGACTGCTTGAGGCCGTAAAGAGAGCGGCGGAGTCGGCAGACTCGAGACTCGGCGCCAGAGGCACAAAATCCGGGGGGCTGCTGCAGATAAACCTCTTCCTCAAGGAATCCATGTAGAAAGGCATTCTTGACATCCAGTTGATGAAGAAGTCAATGATGATGGGCGGCAAGAGATGAATAATCAAACGGAGGTCATCTTGGCAACTGGTGAGAAGCTATCAAAGTAGTCAATACCGTAAGTCTGCGCGAAGCCCTTGGCCACCAGGCGGGCTTTGAGGCGATGGAGAGTGCCATCGGGATTCAGCCTGACTGTGCAAATCCATTTGTTGTCGATCGTCTGTTTGTCTGCTGGAATGGTGACAAGATCCCAAGTATGGTTTTCTTCCAGAGCCTGCAATTCATCCCACATTGTTGCTAGCCACCCGGGGTGAGATTTGGCATCACCAACTGTGCGAGGAATAGAAACTGTCTCCAGAGCGGACAGACCCCTATATGAAGATACAAATAGAGGAGTACTCTGGCAGGAGCGAGTGTCTTTCCGTAAGGTAATGGGCAAGTCCTCGGGCGGCGGGGCAGGAGCATCAAGCGAAGCGCGGACGACGATATCATTGGCCGGGACGGGGGATACAGTTGATGGACGACGGGAGTGGACTTGACCAAAATGGGTGTCAACAGGGGTCGACACCGGTGAAGGGTGGATGATAAGAGGAAAACAATCATCGATGGCGGGGTCAGGATGAGGAGAGGGAAGGGAGAACGGAGAGCTCTCAACAAATGCGACGTCGGCCGAGATGACATACCACCGTAGGTCGAGTGAGAATCAGCGATATCCGCGCTGAGTGCGGGAGTAGCCAAGAAAAATGCACCGGAGGGATTTGGGAGAGAGTTTGGAGAGGCCAGGACGTGTGTCGCGAACGTAACAGAGGCATCCAAACACGCGAATGGGAAGGGAGTGAAGAGGGAATGAAGAGGGAGAGGAGAACAAAGCTCAAAAAGGAGTCTCCTCCTAAAGGATAGAGGAAGGAATACGGTTTATAAGGTGGGTGGCGGTGAGAATTGCATCTCTCCAAAAATGTAGAGGCACCTGTCGGTGGAAGAGGAGGGCACGAGCAGTCTCCAGAATATGTCTGTGCTTCCGCTCGGCCACGCCATTCTGCTGGGGTGTATCAGGACAGGAGGTCTGATGAATAATGTCTTTTGTCTGGAGAAACTGCCAAAAGGGAGTGAAGAGATACTCACGCCCATTATCCGAGCAGGAGACATTTTATAGAGATGGAAAATTGGTTTTGAATTTCATTGTAAAAGGTTTGGAATGTGAAAAACACTTTGGAGCGTTCTCGAATGAGGTAAACCCAAGTCATTTGTGAAAAATCATCAATGAAAGATAAATAATATTTATACCCCAAATGACTCTAAATGGTACAAGGACCCCATACGTCTGAATGAACCAGATCAAAAGGGTTTGAGACCCTTGTATCCACTCAAAGAATGTATGTAGTGCGATGAAGTTTCGCAAATGTACATGACTCACAATGAAAAGAATTATGCCGACTAAAGTCGGGAAAAAGCTGATGAATGGTGGAGGCAGGCAGGTGTCCCAACCGGGAATGAAGATTCAATGCTCGAGCAGAGGCAGACGTGCAAGCGATGGGTGTCGGTCCATCGAATATGTAGACCCCGTCCCAAAGTTGGCCTCTACCAAGTTCCTGGTTCGTAGTCTGCTCCTGAAATACAACACCAGAGGAGGTAAATATGGCAGCACAGTTATAATCTTTTGTCAGCTTACTGATGGAAAAAAGATTAAATAGACTGCGGGGCACATGTGCCACAGAGGATAGGTGAATCGATGGAGTCAGGGAGCATGCGCCGAAGCCCGCAATGGGGATAGTGGAGCCATCAGCGACAGTGATGGCTGATGAACCGGTATAAGGGCAGTAGGAAGTCAACATACCTGCATCACCGGTGAGGTGGTCGGAGGCACCTGAGTCGAGCATCCATGCAGGGGATGCAACGGCCGACACAGGCAGCGGAGCGAACAGAATGGGCCAGAAAAGCCGAGGATGGACCGGGTCCTGCAGGGTCCCGGGGATCATGAGTCAGCCGGATGTCGGCCATAGACAGGTCCATAGATGGTGGAAGAGTGGCGACTGTCAAGGAAGCCTCCTGGACCGTTGTTTGTCCCTGCCTCGGGCGCTGAGATGGACGTCCATGCAGAACCCAACATCGGTCGATCAGGTGGCCAAACTTGCCACAATGTTGACAAAGGGGACGTGAACGGCCTTCCACACGGCCACATCCACGAGGGCCCGAGGAGCGTCCACCGCCGTGACCGACGAGAGCTGAGTGGTCGATAATGGGGGCGGGAGGGGGAAGAGCCCGCTGGGCCTTGCTCAGCCGATGATAAACCTGTGGGATCTCCAGCGACGAAGGGCTGGCGAGCAGCTCGGTCGCCGTGGTGGCAAACTCCGGAGCGAGGCCGCTGAGAAGAGTGAAGACGCATAGTAGGTCTCGTTGGGTCTGGGCCTCTGCCAGTGTCTGGGGAACGGGCCACAACTCCTGCAATTCATCACGAAGCCCTTTCCATTCCATGAAATATGCGGTGAAGGACTGGTCCTGCTGTCGAATATGGGACAAGAATGGAGGATATCGGAAACCCGAGCCAGATGGTTTGTCTCGAAATACATGATGTTCAAGGAGTCCCAGAGCTCCGTGACTGTATTCGTCGTGCGGGTGACATCCTTGACCGATCGATCCACTGAATTGACCAGCAGAGCGAAGATCTTGCTATCAACAAGCTTCAATGAACAGTATTTGGGGTCAGTCGAAGTCGGGGGAGGATCCTCAAGGTGATGATCAAGGTCCATCCCGGTCAGGGACATCACCACAGTCTTCCGCCAGATGGAGAAATTTGTGGAGTCCAACTGGTCATTGACGAGGCGGGTGGAGGCGGTGATCATTTGAGGCAGAGGGAAGGAGTCTGCCATGGAGGCGTCGGGTAGCCGTCTAAGACGCAGTGGTGGGCAGCGCCGAAATCAGCGGGGGGTCGGGCGTGCCGGGAAGCCGTGAATGGCCCTGTGCAGCGTAGGTGACGGGCAGAGAGGGAGCCGAAGGAGGCGAGCCGGCTAAAGCACCAGGAAAGCGGCCGGGAGAAGATGGCGAGTGCGCTCAAGGACAGGTCGGCTAGTTCTGATGCGCGCAGAGGGAGGAGGGCCGCCGGGGGGGCGTTGGAGGCGTCGAGCGCAGATGAGGGTCGTCTGGGGGGCGCTGGAGGCGCCACGCGCAGAGGACTGTCGTCGAGGGGGCGCTGAAGGCGTCGCTCGTCGCGGGCAGAAGAGGAGGGCTGTCGGGGGGTCGCTAACGGCGTCGCGCGCCGAGGAGGGCCGCCGAGGGGCCGCGGGAGGCGCCGCGTGCAGAGGAGGGCCACTGGGGTGGCCGCGGAAGGCACCGTGCGCAAATAAGGGCCGCTGGAGTCCGTGGCCGAACGGCGCAGGGAGGCGCAGGTTGCCGGGCGAGAGCGCCGTTGGGATGGGAGGGGGGCGCGTAGGGCAGACCGAGGAGGGAGGGGGGGTGCCGCGTAGGGCAGACCTAGGAGGGAGGGGTGCCACTTAGGGCAGAGCCGGGAGGAAAAAAATTAGAGGGAGGGCTCGGGAATAGGGTTCCCTCTGATACCATGTAGATTGGGAAAACCCCCTTACCTTGTGAGGCGGAGGCCTTCTTTTATAGATTGAGAAAGTGGAATACACATAGGAGTATTCCAATGTGGGACTCGGAAATACCCACAATAATAAAAAGAGGGTTTAACAGTGCTTTATCAAGAGAATAGCACTTTGACTGTCACAGTAAAGTGTCCAATTTCCTTGACTTTTACCAAGTTCTTCAAACAGACGCCTCAGCCACACAATTTCTTTCCTTCCATTGCTTCAACATATTCAGCCTCCGTTGATGAGAGAACAGCTGATTTCAACCTTGACATCTAGTTGATAGTCGTTCTGCCGTAAGTAAAGACATAACCAAAAGTAATCTTCTAGGTATCAGAATCTCCCTCAAAATCGGCATCAATATACATTTGTAGCGATTCATCCATATCTAAACACAAGAAAGTTTTTATCGTTACTTTGAGATATCATAGAATCCGCTTTACGGCCTTCCGATGTTCTTTTCTCAGATTTTCCATGAACCGACTAAAACTCCCACTAACTGTGCAATATTTGGATGAGTGCACACCATGACGTGCATCAAACTCCCAACAATAGATGCGAACGGAATTTTAGTCATGTGTTTTGCCTCATCTTCTATCTGAGGTGTTTGCTATTTGGATAGTTTTAAATGCCCGACAAGAGGAGTAACAGCGGATTTACATCCAGTCATACCAAAGCGTTCAATGATTTTCCGAATGAACTCCTTCTGGGAGAGTACCAAGCATCCGGAACTTCGATCTCTTTCAATCCTCATGCCCAAGATCCTTTTAGCTTCATCAAGATCTTTCATTTCAAAATTGTCTGACAAATCTTTCTTTAGCCTTTGAATCTATTGGTAAATCGGCCCAACCAGAAGCATATCGTCCACGTACAAGAGTAAGATAATGAAACATCCATCCTCAAACTTCTTCCGGTGGCAAGAGTGATCCAAGTTGCTCCACATATGAAGCCTTGCTCTGACATGAAAGTATCAAACTTCTGGTTTCATTGCCTTAGTGCTTGTTGCCCATAGAGACTCCTTTTGAGTTACACGCCATGTCATGATTCCATTTGACAACAAAATCATCTAATTGCTTCATATAAATCTCTTTCTCAAGATCCCCATGATCCCCATGAAGTCATGTTGTTTTCACATCCATTTGTCCAAGATATAGATTTTTGGTAGCAATCATACTTAACACAACCCTAATAGTAGTGTGTTTAACAATAGGCGAAAATATTTTTGAAAAGTCAATACTTTTCTTCTGTTGGAAACCTTTCACCACCAACCTAGACTTATACCTCAAACTTTCGTTAGCTTCTTGTAACCAGAAGATCCATTTATTCTCTAAAGCCTTCTTCGCGCGGAAGTTCAGCTAATTCTTAGGTGTTATTTGCATATAACTAATTCAACTCCTTCATAGCAAGCTCCCACTTACCGGAATCATTGAAACTGGCTACCTCTCCTGGGCTTTCAGGTTCTCCTAAGTAAGAAGTGAAGATCGGCCCCATGTCTATCAATTGGCCGTCTGATCCTGGAAGATCTTCGCAATTTAACTTACGATTCAACTCCTTCGGATCTTGATACTTATGGTAGTTCTCCTATCAATGCCCTGCCTCGAGGTAGACTTTGTACCCCCTGAAGATTACAAGGTCCTTCCAAAGGACCCGCTCATTGAAGAGCACATTTATGCTTCTGATGACTTTCTTATTATTATCATTCCAAAGTAGAAATCTAAATTCCTCATTGCCATACCCTACAAAGAAACATGTGCGAGACTTTGCATCAAGTTTGTCTCGGTCTTTGACATGCACATGAACATAGGCAACACAACCAAAGTGTGGAAGAGGTAATCTCCTTACCTCAAGGTGAGGCGGAGGCCTTCTTTTATAGAATGAGAATACGGAATACATAAAGGGGTATTCCGATGTGGGACTCGGAAATACCCAGAATAATAATAAAAAATAGGTTCCAACACTCCCCCTCAAGCTGGACAGGCCCAGCTTGGAATACGAGTCCCACAAAAGAAAGATAACATTAAGAAAAGACCAGACACACTCCCCCTCAAGTTGGGTCGCAGATGTTGTGGATGCCCAGCTTGGAACTGAGCGAGGAGAGGCGAGCTCCTGGGAGGCCTTTGGTGAAGATGTCAGCAAGCTGGTCTGCCGTCGGGATGTGGCTAAGGCGGACATGATCGTGCTCCAGGTGGTGGCGAAAAAGTGGTTGTTCACCTCAATATGCTTCGTACGTTCATGGAAAACGGGATTTGAAGCAATCTTGGTGGCTGCCTGATTGTCACACCAGATGTGAGCAGATGTCTGTGGAGGAAAGCCAAACTCCTGGAGGAGATGTCGAAGCCAAATGATCTCTGTAGTGACTGTGGCCATGGCTCGATACTCGGACTCCACACTGAAGCGGGAGACGACCGTCTGTTTCTTGTTGCGCCAAGAATACGGCAAACCCCGAAGTTGATCTCTGAGTAGCAAGGCAACCAGCATAATCTGCATCACAGCAGGCCTCAATATTGAGATGAGCATGATGAGAGTAGCGAAGACCACGGGCAGGATCTCACTTGATGTATTTGGCGATGCGGAGGACAGCATCCCACTGAGAGATGGTCGGATGCTCCATAAATTGGCTCACTTTGCCGACAGCGAAGGCAATGTCGGGACGAGTCATGGTAAGATAATTGAGTTTGCCCACTAGTCTTCGATAGCGCTCTGGATGTGAATACGGTTCGGAGGAGGCATAAAGAGATCGTTCCCCAGGCTCCAGAGGAGTGTCGACAGCAGTGGCCTGTGTCAGCCCAGCATCATGTAGAATATCCAATGCATATTTCCATTGGCATAGGGAAATAGTATCCGAAGAATAGGATACCTCGATGCCTAAGAAGTATGTGAGAGGACCGAGATCCTTAGTGTGAAAGTGCTGGTGAAGATGGCCCTTTAGTTGGGTGATGTCGTCACTGTCGTTGCCGGTGATGATGATATCATCCACATAAACGACTAACAGGATGCAACCAGCGGAGGTCGTCCTGTAGAACACAGTGTGGTCTTTCATGCTGCGGGAGAGCCCAAAGTCGATGACGACAGTGCTGAAGCAGCCGAACCAAGCACGAGGAGACTGTTTGAGGCCGTAAAGAGAGCGGCGGAGCCGACAAACTTGGGACTCGGCGCCGGAGTAGGGTGGATGAGGATAGGAAGGCAATCATCGATGGCTAAGTCAGGATGAGGAGAGGGAAGGGAGAACGGAGAGTTCTCAACAAAGGCGACGTCAGCAGAGATGACATACCTCCGGAGGTCCGGTGAGTAGCAGCGATATCCGCGCTGAGTGCGGGAATAGCCAAGGAAGATGCACCTGAGAGATTTGGGAGAGAGTTTGGAGAGTCCAGGACGTGTGTCTCGAACATAACATAGGCATCCAAACACTCGAAGCGGAAGGGAGTGAGGAGGGAGTGAGGAGGGAGAGAAGAGAACAGAGCCCGAAAAGGAGTCCCCCCCTGAAGGATAGAAGAAGGAAGACGGTTTATAAGGTAGGTAGCAGTGAGTATCGCATCTCCCCAAAAACGCAGAGGCACCTGTCGGTGGAAGAGGAGGGCACGAGCAGTCTCCAAAATATGACGGTGTTTCCGCTCAGCTACTCCATTCTGCTGGGGTGTATCAGGACAGGAGGTCTGATGAATGATGTCTTTCGCCTGGAGAAAGTGCCGAAAAGGGGTGGAGAGGTACTCACGCCCATTGCCCGAGCGGAGACATTTCATAGAAATGGAAAATTGGTTCTGAATTTCATTGTAAAATGTCTGAAATGTGGAAAACACTTCGGAGCGTTCTCGAAGGAGGTATAGCCAAGTCATGCGCGAACAATCATCAATGAAGGATATATAGTATTTATACCCCAACTGACTCGAGATGGGACAGGGACCCCAAAGGTCGGAATGAACGAGATCAAAAGGTTTGGAAGCCTGTGTATCCACCCGAGGAATGTAGGAAGTGCGATGATGTTTCCCAAAAGTACAAGACTCACAATGAAAAGAGGTATGTAGTCTGAAATCTGGATAAAGCTGATGAATGGTGGAAGCGGAGGGGTGCCCTAATCGGGAATGAAGATCCAAGGCACGATCAGAGATAGATGTGCAGACGACGAGTGTCGGTCCATCAAACATATAGACCCCGTCCCGAAGCTTGCCTCTAGCAAGTTCCCGATTCGTAGTCAGCTCCTGAAAAACAACAGCAGAGGAGGTAAATATAGCAGCACAGTTAAAATCTTTGGTGAGCTTACTGATGGAAAGAAGATTAAAGGGACTGCGAGGCACATGTGCCACAGAGGGCAAGTGAAGTGAAGATGTCAGGGAGCATGCACCGAAACTCGCAATGGGGATAGTGGAGCCATTGGCGACGGTGATGGCTGATGGACCGGTATAAGGACAGTAGGAGAGCAGCATACCAGCATCACCGGTGAGGTGGTCAGAGGCACCTGAGTCGAGCAGCCAAGCAAAAAAGCGTCGACCAATAAGGGCGGCGGAAGCAGCGGAATTGGCTAGAGAAGCCGAAGAAGGACCAGGGCCGGCAAGGGTCCGAGGATCATGACTCAGCCGGATGTCCGCCATAAACAGAGCTAGAGATGATGGGAGAGTGGCGACTGAGGAGGGAGTCTCCTGGACTGCTGTCGAACCCCGCCGCAGGTGCTGAGAAGGGCGCCCATGAAAAATCCAACATCGGCCAATCAGGTGGCCGAGTTTGCCACAGTGTTAACAGAGTGGACGTGGACGACCGCTCCTACGGCCACGACCACGAAGGCCGGAGTGGCCAATGTCACGACTGACGAGGCGGGTGGAGGCAGTGATTAGCTGGGGTAGAGCTGAAGAGGCTGCCATGGAAGCGTCGGGAGCGGTGCGAGCTGTGCGCAGGAAGAGCCAGGTCACCGGGAGGGAGCCGCCTGGACCGGTTCGCCGGGAGGGAGTAGGGCTGCCTGGAGGAGCGGAAGTCGGCGGGTGCAGAGCCAGCAGTTGTCGGAGGAGCCCGGTTTGCCCGGACGGAGCCGGTCCGTCGGGAGGGAGTCGCGGCTCAGAGGAGGCCGTCGGGGGTGCTGTGCGCAGAGGAGGGTCGCCACTGGGCGAGGGCGCCGGGGCGAGGCGCCGCTGGGCAAGGGCGCCGGGGCGAGGCGCCGCTGGGCGAGGCGCCGCTGGGCAAGGGCGTCGGGGCGAGAGCGCCGCTGGGCGAGGGCGCTGGGGCGACGCGCCGCTGGGCGAGGGCGCCGGGGCGAGAGCGCCGCTGGGCAAGGGCGCCGGGGCGAGGTGCCGCTGAGCGAGGGCGTCGGGGCGAGAGCGCCGCTGGGCGAGGGCGCCGTGGTTGCCGGGACCGACGGGGGCGATGGGATGTGCGCTGGGGAGGCGTCGCGGGAGCAGCGGCGCTGGGATGGAACCCTAGCGCGAGCGGGACGCGCGAGAGGGAGCGAGACGCCGGGAAGCCGGGGGAGTGCTCGCGCGAAGGAGGAGCGTGCGCCGTCTGGGTCGGGAGCCGGGAGCCGCGCCTGGGTGGGGAGCAGAGTCGCGCCGGCAGGAGATGCAAGGGCGGGGGGAGTCCGCCGGAGCAGCGCGAACTGAGGGCCGCTGGGCGGGAGTCCAGGAGGGAGCCGCCGGGGAAGAGGGTGGCCACCTAGGGCAGACCCGAGAGAAGGAGAGAAAAAAATAGAGGGAGGGCTCGGGATTATTTTCCCTCTGATACCATGTGGAAGAGGTAATCTCCTTACCTCAAGGTGAGGCGGAGGCCTTCTTTTATAGATTGAGAATACGGAATACATAAAGGGGTATTCCGATGTGGGACTCGGAAATACCCAGAATAATAATAAAAAACAGGTTCCAACACAAAGATTCTAAGGTGATGAAATACCGATATTTTACCGGACCACCGTGCTTCCGATAATTGTAGTCCTACTGCTGAAGAGGGACTCCGACTAATCAGATATGCAGTCGTATACACGGTTTCAGCCCAAAACTCCTTAGGTATTCCAGAGTGAATCCTCATGTTTCGTGCCATCTCCATCAATGTCTAGTTCATCCTCTCCATTATACCATATTGTTCGAGCGTTCCAGGAACTGTTTTCTCATGTCTGATTCCTCATGTCTGCAATAGTTCCGAAAACTCCTTTCGATGAACAACTCATCACCATTATCGGATCTTAAACACTTCAGCTTACGACTTGTTTCTCCCTCCATCATTGTTTTCCACTAGACGGAGATTTAAAACACATCTGACTTGGGCTTCAAGAAATAAACTCATACCTTTCTCATGGAATCATTAAAGAAGATCACAAAGTAATGTGATCCAGCATGGGACTTGACTGGAGGCAAATCCCCAAACATCAATATGTACAAACTCTAGCTTTTCGATTCTTGGGAGCCCTTCCGCTGAAATTAAAAGACGCATTTCTTTGCTTTCCAAGTATACAACTTTCACAATTATCAATGTATGAACTCTCAAGCTTCAGTATCCCTTTTCACAACTACCGATGTCTGAACTCTCAACAGTGCCACAAATTTTAACTTTCGGAAGTTGATGCTTCGACCATTATGACACGTGTTTTTCCAGTAAGGTAAAGGGTTCCATCTTTCACTCCTTTAGCAATGACTATAGGTCCTCGAGTGATTTTCTGAACCCCGTTAGAAAAGTTTGTTCCAAACCAAGCACCATCCAATTGACCCACGAAAATGAGATTCTTCCGGAGGCCAAGGATAAACTGAACAGCCTTCAACTCTAGAAAGCCTCCATTCTTCAGTTGGATTTTCACATCCCCCTCCCCCACAATTTGCAAAGCTTTACCATCCCATAAATGCACTTTGCCAAAATTTGGCCCGGGTATCCGATCTTCTTCAACGGTTGTCCCTCCTCTGCCAGCAAGCCCGTCCATTTCCAACATACTTCATGGAATGGAAGGCTCTACGGGATGAACTTCTTGAGCTTTGGCCCATTGCACAAACACATGCGAAAGCATTAGCCCAACAGGACCAGCTCTGTCTTTTCAGCCTCCTCCATGGGCTCGACCCAGAATATGCGACGACGGCTACAGAGATGCTTGTCAGCCCCTCGTCCCTCGAGATTCCGCAGGTCTATCATCGCCTTGGGAAGGCTCATCGCGCCCTTGCCCCACCCATCCCTAGCCTTGATCACACTGCTCTCCTGGGTCGTGGCAGTGGCCGCCCTACCGGCTCTCGTGGACGTGGACGTGGAGACAGCCGACCTTATCCACTCTATCAGCATTGTGGCAAGTTCGGCCACCTGGTTGACCGTTGCTGGGTCCTTCATGGTCGTCCCGCTCAGCACCCACGACAGGGCCAGACTGCGGTCCAGGATGCATCCCCGCCTGTTGTCGCTCTTCCTTCATCTTTGGATCTCTCCATGGCTAAGATCCAGATGATTCACGATCATAGGACCACCTCCCTCTCGGGCTCTTCATCAACATCTCTTGCCCACTTGGGTGGTTCCACTGCATTTGTCAGTCATCGCTCCACTGCCTGGATGCTTGACTCAGGTGCGTCCGACCATCTTACCAATGATGCAGGTATGCTCTCCAACTACAGTCCCTATACTGGTTCCTCAGCCATCACTGTTGTTGATGGTTCCACTATCCCCATTGTCGGCTTTGGTACATGCTCCCTGACCTCATCTCTTCACCTATCATCGGTGGCCCATGTACCACGTAGTCCGTTTAACCTTCTCTCCATTAGTAAACCGACCAAGAATTTCAATTGTAATGCTATCTTTACCTCATCTTCTGTTATGTTTCAGGAGCAGACGACGAACCAGGAACTTGGTAGAGGTCAGCTTCGAGATGGGGTGTACATGTTCGATGGCCCGACATCCTTCGCCTGCACGTCTGTCTCTGCTCGTGCCTTGGACCTCCATTCTCAATTGGGCCACCCCTCTGCCTTCGCCCTTCATCAGCACCATCCAAATATTAGTCAGCATTTATCTTTTCATTGTGAGTTTTGTACCTTTGCGAAACACCATCGCACTTCATATATTCCTCGAGTAGACACACGGGCTGCCAAACCCTTTGATTTGGTTCATTCTAATGTATGGGGTCTCTGTGCCACCTCGAGTCAATTAGGGTACAAATACTATATCTCTTTCATTGATGATTTTCCCCGTATGGCATGGCTGTACCTTATTTCGTGATCGGACAGAAGTATTTTCCACATTTCAGACATTTACCATGAGATCCAGACATAGTTTTCCATCTCTGTAAAATGTCTACGCTCCAACAATGGGCGATAGTACTTGTCCACTCCCTTTCAGCAGTTTCTCCAGGCACATGGCATCATCCATCAGACCTGTCCTGATACCCCTCAACAGAATGGAGTGGTCGAGCGAAAACACCGGCATATTCTGGAGACCGCTCATGACCTCCTCTTCCACCGGAAGGTGCCTCTTCTCTTCTGGGGGGATGTCATCCTCACTGTTACTTACCTCATCAATCGCCTTCCTTCTTCCATCCTTCAGGGGGAGACTCCTTTTCATACTCTATTCTCCTCTCTCCCTCCTCGCTCACTTCCACTTCGAGTCTTCGGATGTCTCTGCTATGTCCGGGACACTCGTTCCAATCTCTCTAAACTTTCTCCCAAATCCCTCCGGTGTATTTTTCTCAGATATTCCCACACTCAGCGTGGATATCGGTGCTTCTCTCCAAACTTACGACGCTATATCATCTATGTCGATGTGTCGTTTGTTGAAAGCTCTCCTTTCACTCAGCTCTCTCCTCATCCAGACACTACCATCGATGAGTGTCTTCCTCTAATCATTCACCCTCCTCTGGTGTCTCCCCCTACTGGTCATCGCTTTGGGACAGTCCACTCTCGCCGCTCATCGCCTATACCCCCGTCCAAGCTGAGGACAACATCGTTCCCACTTCGTCCGATGCTCCTGTCACAGCACTCGAGGACTTGCCGATTCCACTTCGAAAAGGTACTCGCTCTTGTCAGACTACTCTCTTTACATCTTCATACAGCGGTTTGTCAGCACTGGAGGCGATATCTATTCTCCCGCACGGTTGGCGACGCCAAATCACACCCAGAGTGGCCACAGGCTATGCGAGATGAACTGCAGGCTCTGGATGACAACCATACATGGGATCCGGTCCCCCTCCCTGCAGGCAAACAGGCGGTCGACTGCAAATGGATTTATACGATCTGTCTCAATGCCGATGGCACTCTTCATCGCCTCAAAGTCCGGCTTGTGGCGAAGGGATTTGCTCAGATATATGGCATCAACTACTTTGAGACCTCTCTGGTTGCCAAGATGACCTCTGTCCGCCTATCCATATCTCTGGTTGCTCATCACCACTGGCCGCTTCATCAACTGGATGTTGAGAATGCCTTTCTCCATGGCTTTCTTGACGAAGTCTACCTGCAGCAGCCCCCTGGATCTCGTGCCTCTGGAGCCGACTCCCATGCAAGTTGTCTCCGTCGATCCCTCTATGGCCTCAAACAGTCTCCTCGTGCTTGGTTTGGCCACTTCAGCACTAACGTCACGGCCTTTGGCCTCGCTCGCAGTATAAAGGATCACACAGTCTTCTTTTGTACGACGTCAAATGAATGTATTTTGCCGGTGGTATATGTTGACGATGTCATCATCACAGGGAGCGACTCCACTGGGATCGCCAAACTCAAGGTGCACCTTCACCACCACTTCCACACTAAAAATCTTGGTCCTCTCACCTACTTTCTTGGTATCAAGCTCTCCCGTTCTGAGGACACTATCTCTCTTTGCCAACGAAAATATACCTTTGATATCTTACAGGATGCAGGGTTGAGTCAGGCGACTACAGTGGACACTCCTCTTGAGCCTAGGGAACGCTCTCTCCATACCAACTCGACACTCTTTCCTCACCCAGAGCGCTATCATCGTCTGGTGGGTAAACTCAACTACCTCACCATGACACGGCAAGACATTGCTTGCGTTGTTGGCAAAGTGAGTCAGTTCATGGAGCATCCAACCAGATCTCAGTGGGATGATGTCCTCCGCATTGCCAAATACATAAAAAAAGACCCAGCACGTGGCCTTCGGTACTCCCATCATGCTCATTTGGATGTTGAGGCCTTCTGTAATGCGGACTATGCAGGTTGTCTTGCTACCCACAAGTAAACTTCTGGATTTGTCGTGTTCTTGGCCGATAACCTCATCTCATAGCGCAGCAAGAAGCAAATTGTCGTCTCCAGATCCAGTGAAGAGGCAGAATACTGCGCCATGGCCACGATCACCACTGAGATCCTCTGGCTTCGTCATCTTCTCCATGAGCTCGGTTTCCCAGCGCAAACCACTGCTCATATCTGGTGTGACAATCAGGCAGCCACGAAGATTGCATCGAATCTCATCTTCCATGAAAGAACGAAGCATATCGAGGTGGACTGCCACTTTCTTCGTCACCATCTGGAGCAGCACCATATCAGTTTTGGTCATATTCCGACGGCGGATCAACTTGCCGACATCTTCACAAAAGGTCTCCCAGGAGCTCGCCTACACTCTCTCACTACCAAGCTGGGTATTCACAGTCTTCACGACCCAACTTGAGAGGGAGTATGGATGGTCTTGTTCGATGTCATCCTTTTTCTTTGTGGGACTCTCAGTCCAAGCTGGGCATGTCTAGCTTGAGGGGGAGTGTTGGACCCCATTTGAGTTTAATGAGTATTTCTGAGTCTCACATCGGTCTTTCCCTCGTAATTATTTTTACTCATCTATAAAAGAATGTCTACGCCTCACATTGAGGTAAGGGGAATCTATCATCAACAACAATAATCTTAAAGTCTAAGGACTAATACACACGTCCGTAGATAGGAACATCCAATGACACTATGAAATGTGGATTTCCTACTGGCGAGTCTCGTTCTCATAATATCCTCCTGGATATTACGAAGGGCGCACACCATGAGAAGGTGTCTCAAATTTTTATGAGTCATCACCCCTAATGGCATGTATTATTTGTCCCTCAAATAACATCATCCAACCATATAACATATATTCAAGAATAGTGTTATGGCACTTCCGAGTTCTCATCATAGCAGGGATCCGCTATGACCCTTTAGTGCAAGGGTTATCCTTAAGACATTATCACATACATTGTCACGCAAAAGAACAATCAAGATGTGATAAGGTATTTATTAATATTCAAATCCATGAATACAAGTTTATCATTAAGTACAAAGTAGTTGATCTCCAACAGACTCCCACTTGGACTAAAGTCAACTGCTAACAACCTTTAACCTGCTAGCTCTCACATAATATTCATGCTTCTGCTGAGATAGGTCATTAGTCATGGGATCTGCCATGTTCTCTTCCGTGGACACTCTGATCAATGCAACTTCACCCCTTTGATAGAAATCCCTCGCGGAAACCCTCTCTCCTCCCTACCGCGAACTCCAGTGGTACTAATACTAGTGATAATGGTAAAAAAAAGACGATGATACTCTTCTCTGTGATGAGATCAGACGCTCTCTTATAAAGAGAATAATGGACCTGGTGGATGTGGTTCTTTACCTATAGTGGTCCTTTATGCCCTGCGAAAGTCCACAGCGGGTGGTACGGGACGTGTCTCAGAATGATGGTTGGAATTGGCAGCAACTTTTTAACTTATATAATCAAATCCTTAGCGAGGGTAGAGAGAGCAAGAGGTGATACTTTCGAAAAATGTGCTTTGTCCGTTGATGTGACTTTAGTTCTTTTGCAAGAGTCGTCGCTGCAGGTATTATCACAATACAATGTGATAGGATCTTTACTGCTAGGCACCACATCAAGCTCTTGGACAAAGTTCCGAATCTAGATGGCTTCCTTGGCTGCATCAGAAGCCGCTATATATTCGGATCCCGTTGTAGAATCGACGATAACTGGTTGCTTTCAACTCTTCCAGCTCACAGCTCCTTCGTTGAGACAGAAAACATATCCTGATTGCGACTTCAGATCGTTCTGATCTGTCTGAAAACCAGCATCAACATACCCTCTGATGACAAGCTTCTCACCTCCTCCATACACCAGGAACATATCATTGGTTCTTCTTAGATACTTAAGGATAGTCTTAACAGCAGTCCAATGTTGTTCTCCTGGATCTGCTTGATATTTGCCTACCATGCTCAGCGCATAGGCAATATCAAGTCTGGTACATAACATGGCATACATGATGGATCCTATAGCCGAAGCATATGGAATCTTACTCATCCTATCTTTCTCTTGTTGTGTCTGAGGACACATTCTCTTAGAAAAATGTAGGTCATGTGACACTGGAACCAATCCCCTCTTGAATTGTTCCATACTAAATCTCTTTAGTATCTGGTCAATGTATATACTCTGACTTAAGCAGTCTCTTGGATCTATTACGAATGATCTTGATCCCTAGAATGTAGGCTGCTTCACCTAAGTCTTTCATGGAGAAACATTTGTCCAACCAGTCTTTAACTGACTGTAAGACCGGTACATCGTTTCCAATAAGTAATATGTCGTCAACATATACTACTAGGATAACGACTGCATTCTCATTAAACCGTTTATAAACACATGGCTCACATTCATTCTTAATGAAACCAAATTTCTTTATAGCTTCATCAAATCGAATGTTTCATGACCTGGATGCTTGCTTTAATCCATAAATGGATTTCTGCAACTTGCAAACCCGTTTGGCTTCACCTGATGTCACAAACATTTCTGGTTGTGTCATATAGACATCTTCCTGAAGATTCCCGTTAAGGAATGTTGTTTTGACATCCATTTGTCAAATCTCGTAGTCATGGTAAACTACTATGGCAAGTATGATTCTTATGGATTTAAACATGGCAAAGGGCGAGAAGGTTTCATCATAGTCAATTCCTTAATGTTGTCTGAATCATTTAGCCACTAGCCTTGCTTTATAAGTGTTAACTTGACCTTCCATGTCCAGTTTTCTCTTGAATATCCATTTGCATCCAACAGGCTTTACATCAACTGGCTCATCAACCAGAACCCAGACTTGGTTCTGATACATGGAATCCATCTCAGAATGCATAGCTTCTAGCAATCTTGTAGTTTCTGAGCTCTCTACTGCTTCCTTGGTAGGAGAAAGGTTCATCATTGTCCAACAATAATGATTCAGCATCCTCGGTGACTAGGAAACCAAATCTCTCTAGTTCCCTTACCTCTACACAGTACTTGGGTTTCTGGAACCTCTTCCATTCGGACCTGTGGAACTTGTTCCTGTACCAACTCATGTGTATCTTGAGCATCAACTTCGTCGAAGTCGATCTTGCTTTCACTATCCTTTTTGAGGATGTGCTTCCTCTCAAGAAAGACGGATTGTTTGGCGACAGTCACTTTCTTGTCTAAAGAGTTGAATAAGTAATCTCATTTCGTTTCTTTGGGATATCCTATAAAAATACATCTTGTGCCCCGAGGTGCTAGTTTGTTGCCTAAGAAGGCCTTAACAAACGACTCGCATCCCCATACACGTGTGTGCGACAAAATGGGTTTATTTCCATTCCATAACTCGGAAAGAATTCCATTTGTCGTCTTAGTTGGTACTCGGTTTAATGTGTATGTTGCAGTTTGTAATGCATATCCCCAAAAGGATAATGAAAGATTTGCATGACTCGTCATCGACCTCACCATGTCCAACAAGGTGCGGTTCCTCCTTTCACTAACATGACCCCACTGTGGTGTATAAGGAGTGAGTTGAGATAGAATCTCAGACTCCCGTAAAAGGTCGATGAACTCTTGGTTCAGATATTCTCCACCTCGATCCGATCGAAACTTTTTTATTCTCTTACCAAGCTGATTCTCTACCTCATTCTTGAACTCCTTAAATTTCTCCAAGGACTCTGACTTATACCTCATTAAGTAAATATAGTCATATCTGCTGAAATCATCTGTAAAAGTAATGAAGTGAGAATATCCACCTCTAGCTTCTAGTGGAAATGGTCCACACACATCCGTGTGCACCAATCCTAGAAGCTTTGTGGCCCTTTCACTCTGTCCACCAAAAGGCGGCTTAGTCATTTTCCCTTGGAAACAAGCATGACATCTATCAAGTGGATTTAGCTCAGTAGAGTCTAAATAACCATCTTGGCAGAGCTTTGTCAAGCGTTTCTCGTTTACATGACCGAGACGGTGATGCCACAACTGGGTGTTGTATGAGTCATGTGAGTTTGTTTCGTTACTGATTGGCAACACTTGGTTTTCGTAATTTAATACATACAAACCGTTATTTAAATGCGTCATACCATAACACGTATTGTTCTTATAAAAAAAAACCCTTATTTCCAAACTTGAAAATAAATCCATCCATATCAAAACATGATACAGAAATTATGTTCTTGGTGACACTAGGTACATAATAACTGTTATGTAAAACCAAAAGCATTCCAGTTGGCAATGAGAGATGGTATCGCCAATGGCCAACGCAGCCAGTCTCGCGCTATTAGCAGCTCAAAGATCCACCTCTCCTCTGAAAATCTTTCTAAATCTACTTGGTTCCTGCATTTGAATACAGATGTGAGCCCCACATGTTGTATCTAATACCCAATGTGTAGAAATGGAAAGATTACACTCGATAACAAACGCACATTTAGTGTCCCCACGCTTCTGGGTGCAGTTTCTCTTCCAGTGGCATGGCTTACCACATACAAAACGCACCGCCTCCCGTTCCTTGCCCTGCCTCTGGATCTTCCCCTTCTTGGAGGGACGGTGCTCCGGGGATTCAGAACGTTTATAAATCCTTGGCCTCTTTGCCTTGTCCTTCCTCTGCGGGTTTGTCATGCCCCATGTCCTTATCTACCTGGCGAATCAAGATCAGAAGTTCCGATAGACTCTTCTCATTGTTGCTCATGTTGTAGTTGACAATAAAGCTGGAGAAGGTCTTGGGCAGTGATGATAGGATGAGATCTGTACGCAAATCATCTGGAAACTTAATCCCTAAGATGTTCAGGCATTCAATGTAGCCAATAAGCTTGACTACATGAGGCCCAGCTGGCGCAGACTCTCCAAGCTTAGTTATGAACAAAGTGTTGGAGATCTCATATCTCTCATGTCTTGTCTTCTCTTGATAAAGATCCTTAAGGTGAGACATCATGCTATACGCGTTCATGTTTTCATGTTGCTTTAAAAGCTCATTAGTCATGACCGATAGCATGAAACATTGGACATTTGTGGCATCATCCAAATGTTTCATATAGAGAGAGATTTCCTCATCACTGGCCTCGTTTCCAGGCGCAACTGAAACAAGCTCCTCCAGCACATACAATTTTTTCTTGTAGCGAAAGATGACGCGTAAACGCCTCTGTCACTCCTAAAAATTGGTGCCAGTGAGAAGATTTTTCTTCTCGAGTATGGTTCGCAATGATATACTTGAAGTCATTTTTATTACCGTTTCTACAAATTAAGATGAGCAAAGATTTAGTACTTTATCATGAAAAAACCGAGACAAATAAATAAATTAATACTTATTAGTCTCCCACTATTTTATCGAAATCCAATAGCCCTCACCATTGACTTCGGAATATTATGTTGCCTGAATATTCTAGTGGCAAAAAACTATATTGCCCTTCGCATTACCCCAACTAGGGTTGGTCAAACAACTTGAAAGGTTTTAGGTAGGCATTCCAAATGTCAACTGCATTAACTCGCAGCTCCTTGATCCGCTGAGTGGACTCTCTAATCCTAAAATCCTTTTATTTTGGATTTCCTCAACCTTTGCCTCTTGGTCACACCAAGTCCTGTTGTGGCAGTCAACCCTTGATGTGAACCAAGTCAAGTCAACCCAAAACCTCGAATTAAAATTCCCCGATAATTGAAAGCACCTCAACTAGGGTGGGTCAAACACTTTGAACTATTGTTCGATCCTAACCAAGATTATGGAAGGTTGTACCGACTTAATATTTTTGTTGGTCAGAGTAGAGTACTCAAGAGGGGGGTGAATTGAGTATCTATAAAAATTTCTGTTAAAAAGTTCACTTAAAAAGATTTCTCAATAAAAATGAATACAGGCCAATTAATCAAGGTAATACGGTTATAATAGTTGGACTGTTCAAATAACTTCTCAAAAGATTGATTAATTCTCAGTAATATCAATGTGAGTTATTGATACAACTTTTGAAGTTATTCTAATAAGGCAAAACACTTATAACTTCTATCCAAGACTAACTATCAAAGTAAAATCTAGTTTTCTGAAATATACAGTAAAGCAGAGAAAAACTAAATTAAAAGACACAGCGGATAAAACAAATGGTTCAGTCTCAAACTGAGACTTAATCCACTCCACTTGGTGATCACCTGCCACCAAGCAGTTTATATTAATAAACTTGATCCACACCCTGGATCGAGGTAAACAACAGTACACAGGACTGTCCAGGTCACACGACCTCTTCCACAGTTCTTCATGGGTATAACTACTAGATCACACAAGGACCTCTTCCACACTTATCCGTGGGGGTAAACAGATATAAGAAGATATGAGAGGGAGGATATCTTGTATCCTTCAGTTTAAAACAGGAGACAATGTGTGTTTTAATACAGACACACACACTGCTTGAAAGCTAAAAACAGTACACAACAGAGCAAAGATGATGAGAAAGAATTAAAAGTGCTCTGAGTGTTATTCTATGCAGCTCTGGACTTATAGGATGAAGCAGATGCAAGTATCGAGTCCTCTTGTGAAAAACGGAGTATCGCAAGTCTGGTGCTCTGGTTTCCAGTTCGATGATGTGAGCTATGTAGCTCATGTTCTTCTTTTAGTTGATACTGCGGAGATGTTTGAGGCTCTGATCTATGGTAGTTCAGCCTTCAGGGATCGAGAGTGCTTTGTGTGTTCTTCAGTGGTATGTTGTTGCATGCATGAGTTCGCTTTTCCACCGTTCGCTTCTGCATACTCTGGAGCCACGCTTATCTTCCTTTTAATTAGGGTGCACATGTTGAAGCTGACGAGATGCATGTATTCTGCACCTCGTACCTCGTACTGTCAGGTGACATGTCTACAAAGAAACATTAATGATATCAGTGTCATTTAATAACTTGAATATGACCGTTAGAAATTAAATTGAAAACGACAAAACAGAATAAAGAACGGTGTCACGATTTGTCTTGAAACGGTGTCACTTGGAAACGGTGTCTAGTCCTTTGTTAAATCTTTTATTGGAGTCTGTATCCCACATCGGACTTGTGGTCCGGTGTGGTCTTAATGATTCATTATAAAAGAACCTCAATGCCTCCTTTAGAGAGTACCTTGGGGATTCGGGTCTCTTTTTATCTTTTTACATGGTATCAAAGGGAGGTCTCTAAACCCGAACCCTCCCACCCATTTTATCCCCCCCCTATCTAGGGTTTTCCATTATTTTTCTCTCCTGAGGGCGGCGGCCTCCATGGCCAGCGAGCCATAGGTATCTCCTGCCGCCCCCCCTGCCGGCTCCTCTAGCAGCCGACCTCCGCCCTTGCCGGCCCCTCCAGTAGTCGGCCTCCGGTTCTGTCCGGCGAATCCCTCCCTACTTCAGCCTCCTGTCGCGGATCCCAGTCGTCGCGACTCTAGGCCCGCCTCCCTCCCTGGTGTGCTCGACGACGGACGGCGGCCTCCTCCTGCGGCGGTTCTCCCCAATGGCGCCCCTCTCGCTCAAGGATCCTCCTCCTGCGGCGCTTATCCAAGACGGCGCTCCTCCCACAGCGTCCCTCCCCGCGGCGCACTCCCATCCCAGCTCTCCAGCGGACCTTCTGTGCGTCGCCCTCTTCCCACGACGGCTCCTCCCATCCCGCGTGCGACCCCTCCCATCCCGCCCGAGGCCCTCCTAGATCCGGCGACACCCAGGCCACCGTGACTTCTGGCGCGACGGACTTTCCCACCGGCTCTCTCTAATAATTCCAGACGGTCGGCCTTCTTCCCCCTTGCGACAGCCTTCTGTTGTCGCGCCTCTCTGCAACGGCCTCCTGTGCACCGCGGTGCACCAGCACTCTGCTCCCTCCATGTCGGCCTCCTCCTGACGGCTGGACCAACCACCCTCCATCAGATCCGGATCTCCGACACCTCCTTTTCCAGTGACGGCTCTTGTCCGCCACCTCTCCAGTCCGCTGAAACCTCCAATGCCCCCTCCTCATGCGCTGCTTTCCCGGCAGCTGCTTCCCTTTCCTGGCGGAACCATTTATGTGTGCTCCCTCCATATCTAGAGTGATGTCTCCCCTGTCCGCCGGCATGCCCTCACGCTTCCTCCACTGTGGCGCAGCACTTCGACCGCTTAAGATTCGGGGCCTTTGGCGCCGCCAGATCCCGCAACGACTCTGCAGAATCACCGCCTCTCGTCGTTGGCCCCACAAGTGCGGCTTTCCCAGTGCTAGTGTGGTTTTCCCGGCGTCTCATCGACCGGCCCCACTAGTGCGGCATTCCTGGCACTCCGTCAACCGGCCTGGTCTATGTGGTTCCTCTGCTGCGCTCGCAAAAACTGTTGCGGAAACGCCGGGAGTTGCAGCGACAGAAACGACGAAAAAAAACATAAGAGGAAAATGGGAAAAAAAACAAGAACACAAAGATTTGCGTGGTTCGGGAATAATTCCTACGTCCACGGAGAGGCAAAATACCCAACTATAATTCGGGAGCACAATTACAGAGTTTTGTTTCAGTAACAAACCCTAGCCCAAAAATGGGCTACAAATGAAGAGGAAAACAATCACTGTTCCACCAACCGCACAAGAAGTCTGCATCGCTACAGTGGCTGCCGACTGGAAGTCCAAAAGGCTACAGTATAGTTGACTCCGAAGTCTGCACTGTTACAGTGTCTGTCGGTGTCGGTCGGCCCCCGGACCCCCAAAACAGAGGCGCGTTGCCCCTGCAACCCCCAACGAGTTCACCGCGAAGCTCGACCCGCAACAGTTGCGGGCCACAAGCATTCAGCCCAACTGGATCGGGCTACACCAATCCAACAATAACTTCATCCATCCACCATCCTGAGGCGGAGCTGCGATCTTGAGGGGGAGCTACGATCGTCGCTTGTTTCCTTTTATTTCGTCTTGTTTTGTAATCAAGTTGGGTATGTCCAGCTTGAGGGGGAATGTTTGCAGTCCATTGATTGCTTTGGTTTTTCTTTATGTGTCCAAGCTAGGTACACCTAGCTTAAGGGGGAGTGTTGGAGTTTGTATCCCATATTGGACTTGTGGTCTGGTGTGGTCTTAATTATTCATTATAAAAGAACCTCAAGGCCTCCTTTAGAGAGTACCTTGAGGATTCGGGTTTCTCCTATTTTATCATTCTACACCTTTGAACGGTGCTTGAGTCACGGTGTCAGGAGTACAGTGTCAGAGTCACGGTGTCTAGGACTTCGCCAAAATCCAAAACCGGTGTCAGACTTACGGTTTCTCAAACTTAGCCAAATATCTGTAAACGGTCTTAAGCAGTAATCTTCACAGAATGGATTAAACTTAATTTTTGGTATAATAAAACATAATAGAACAAGATTAAGCATAACTTGTGAGATTCGGAATTAGAACCAGGAAGCATGGAATCATAAGAAGACCAACATGATTTAAACATGATTAGCATAATTTTCATGATTTGCATGATTTTGAGCATTAAAACATGATCAAACAGAAGGAGTTCAACAATCACCCCCTTTTTGATGATCATAAATCATGGCATGTATGAACTATCAAAAAGTGAATAAAGCCTTTCTTATTTCTCCCCCTTTTGGGATTAGCAAAAAGAAAATAAGAAGCACAAAATAAGAATTGAACAAGTGTAAGGCTAAACTCAAACATCAATAAAGCACAGTCCATTGAAAAATAAGAGAGAATCCAGTACAGACATAGGACAAAAAGACAAAATAGAGAACATTCCTATCAAATAGAGATCCTTCACTTCTATGAGGCAGTAGACTTCTCTTTGCCCTTAGCAGAATCAGCAAGAGGAGCCACAAGAGCAGAAGAGAAGGTGGTAGCTGAGAGTGATCCAATGGAGAGAGAAGGAAAATGCACACCTTCAAAAACAGAAGGTGCAAGAGTGGGTTTGGTCGAAGACTGAGGCAAGGATTGCTCAAGAATAACAGGTCTGATATGGCTCAGAGCCTGAGAGACTGACATGGTAGTAGGAGCAAAGGCAGACAATGAAGAAGAGGTGGAACCAGGCCTCAAGGGAGCAGCTGCAGGAGCCACTATAGCAGTGCTTTGCACGTGGAGATGGGGCTTCACCAAATTGATGAAATCAGTGATGACCTCACCACCATACTACATTGCCTTCTCGAAATCATCTTTATTCTCAATAAACTTCTTCGAGGTAGGTGTGAACTCTTTCATTTTCTACACTTGGTCCTTGAACACTTGAGTCACAGGAGGCATTTTCAAATTCTCTATAAGATACTTGAAATGACTTATCAATTGATGCTTTGTATAAATCCTTTTGAAGTAGAAATCCACCTTCTTTGTAATCTCATCATAGGTCGTAGAAGCTTCCTTGGAGTACAGTCGAACCATGTCATGGACATGTTCATTGTTTTGAACAATTTTAGAGAGACTTTCCTGAACAAATAGACTTTTCAACGATTTAAGCTCTTCTTGAATAACCTTTCTCAGAACTGCACTTTCTGACAACTGAGATGTTTGATCGGGCTTGGTCGAGGAGGAAGGAGCCAAGATGGCTGCAGATGGTGCAGGAAGACTCGTGACAACAGTTTCAACAGTCCTTGAAGATACCAGGCAACGCATCAATTGAGGATGGCAATTTTCGAATTTCTTCTACCAACTTCTTGTTGTTTGCTACTATTTTCTCAACAACAGAGACCAGATTTGGTCGGATCAGTGCTGCAACCTTTTTAGCTATCTTGTCAGCATCTTCTGTGCTAAATCAAGCAACAGGGGGTTCAGCAGTTTCAAACACTTTCTTCAGTTCCTCCACCAAAGACTTTAAATATTTCACTTCCTCACTTAGCTGTCAATTTTCAATTCTTCTTGAATTTCATGCAACATCCGAAGTTGAGTTTGCCAAATAAGTTTTTCTAAAAGCATACTAGCATCCTGTTCACTTAGACGGGTTACAGGAAGAGTTTGAGCTTTTAAAAGCTTCTCAAACCCCGCCAACATATTTTCACCAAACACCTTTAAGTCCTCATGGCTTACAGAGCATGGAGCTTCTTGTGCAATCTCTGGTTCAGAAACCACAATAACTTCAGGCTCCTTAGTAGGTATTACTCCTGGTAGAGAAAAAGATTTCAATTGAAAAGCTGTTGTAAGATCGGTTTTTCTCATTAAGGCCACTTGAGAGTCTGAGACATCAAAAAAGCTAGGGAATTTATACACATTGTCCATAGGACTTGTCTCAACAAAACTTTATACTTGAGTACTTTCCAGAATGGGGTTTTGCTCCCCCTCAATTTGTGCATCAGCTCTAAGAGTGAGAGACCCAGTATCTTGCTCTATTTCCAGACTTGCATCAATGTCAGACTCGCTCATCTCTGTTCTAGCTTGCCGAAAAGCTTGGCCCATTCTTTCTTCAGCTGACAGAATTAATTCTGGCTCAACTTGTTCTTCAAACCTTTCCACAACTGCAGGACCTTTCTCAACAACAGGTTCTCCTAGATGTTCCTCAGGAACATCTTGCTCTTCCAGACCAGCAACAGGTCCTTCTTTATCAACAAACCCTTCATCAACTATTTCTTCACCAACTTGTTGTTCGTCAACTTGCTGTTCGTCAATTTGTTCATCAACTTGTTGTTCAGGTAAGCCATTGTCTTCTTCTTCTAAGACAGTTCTGTCCACAGATGCAGCTTTTGCATCCTCTGCTTCTTGACTTGAGTATTCCACCAACTCATCATATTCTAGGCCTGGGTCACCCTTGTCCTTAGGCCTTGAGAGATTTTCAATGGGATTGAACTTTTCATACAGTCTTTCATTGTCCTCTACCCAAGACTTTTTCCAAGGATTCCAGCTTATCTTCATCCTTCTGATTGTATCCTTTAAGATACAAAACTCATAACCTTCAATGACTTCTTCATTCGAGCCAACTACTCCTTTAGCAGACAGCGTTGCAAAGATTAATCTTGAATAGAACAAAGAGGTAGACTTCGAAGTTGTCTTGATCAATTCACACATGTGAAATATCATATACTTAACCAGATTAATCTTGTGTCCATTTTTCATAAGATGTATCAAGAATGCATCTTGATACTTAAGAGTAGCAAAATCCCCTTTTCTTGGACTAATAATATTCCGGATAGACTTAAATAGCAACCTTGTCTCACCATCCAACTCACCAGCAATTGCCCTTTTTTTCTTCTTATTTCCATTTAGACTTCCCAAAGCTTCTTCCAAGATGAAAATGTCACTGGGAGGAGGAGGTTCTCGTTGATGATCCTCGCATATTCCTTCATGAGGTACCCCTAGGCAGCCAGCCCATAACCTCGAGGAAAAAGTACACCTTTGACCATTAATCCAGCTTCTTACAACAAAGTCATCTTCAGTATTGAATGAGAACTGGACATACCGATAAAACTGAGAAACAAGTTTTGGATAAATGGATCGTTTTTCCTTAGTAAACCAATTCAACCAGCCTTGTTCAGTCAGAACTTTCAAGAGCAACAACTTACTTAACAGTAACCACTTCGGACATACTTCCTTTTCAGGCACGACTGTTCTATTTACAAGACCAGGATTCAGCGATCCTTCGGGTGCTATTCGCGGTACCTTTCTTGCTTTCTTGTGAGACCTTCGCTTCTCAGGAGTCGACGAAGAGGGTCGCTTCATTCTGAGCATAAAACGTTGGGTTCAAGAAGGAGAAAGAGTTGAAGGAGAGCAAGAGATTTGGAAGGCAAGGGCTTCGGTTTCGAGAGAGGAAAGCTAGAGGGAAGAGAGAAGTGAAAAATATCGGGGGGGGGGGGGGGGGGGTTATCATTTAGGAAGTCCAAACGGGGGGGGTTATCATTTAGGAAGTCCAAACGTCGTAAACAAAAAGCGCATCAAAAGAACAATAAAATAATCAACACAGCGATATGGGAAATAAAATTAAAGAAAATAGAAAACTGAGTCATTGCGGTGAAACCGAAACAGGTTGTCACGGTGTCATCCTTACAGTGTGGCAGCAAATGGTGCGACCATAATGTTGAGACAGCAAACGGTGCGACCATAATGTTGAGACAGCAAGTGTAAAACAGGGACTTGTAAAACCGTGAAAGTGAAACAGTGATTCCAAAGTCGTAACATGTGAGACCGTAAAAGTGAAACAGCAAATGTGAGACAATAACTTGTGAAACCGTGAAACATGAAACTGTAACCTGGGAAACAGTAAGTTCAAGACCGTAAGCCTTTCACTTAAAACTTATCATCCCTAATTCATGTATGATGTAATTTATCCTTTCAGAATTTAATGGTTTAGTGAATATATCAGCAAGCTGATATTCAGTTCCAATTAATTCCAAAGTGATATCACATTTTTTATAATGGTCTCTCAAAAAGTGATGTCTTACATCAATATGTTCTGTCCTGGAGTGTGAGATAGGATTCTTTGAAATGTTAATAGCACTTGTATTGTCACAATTTATAGGTACATGTCTGAATTGATATCCATAGTCTAGTAATGTGTGTTTCATCCACAAAATTTGTGCACAACAACTACCAGCAGCTATGTATTCAGTTTGGGCAGTAGATAATGCAACAGAGTTTTGTTTCTTACTACACCATGACACTAGAGACTTGCTTAAAATGTGACATGTTCCAAAGGTTTTTTTCTTATCTAACTTACAACCACCAAAATCAGCATCAGAATAGCTAATTAACTCAAATGATTGTCCTCTAGGATAAAACAGTCATAGATTAGGTGTGTGTTTGAGGTATTTGAAAATCCTTTTAACAGGATTTAAATGAGACTCTTTAGGGTTTGTTTGAAAGCGAGCACACATACATATACGCTAAACATAATATCAGGTCGGCTGGCAATTAAGTAGAGTAAGCTTCCAATCATTCCTCTGTAAGTGGTTTGATCAACAGATTGTTCATCTTCATCAAGATCCAACTTACAAGTAGCACACATTTGAGTATCACTACTTTTAGTGTTGTCCAAGCCAAAACGTTTTAGAAGATCTTTAGTATATTTGCTTTGATTTAAAATAATATCATCTTTATTTTGAAAGATTTGAAATCCAAAAAAGAATTTTAGTTCACCCATTAAACTTATTTCAAATTCATTTTGCATTATTTTAGAAAACTCAAAAAATAAAGAATTTTTTGAAGATCCAAAAATAATATCGTCTACATAAATTTGAACTACTAAAATATCATTGGAAATTCGTTTTATAAAAAGAGTAGGATCACATATACCTTTTGTAAAACCTTTCAAAATAAAAATACTTAATCTATATATCAAGCTCTTGGAGCTTGTTTTCAACCATACAAAGCTTTTGATAATTTAAAAACATGATTTGGAAAGTGAGGATTTATGAAACCAAGGGATTGTTCAACAAAAACATCCTCAGTTATATACCCATTTAAGAATGCACTCTTGACATCCATTTGATATAGTTTGAAATTCAGATGTGCTGCATATGCAATCAAGATTCTAATGGCTTCAAATCTAGCTACTGATGCAAAGATCTCCTCATAGTCAATTCCTTCTTCTTGACTATAGCCTTGTGCAACCAATCTAGCTTTGTTTCTAACTATGTTACCAGCTGCATCTACTTTATTTCTAAACACCCACTTAGTGCCTATGGTAAAAATGCCTTTGGATCTATCAACAAGTTTCCAAACTTTGTTCCTTTCAAACTGATTAAGTTCTTCTTGCATAGCCATCACCTAAAATTCATCATTGATAGATTGATGTTTTTAGGTTCAAGTTGTGACAAGAAAGCTTGATGTTCAACATGATTTCTCAAAGAAGCTCTAGTTTGTGTTCCTTTATCTAGATCTCCAACTACAGCATCTAAGGGATGGTTCTCTAGTTGGTCTAGAAAAGGTAGGGCTAGTTATTTCAGGTTCATCACTTGGTTCTGATTCATTATGGCTTGAATCAGGAGAATTTCCAAAATTGGAAATTTTCATAGATTCCTTTACAGGATGGATAGAGGATTTAGCATTAATGTCTAGATTTGACATATCATCCTCAAGATTCTCTAGAGAGGTCTTAGGCTCGTGTGGATCTGTCTTATCAAACTTGGCATGGACAGATTCCTCCACACATTTAGTTCTTTTGTTAAAAACTCTATAGGCTTTACTCGAGATTGAATATCTTAGAAAGATTTTTGCATCACTCTTGGATGCAAATTTGTCAAGATTGTCCTTGGTATTAAGGATATAAACTTTGTGATAGGAAACCATGGGCTGAGAAAGAGGGGAGGTGCTGCTGGAAAATAAGGGTTGTTGTTGGGAAATTTGTTGTAACTGCATGGGGGGCCCATAGGGAATATGCTGAGAACCTCAGGGAATATTCTTGGGGCCCACAACTGTTAGAGGAGGTTGTTAGCCAGGTGTAGTGGTGGTCCCTACTGTTTGTTAAGAGCTTTTTGAGTTTGTTAGCCAGTTGTATTTGATTCCCTGAAATATCCTATAAATAGGACAGGGATTAGTGTGTTAGGAGGGGGGGAATAGTCTGGGTATTTCGGCCTTGTGGCTTGGACCAGGAGGGGTCTCAGATTCTCCTGGGTGAATTCTGCTGTAAGTGTCATTTCATTTTGCTGTACTACCCTACCCATTCTGCTTTATATTACAAAGTGTCCTTCCCCTGTCCTCTGCTCTTATTAATTGGTCCGACCTGCCGTGGCTCCCTACTGCTGGAGCACCGCACATTTCTTCCTCTGCCGCTCCCACCACCGCTTCCATTGCTGCCATTTTTTTTTCCCTTTCTTCTGCCATCATCTGCTCGACATATCCACTGCCAGAACGTTGCTGGATTTTCTTGCTGCGGAGGCGGGCATTGCCGGATCGATTCGGTGACCTCCTCTCGGCTCGGCTTCAACAACTACCGACCTTTGCCTGCTTCGTTCGGCGGTGACCCACACGCTGGGACAAAGTGCACTCCAGCACCGGAGGCATACTACCAGCTTCATCGCATCCAGCGGCGAGACCTCTCGCTGCAGAAAGGAATTCTGCCGGAAACAAGGGTTGCTGGATTAAAACGCTGGAAATGGAGGCAGAACTGGACAGTCTTGAACAACGTGTGGAAATCCTGGAAATTGCTCTCCCAAACGTGGAATCGACATTGGAAGCAACCCGCACAGAGCAGGCTGATTTCCAGAAATTTGAGGCGTCCGAATTGGCGGTCCTCCGCCACCTCATCAATTCCATAGCTTGTTGCCCGGAGAGCGCACCATTTCTCGTTGAGGACCACTTGTCCTCTTCCTCAAATTTGCCCACCGTCCCCGCTGCCCTTTCAGCTGCTGTGGGAACACCCACTTGGGAGGCTGCAGCTGCTGCAGGTATACTCGTTCCATCGGCGACCACAACGTCGGCAAGGATAGAACCACGGAAGTCACGACCCAGTTCTGGGGGGTTCACGGGTTCAGCGCCACTGGAGGCAACCGCGGCTAGGATACAAAGTATGCCAGCGACGCTATTACTGGCGCTTGACAGTCCGAAGAGGTCTGTTGAACCTCTTCTGAAAACTGCTGGATTTCACCTAGTTCCTACGGACATGGGACAGCCTAGCGCAAACGGGCTCACTTCTCCCCTTCCGCCTACTGTGGTTGCGCGTGCTGCTGGATGGAGCTCACCAACACTTTCTCCCAACATGGAACTGCATTTCTGGAAACATGGGCACCGCTTGGGCACAGCTTCAAGCCCTTCGGCCTTTCAACTTGTATATTTTCCTGCAGTTCCTCCATTTCGAATTGCTGGTGATTTGGAGCCAAACCCGGCAAAGGTGGTAGCAACATTTAATTCATATCCAGCTGTGATTAATCTCACATATCCCCCTATTGTTTCACTGCTTGCGGGAGTTACTAATGTTCAGCATGGAGCACTTGTGCTGGCAACCAGACCCCACCACGACGATTCCATGATACCTAGGGGGCTGCACCATCCGGCAATCATGATACGGCACGACAACGAACTGACAACAATAGACGTCAAGCAAGCCGGGAGGAGCCTATGGCAGATTGCTTGGCATACACAGCATGGGGCACTTGTGCTAGCAACCAGCCCCCACCACGACGATTCCATGATACCTAGGGGGCTGCACCATCCAGAAACTATAATGTGGCACGGCGACAAACTGCCAACAATCGATGTTAAGCAATCCGGGAGGAGCATTTGGCAGATTGCTTGGCATGACAACAAAGGCACACCTTCTCACCATTTGCGGTTCCATGGAGCAAGGCTGGTCTGGGAAATTGCTTGGCATGTTGGGTCCGTCACACTTGGGGGACACAACCACCACCTTGAGGACAAGGTGGTTTTTTGGGAGGGTGGCAATGATAGGAAACCATGGGCTGAGGAAGAGGGGAGGTGCTGCTGGAAAATAAGGGCTGTTGTTGGGAAATTTGGTGTAACTGCATGGGGGGCCCATAGGGAATATGCTGAGAACCTCAGGGAATATTCTTGGGGCCCACAACTGTTAGAGGAGGTTGTTAGCCAAGTGTAATGGTGGTCCCTACTGTTTGTTAAGAGCTTTTTGAGTTTGTTAGCCAGCTGTATTTGATTCCCTGGAATATCCTATAAATAGGACAGAGATTAGTGTGTTAGGAGGGGGGGGAATAGTCTGGGTATTTCGGCCTTGTGGCTTGGACCAGGAGGGGTCTCGGATTCTCCTGGGTGAATTCTGCTGTAAGTGTCATTTCATTTTGCTGTACTACCCTACCCGTTCTGCTTTATATTACAAAGTGTTCATCCCCTGTCCTCTGCTCTTATCATTTTGCAACCAAAGACTTTGAAGTAGTTTACTTTGGGTTTTCTATTGTTCCACAATTCATATAGAGTTCTTTTAAGAATAGGTCTAATCAACACTATTAATAATATAGCATGTTGTATTTACAGCTTCAGCCCAAAAATAAATAGGTAAGTCATATTCACTAAGCATGGTTCTAGCAATTCTTGCAAGGTCCTATTCTTCTTTCTACAACTCCATTTTGTTGAGGTGTTCTAGGGGCAAAGAAATTATAACTATAGTCATTTTGTGAGCAAAAGGATTCAAACTCTTGATTTTCAAACTCACGGTCATAGTCACTTCTTAGAGATTTAATTTTAAGTCCACTAAGATTTTCTACAGTTTTAGCATACTTGGTGAAATGAGAGCAGGCTTCACTTTTGTGAGCCAAGAAGAAAGTCCAAATATACCTAGAAAAGTCATCTACAAGAACATAAACATGGTGCTTCCCATTTAAACTAGAAACTCTAAATGGTCCAAACAAATCCATGTGAACCAACTCGAGAGGTTGAAAAGTTGATACTTTTTTCTTTGGTTTAAAGGAAATATTGTGTTGTTTTCCCTTTTGACAAGGATTGCACACTTTATCATTTAGAAACTCTAGTTTGGGTAGATCTTTCAATAAACTTTTTCTAGTTAGTTTTCTAAGGGAGTGAATATTGCAGTGTCCTAGTCTTCTATGCCAGAGCCAAGACTCTGTGAAATACACTTAAACATGGAGCATTTTGAGAAACTAAAGAATCTAAGCTAACAGAATATACATTTTCATTTCTTAATGCAGAAAAATACTAATTTATTATTAGAATTAAAAACATTGCAAGCATCATTTTCAAATTTAACATGAAATCCATCATCACATGGTTGTGAAATATCGGGCAGATTATATTTCAGTCCATCAACAAAAAGTACTTTAGAAATTAAAACTAAGTTAGAGTTACCGATTTGGCATAGGCTAATGATTTTTCCTTTAGCATTGTCACCAAAAGTGACATGCCCACCATCAATCATTATTAGGTTCTTGAAACATGAATTGTGTCTTGAACACCCACTGTCCAAGTACCATAAACTTTTACAGAACCTCTTCAAACAATTTTCCTACAAAATAGTCAAATAAAAAAAGACGGGTACCCATATTTGTTTGGGTTCAACAATATTAGTAACTAGTGCTTTAGGAACCCACAGCTACCTCATAGGTTTCCTATAAGCATTATGTAAAGTATTTGAGAAATAAACTTTATTTGGTCTAGAAAAACTCACAACAGTAGAGGATGTATCATAATTTGAACTAACAGAATGTTTTCCTGAACTAGGAATAAAGCTGTGTGTTCTCGATTTAGAAACAAAATTGGTTTTTCCAAAATTTCTTTCACCAGGTTGATAGCCAATACCAATAGTGTATTTAGGGGCAATTTGTTTACCTAGCATTTGTACCAAGATATCTTTACCATTAGTAAACCTTTCAAGTTCCTTTCTCAATTGCTCGTTAGATAGCTTTAATTCATTGTTTTCTTTGAGTAATTGACCATTTTCTCTCTTTCTACAACAAGTTCAGATTTAACAGTTGACGAAAGAGCATATTGTCTCTTTAAAGACTTATATTTATCTTTTAGTTCATTACATGTCTCTTCAAGCATATTGCAATACTCAAACATTTCTTCTTTAGACATATTTTCAGAATCATTTTCATCTCCAGAATAATAGGAATTTTGTAGAGGAGATTCCAGGGTTACCTCAGATGTGTTTGTCATGAAACACGTGTTGGTTTTGTTAGCCTGTTCATCATGTGAAGACTTTGAGTCACTTGAACTATCCTCAGAAGCACTTCAAGTTGCTTTCATTGCCTTTTTATACTTTCTGTCTTTGTCCTCATATTTCCTTTTATACTTGAGCGTGAGACGGTCAGCATTTACATGTCTCTTTCGCTTACATTCATAACATACTATCTCATCATACTTGTCATCTCTTTTCCAATCCTTCTTCCAGCTTCCCTTTTAATCATATCTTCCTTTGAAGTTAGGCTTTCTGAAGAATTTCTTCCTTTTATAAAATTTCTTAATGTCATCTCCTCATCACTGTCGGGTGATGATTATTCATTGCTGGAACTTTTTAGAGGGTTGTAGTTTCTCCTTTTCTTTGTGTTTAGAGGTAGTGGTCTTGAATACCACAGATTTCCTTTTGGGTTCATCCTCCTCTTAATTGTTGACTTTCAGCTCTTCTTTGTACATCATTAGTTTCCCAATGAGTTCTTTGACAGGTAATTTGTTGATGTCACGTGACTCTCTAATAGAGACAGAAGTTCCTCTCCATCAGGCATCTAAGAATCCTCATGATTTGTTCTTTGGCAGTGACATCTCTTCCGAGAGAGATCATTGTGTTTACAATTTCGTTGAACATGAGATACATATCAGAAATAGGTTCATCAGGCTTCATCTTAAAATTATCATATTTAATAGTATATGTGTTAAGTCTCATTTCTTTCACATTCGTGGTTCCCTCATGTGAAACAGACAAAGTATCCCAAATTTCATAGGTTGTTTTACATGCAGAAATTCTGTTAAATTCCTCATCTCCTAAAGAGCAGTATAAGGCATTCATGGCTTTGCAATTATTATTGTAAGCAGTCTTAGTTGGGTCATCCCAAGTAGATCTATCAGTAGCAGGAATCTTATATTCATCCACAATTGAAGACCAAATTTTAAAACTCATACTTTCTAAATGCATTTTCATCTTAATTTTCCATTGGGTGTAATTAATTCCACTAAAGAATGGAGGTATGTTTGTTGCAGCACCTTCTTGTCTATTATCCATAATAAAGAGATACTTTTAAAAAAATATAAATTTAGAACTAACAGAAATTTAGAGAGCTTTAAAGTACAACTAAAATCACAGTTGAAAAGATTTTAAAACAGAGTTTTAACGAGAATAAACTTCCATTGATACCAGAGCTTTAAAATACAACTAAAATCACAGTTGAAAAGATTTTAAAACAGGGTTTTAACGAGAATAAACTTCCATTGATACCAAATGTTGGTCAGAGTAGAGTACTCAAGAGGGGGTGAATTGAGTATCTATAAAAAAAAATTGTTAAAAAGTTCACTTAAAAAGATACCCCAATAAAAATTGTAGAGGGTGAAAATAAGAGAGACCCGAACCCCCAAGGTGTCTCTCTAAAGGAGTCATTGGGGTGTATTTATAATGAATATTAAAAACCACATCGGACCTCAAGTCCGATGTGGGATGCAGACTCCAACACTCCCCCTCAAGCTAGGTGTACCTAGCTTGGACACATAATGAAAAGAAAACAATAAAACAGACGCTAACACTCCCCCTCAAGCTGGACATGCCCAGCTTGATTACAAAACCAGACGAAATAAAAAGAACGCTGCAAAGGTTGCTGCTCCCCCTCACAATCGAAGCTCCTCCGCAGGATGATGGATGGATGAGGTTGCGGGCGCAGCAGAAGAAACCACTCAGATCGGCTGGTTGACGGAGCGCCAGGAATGCCGCACTAGTGGGGCCGGTCGTTGAAACGCCGGGAAATCCAAACTAGCACCGGGAAAACCGCACTTGCAGAGCCGGCGACGGGAGGCAGGGATTCCGCAGAATTGTTGCGGGACTGGCGGCGCCAACGGGCCCAAATCCGAGGATGTCGAGCTACTGCGCCAGCGAATGGACGTGCCGACGGAGAGAGATGCCGCTGCCGGGAGGTGCCGGGAGATGCCAGCGAGGCGGGGATCCGCAGGAGGAGGCCGGCGAGGGTGCAGGAGGCCGGGAGGCGGCGCTGGAAACCGGAGGAGGCCCCCTGCGTGGAGCGGCCGGCACGGGTGGAGGCCGGAACAGTCCGGATCTGCCCGGAACAGTCCGGATATCGCCGGATCTGGCCGGATCTGGCCGAAAATCACCGGATCTGGCGGGAGTAGCCGGAACTGTCCGGATCTGGCTGCCGGAGAGGGGTCGCCGGCCGGAGCTGGAGGCCGGCTGCTGGAAGCGGGAGGGTCGCGCTCGGGAGGGACAGCGAGAGCGGACAGCGGGAGCGCGCAGGGAAGGCGGGGGCCGTCGCGCGGGGATGAATGGAGCCGGCGCGATGGAGGGTTGCGCGACCGGGAGCCGGCAGGGAAGAGGCGGGCCGTCGGGAGTCGCGGCGACGGGATGCGCGCGCAGGAGGAGCGGGCCGCACGCAGAGAGGGAGACGGCGTCAGGACCGGGCCGCCGCGCGCAGGAAGGGCGGGCCGACGGGATGCGCAGAGGAGCAGCGGGAGGAGCCGGGAGCCGCGTCGCGCCGGGGAGCCGCGCAGGGAGGAGGAGTGCGCCGGGAGGGAGGGCCTGCTGGGGAGCCGCGCAGGGCAGAGGCGGGACACGAGGCGGAGGGTCGTCGGGGAGCCGCGGAGGAGAACTGCCGGAAGGGAGGACCGGCAGGAGCGGCGTGGGGCAGAGGCTGAGGGGCGGCGGCGGTAACCCTACGGGGCCTTGAGGCCGCCGCCCCCTAGACGGGAAACCCTAAAGGGGGGGAAAAAAAACAGGGAGGGAGGGATTGGGGGTTCAAAAAACCTCCTCTGATACCATGTAGAGGGTGAAAATAAGAGACCCGAACCCCCAAGGTGTCTCTCTAAAGGAGCCCTTGGGGTGTATTTATAATGAATATTAAAAACCACACCGGACCTCAAGTCCGATGTGGGATGCAGACTCCCAACAAAAATGAATACAGGCCAGTTAATCAAGGTAATACGGTTATAATAATTTGACTGTTCAAATAACTTCTCAGAAGATTGATTAATTCTCAGTAATATCAATGTGAGTTATTGATACAACTTTTGAAGTTATTCTAATAAGACAAAACAGTTATAACTTATATCTGAGACTAAATATCAAAGTAAAATCTAGTTTTATGAAATATACAGTAAAGCAGAGAAAAACTAAATTAAAAGACACATCGGATAAAACAAGTGGTTCAGTCTCAAGTCGAGACTTAATTCACTCCACTTGGTGATCCTGCCACCAAGCAGTTTATATTAATAAACTTGATCCACACCCTGGATCGGGGTAAACAACAGTATACAGGACTGCCCAGGTCACACGACCTCTTCCACAATTCTTCGTGGGTATAAGCTACCAGGTCACACAAAGACCTCTTCCACACTTATCCGTGGGAGTAAACAGATGTAAGAAGATATGAGAGGAAAGATATCTTGTATCCTTTTATTTAATACATGAGACAGTGTGTGTTTTAATACAGACACGCACACACTGCTCGAAAGCTAAAAACAGTACACAACAGAACAAAGATGATGAGAAAGGATTAGAAGTGCTCTGAGTGTTATTCTATGGAGCTCTGGACTTGTAGGATGGAGCAGATGCAAGTAAGTCCTCTTGTGAAAAACAGAGTGTCACAAGTCTGGTGCTCTGGTTTCAAGTTCGATGATGTGAGTTATGTAGCTCGTGTTCTTTTAATTGATAATGCGAAGATGTTTGAAGCTCTGATCTACGGTAGTTCAGCCTTCAGGGATCGAGAGTGCTTCGTGTGTTCTTCAGTGGTATGTTGTTGCATGCATGAGTTCACTTTTCCACCGTTCGCTTTTGCATACTCTTGAGCCACGCTTATCTTCCTTTTAACTAGGGGTGCACATGTTGAAGCCGACAGGATGCATGTATTCTACACCTCGTACCTTGTACTATCAGGTGATATGTTTACAAAGAAACGTTAATGATGTCAGTGTCATTTAATAACTTGAATATGACCGTTAGAAATTAAATTGAAAACGACAAAACAGATTAAAGAACGGTGTCATGGTTTGTTTTGAAACGGTGTCACTTGGAAACGGTGTTTTCTCCTTTGCCTTTGATTGGTGAGACAGTTACGGTGCCACAGCTGCGTTGATATCTGAAACCAGTATCACAGATGCGGTGTTAGGATCACGGTGTCTCTGGTAGCAGTGTTTAATCCTTTGTTAAACCTTTGAACGGTGCTTGAGTCACGGTGTCAGGAGTACGGTGTTAGGGTCACGGTGTCTGGGACTTTGCCAAAATCCAGAACCGGTGTCAGACTTATGGTTTCTCAGACTTAGCCAAATATCTGTAAACGGTCTTAAGCAGTAATCTTCACAGAATGGATTAAACTTAATTTTTTGTATAATAAAACATAATATAACAAGATTAAGCATAACTTGTGAGATTCGGAATTAGAACCAGGAAGCATGGAATCATAAGACCAACATGATTTAAACATGATTAGCATATTTTTCATGATTTGCATGATTTGTGAGCATTAAAACATGATCAAACAGGAGTCCAACAATTTCCTTGAGGGATTTTATCCTTATACGTAAATTGTCATTTTATTATCTTTCTTACATGATTGTTAATATTAAGTGAGATATATTAAGTGATTAACCATGTCTAAGATAATATTTACGCATAAGTCAGACTTATTTTAGTTTCATCATGCATGCTTGTTTAATTCATTAATTGTGTGATCGTGACAACACACCCACAATAAATAAACCATGCAACTGACATAAATAAAATAAATGTCATAATCATGAGCTTGTTCTATTGGTTAGTTTATCTAGCAGTTGATAAACTAACCCAAGACCTAGGGGAGAAAACACCTTAAACCTTTTGGGTTTGTGTTTACAGCTTTCCACCTGCCACTTTTGTATCTTCTTGGATTGGTTTCGCCTTGGCTCCTAACTTGAGGAGCCTCCACTAGCTTGGGAGCTCCATCCATTACATATGTTTTTATCTCACACGCAGGTGAGGGGTAAAACAGGATTTTACATAAAAGAAACCTTAGGCACGCAGGCCCTACATATTAATGAGAAGAAGGCTCACAGGCCAACAATTTTAATTTAAATAAATTAATTAAAAGAAATCATCCACATATAAAGGTCTTGGTCTAGCTCATGATCATCCATACATGCAACGATATTTACGCATAAATAAAACTAGTATTCAATTCTTTAATCGTTCTTGTTTAAGATAAATCACACTCGAATCAATTAATTATTATCTTTAATTAATCAATCCTTTTATCTTAAACCTTTTTCTGAATTTCCTTGAGATTCGCATCCATCATAATTTTGAACAAATAAATTCATTTAAAATTATCTTTGTACGTAACTTGTACCTTGGAGGCAACCCGGTGAATTCTCGTTCATAACTACCCAATGAGTAGAAATGAACATTACGCAGATGTTTAAATTAAACACATATATATATAACACCTATCACGTGTTGTGCCCCAGCTTTACGACTGCACCATAGTACATGTCTCAATAGTTTGTATAATATAATAATAAATTTTAATAAATCTACGTAATTTGGTTGAGTACACAGCGTGTATTACCGACTACACGACGTGTACTATCGTTCACCGCCCATCCGAAGTACGCGCTCGGGGATACGGCGTGATGTACTTCAGAAATCTTCGGAGTACACGGTGTGTCCAGTGGGCCACACGCCGTGTAGTGTTCGCGTTACACGGTCTCCAGTCGGGCAAGTCGTGAACAGAGTACACAGTCCAACCCTAACCCGAAGGGACTACACACCGTGTCCAATGGGTCACACGGCGTGTAATCCGGAAACTGTGTGCCACCTGTTCCTGGTCAACACACAGAGTCATTAAGACTTAAAGAAACTTCAATCACACGGCTTGGTTTGGCGGAAGAGTCCCGATGCATTGAACCTTGACTACACGGCATCTACTACCGAATACACATCGTGTGTTCTGGTGTTGTACGGCCAGGAACCTTTGGCACCTCCGAATGAGATCCTCTGTTTTATTTTAATCAAAATTAAAAGGAAAAGATAGTTTCTGTAAGGTGAACGGGAAACGAAAAAAGGAGGCACGGATCTCAAGATTCATATTTACAGAACGATTAACTTGAATTGAAACAACTAAATTATTAAATGCGTAAATCATCAACGAAAAACTAAATAATTATAATCAACGATATGACCGCTCTGATACCACCTGTAGGTTCCGAACGTAGCAGAAGCGCGTAGATGGGTGTACCCAACTTGAATTTTACCGTTCACAACGATCAATCCAAGATCTGTTACGATGATAAAACGCTGGATCTTCATAATAGAACGAAGAACGACAAAGGAAAGAGGGAAGCCCCGGAATCATAGAGAGAATCACCATATGTTGGTTATAATTAAATGTCATTAAAAGACAAAAATTACCTTGATGGAATTCTCTCTCCGTTGATGTTTCCGGTCACGATCCAATGTGATCCGCCATTACGTCGCAGAAGCCAAGTGTAGGCTTCCTCTAGCAGTGATCCACACGTGTTCCACGTATCTCTGGACGTCGTCAAATGGATCTTCAGGTGATAGCGTGAAAGAGTCTTCGCTTTCGATGTCCGCCTTCGATCGCCTTGAGAGTCGCTTCCAAAGCGCTCTCCTTGATCCGGTGGAGGAAGATCTCTCTCGTAACTCGATAGCGTTCTTGGAGGAAAAGAATTCTCTTTTGGCTTGAGAGGTTTCTCTAGATCTGTTGTGCACAACCACAAAGAATGGCTAGGTTAATGAAAATTGTTGGAGTCGGCATCCCACATCGGACTTGTTGTCCAGTGTGGTCTTTATTATTTGTTATAAAAGAACCTCAAGGCCTCCTTTAGAGAGTACCTTGGGGATTCGGGTCTACCACATTTTATCATCCAACATGGTATCAGAGAAGGTTTGATAAACCCAACCCCTCCCTCCCATCTATTTTTTTTAATTCCGTTCTAGGGTTTACTAAAGTTTTCCCATAAGGGGGCGGCGGCCTCCAAGGCCAGCTCTGTCGACCCCGCCTCTCTCCATCTTCGGCGCCTGCTTCCTCGGCGCCCCTCCCCGCTACGCGCGACGACCGCATCTTCCCGCGCGATTCACGGCCCGCTTCCTCCCGCGGCATCCATGCGCAGCTCCTTGCGCGCAGCTCTCTCCCGCCACCTCCCTTTCCCGGCGGATTCCCGGCACCCTTCGGCTCCCGGACCTCCCACCTAGGTCGCACCACCAGTCGCGCCTCTAGGCCCCGAAGGCTTTCCTCCCTCCCGCGATGGCTTTCCCTCCCGGTGGATCTCCCCCCTTGTCAGCCTCCCGTCGCGGCTCCCAACCCACTGCCCTCCCTTCTCCCAGCCCTCCTGATCCCGAGGCGCCTCCTCCTGCAGCACCTACAGATCTCGTCGCGATTTTGCCTTCCTGCGCGCCGCCTCTGCAAAGTTGCTCCCTCCGCGTCGGCCTCATGCGACAGCTCTGCCTCCTCGCTGGCACCTCCTGCGGAATCCCCACCTCCCGTCACCGACATCTCCCGACAACTACCGGCAGCCGCCTCCCTGTCCGTCAGCAAGCCCTCGCACTTCCTCCACCGTGGCGCAGCACTTCGACCGCCTAGGCTCCGGGCCCTTTGGCACCGCCAGATCCGGCAACAATTCTGCGAAATCCCCGCCTCCCGTCGTCGGCCCCGCAAGGGCGGCATTCCCGGTGCTAGTGTGGCTTTCCCGACGTCACATCGACCGGCCCCACTGGTGCGGCATTCCGGGCGCTCCGTCAACCGGCCCTATCTGTATGGTTCCTCTGCTGTGCCCGCAACAACTTCAACCATCCATCATCCTGCAGGGGAGATGCGATCGGGAGGGAGAGAAGCAGCCTTGAAGCTTTATCTTTTATATTGTTTTGTCTTGTTTTGTCGTCAAGCTGAGTATGTCCAGCTTGAGGGGGAGTGTTTGCAGTCTGTTGTTTGCTTTGTTTTTTTCTTTATGTGTCCAAGCTGCCTAGCTTGAGGGGGAGTGTTGGAGTCTGCATCCCACATTGGGCTTGTTGTCTGGTGTGGTCTTTATTATTTGTTATAAAAGAACCTCAAGGCCTCCTTTAGAGAGTACCTTAGGGATTCGGGTCTACCTCATTTTATCATCCAACAAGAATAATGTAATTGGGATTTATAATACTTAGAATAATAAAAGAATGAAATAATTACTCAAACGCATTTATTCGTTTCATTTAATTCTTAGTGAGACCTCATGTCTAATAATAACATTTGACTATTATTATTACTTCACATTCACTCAGCGAAATACACATAATATTATTTAATTAAATAAATAATATTATTTCTCATAAATTCCCAGAAAAACTACACGGCGTGCATATTAATATACACGGCATGTGCTTTTGTTTTTTTTTCATTTTCCTTTATTTCCTCCACCACATGTATTAGACCTTGAATGGTGATTATTTATTTCTTAAATAAATATCACTGCATTATTCGTTAATAAATATATTATTTCGCCCACAATATATTCTCTCGAATAACTTGTGTCGAAATAAATGCGATCACACATCCTTGAATAATTATTAAACCACAATCGGGAATAATCTTCATTCAATTAGTTAAATGAATATTTAACTGAGATACTTGGATACACTTAGTGTGTGACCCTCTAGCCCTCTTTCTCAGTGGCATTAGGCAGAGCGTGTCTAATGTCCAAGGTTAGCATTTAGCAACACGCCAAGACACCCATAAAGAAAAAAGTTAACGCCGCAATGGCATGTCACCTCCTACGAACGCTTATCGTGTAATGTAATCCATTTGTCTCGATATCTCCAATCAAGCGGGTTGCATGCTAGTGTCATCAACCCATGTGCTCGATTATTCTTTTTTTGACTTTCTGAAATTGAACTTGTCATTACTCACCATAGTCATGGATTTATTTAGACTTATCAATTCCATCAAAGGGTCTTAGATATCAACTTCCGTTATGGAATATAAGAGAGAAATCCTTTCTCGCATAATCTATTAATGCAGTATTACTCGTGACGCACCCAACATATCTTAGCTCGCTGCGAACAGTGTGTCGTCACAGTTTTCGTCAGTACATCTAAGTGCGCGAGTTAGTAATACTCATTAATAATAATCTTAAAGTCTAAGGACCAATACACACGTCTGCAGATAGGAACATCCAATGACACTATGAAATGTGGATTTTCTACCGGCGGGTCTTGTTCTCATAATATCCTCCTGGATATTACCAAAGGCGCACACCATGAGAAGGTGCCTCAAAGTTTTATAAGTCATCACCTCTAATGGCATGTATTATTTGTGTCCCTCAAATAACACCATCCGGTCATAGAACATTTATTCAAGAATAGTGTTATGGCACTTCCGAGTTCTCATCATAGCGGATCAACTATGACCCTTTAGTGTAACAGCTATCTTTAGGACATCATCACATACATTATCACGCAAAAGAACAATCAAGATGTGATAAGGTATTTATTAATATTCAAATTCATGAATACAAGTTTATCATTAAGTACAAAGTAGTTGGTTCTACGCCACCAACTCAAACAGATATGTCGTTGTCTCCCTTCCGATGGCCATAACTGGACAGTCTTCACATCAAAAACTCTTTGTGGAGTACAATCGGCTTTTCATACATATCCGTCAGCGCTGCCATAAGATTTGCAGTTGTCTTCTTCTCCCGGATGTTGAAAGCAACATTGCTAACGTCATCTGAATCAAACCAAGAGCTTTTTTATCCAACCACTCTCATTCAGCCTTGTTCATCTTCTCGGGTTTAGTTCCAATTAACAGAACTTCAAGATCCTTTTGGATCGGATAATCCTCCATCTGCATCCGTCGGAAACTAAAGTTTGTTCCATCGAACATATCCACCCTCACCTTGCTATCTTTTGACGATATGACCATGACACAGTAACTCCAACTGAAATCAAATCGTCAAGATAGGTAAAAGGTGGTACCTTTGTATGGTGTGTGTTGTCCCCTGTCGTGATCCAAGCTTTGATACCACTTGTTGAGAATCCATCCAAACTTCAAGCATAGAAAGTTCATCCACCGAAAATTTGGAAGTATTGCTACACCCAAATCACCACACTGAATCCAACATACACACAAGCATACAAGCATAGGGAAAAACAAGCGCAAAGAAAGAACATCGGTTTTATGTGGTTCGGATTTCCATCCTCCATCCACAGAAGAACACTGTAAGATTTTATTACACCGGAAGTACAAAGTTTACAACTTGTGACTTGTCAGCCACATGGATCAAAGTGTACTAAGGTCACTCGATGATTCAATACACATCATCAAAGTGGTCCTACCCCAATATATAGAGGGTCTCACCCGGTCAACTAGTTGCACCGACTTCCTACATTTGCGGTCGTCCATCCATTGCATTGTGCAACCACCGATCCACAGTAGCATTCCTCAGCTTAACCCACGATCACCGGTAACTTAACAGTGTTCATACGCCTCACAATTCCCCACTAACACCAACTGGAGAATGGTTCAGTCATAGACACGATTCACCTACCGATGATTCCGTTGTTTAAACTTCTAGTAGCCGACTGCCCGAAATTTCGGTAGTCTGACTCCTTACTGAACACCCTGCCAGCGTCTCCTTCCGGTGAACAAAGTCACAATCTTCCGGTAAATTGATATCGGTGCCTTGAAGCGATTTCACAACCCTAACACCCATAACTATGCATCATAAACCAAACAAAATTTCCCACTACAAATTTTCCAATAGAATATCCTGCAAAGCAAAATAACAAGGATAACATTTAAAAATTCCAAGATTTTCAAAGTCCTGCTCTTAATGAGATCCGAACTAAGCTGTAAGGAAAAAATCCATTAACTTGATAAGCTATGATAGAACTAACATCTGCGCTTTTATGATCATTGTCTCATAACAAGTACTACAGTACAAAGTAATGCATTATAATTATCATGATTCAATTTACAGCGTAATCTTGAAGCATTAAAATCTGCATACCAAACTTAGGTTTGCTTGAACATACTTACTGAAAAGTGCTTATCACAACTGGCAGTTATGATAAGCAGTTTGAAAAAATAATTACCGTGAGTTCTGTTTCTGAAAAAAAAGCACTTCTATTCCAGAAGAAATCCACTTAAATAAGTGACAGGAAAACTCTTTTTTAATAAAATTCCGTAAGACAGCAGTTACTAAAAACTGCATATAATGCTTACCACTTATGATAAGCACTTCGAAGTGTTCCCGGATTGCTAATTGAAAAAGTGTTTTCTGCCACTTATTTCCTTGATTTTCTTCTATAATTTAAGTGTACCTGTTTTCGCAGAAAATAGAACAAACAAAACTTATTTTTTCAAACTGCTTATCATGAGCGATAAGTGCTATAAGCTGCTTTCAATGAGTGTTGCCAAGCAGACCATGAGCAATCTGAAAATACTTATATACAGAAACACTTATCATAAGTGATAAGTGCTATGTGCAGTTTTTAAAAAGTGTTGTCAAACAGAGCCTTAATAGATATTCAGATTACTAGAATTTGTGAAAATCTGAAAAATGGGCGCAGATACAGTCTTATCAGAAAGGGGGGGAAAGATAGGCAGCTGCGTACCAATAGTAAGTCCATGCAATGGTTGAAGAATTTTACCAAACACCGTGTAATGAAACAAGTGGCAGTCAATGAATCGCCATAGCATCTATACTCTTGCACGTTTCCCTGGAAAGTGATGTGGAATCTCAACTTATTGGTTGTGGCTTAGAATTTACCTTCATCTTCTGAAAGTGTTTGGATGTTGAAGTTGTAGTCCCAGTTATTCTCCACACAGAATATAATGAAATTTAACCTATAAGGAGGACGAAAGGAAATAATAATAAATCTCCAACCAAAAATAAATATCGTGGCTCATTACTCATGAAGGAAACATCCTTATGTCATGGAGCACTTGAACCAAGCCAAGTCAAGCCAAGTAATATCCATTCAAGCTCATGTTTCTAAACTTCCGGAGCAGCTAAAGCTCAAGCTAATGCCAAAATTCCTTCCACACTTAACTTGGCTAGGCTTGCCTCAATTTTTCTAATACCCACTCGAGAAAATATGGCAATGCCATGCTTTCCTAATTCAAAGTGAATCCTGGAGAAAGAACAACCTCCTTTTCCACCAGCAATGCTCCAACATGAGTATCATGATAAAGCAAATTAAATTACCACAAATTACCTTAGACTTATTTATCATGCACGTGAATTTACCGATAAGCACTAGCCTATGTTTGGTACAGAGGAAAAGTTGTTTGGGAAAAAGAATGGGCGAGGGAACGGTCATAAATCATGTTTGGTACAAGGCGAACAGAGAGATGGAAGGAATGTCAGTTCAATCAATTAAGGGAATGTGGATGGCATGCATGTTATTTGCTCGTGAAATAAATTTAAAGGACATAATTGTTCCCCAAATATGTATTATTAATAAGAATACCCCTTAAGTAATGAAAAAAATTCACTTATAATTTTTAACTATTATATATTTATATTATTTAAAATAATCCATCACACATTTTCTATGCATACCAAACAAACAATTGACTCGCCAATCCCTTTCCCATTCTCTTTTTCATTTCCATCATTTAGGCTTCCCTCGTAACAATCATAGCCTAAAGGGTTAAAAATATCAATATGTTGAGAATGTTCATAAAAAATTGGCAAGAAACGGCATATGGCATAGCACATTAACTTGGACATTTGTTAAATAGTTGAAGCTAAGAACTAAAACCCCACCTCGTGTGGCAAACTTTTTATACTTGATTCACAGATCCAAGAAGTTGGGTTTCCGCATAGCTTAGTACAGCCAGAAAATGCTAGCGAACTCACCAATGAACTTTCATCTCCCTTGCAAGAATCAAGTTTACAAGCTCAAGATGAGCTGACTATGCATCACCCAAACGAAATTCCCAAATTGTTGATAGCTTGTATAACAATTTATTAACTGAAATTTGTAGATAACCAATCAAACCAATGCCATACATCCATCCAAAAACATAACTGTGACGTGATTATAAGCAACAAAACCAATGCATAGTCAAAGCAAACCTCCAAGGCAATTTCCAATAGAGAGGTACAACAAACACTCATACCGGAGGATGTATGGAACCTGGTCCTCCAAACCCGGGCACAGCTCCCAAACTGCCACGTTGTTCCCCCCAATGAGGTTCTGGAGGCACGGGATTCATCCCATTCACCCCACTCAACCCAGGATATAGATGTTGCTGAGGCAGCGGCGGCGGCTGCTGCTGCTGCTGCTGCTGCGGTTGATGTGGCACAACCCCTTGCGCATAATAAGCGAGCGGCTGATCTAGCACTTGGCCCTCTCCAGATGCTATCATGTGGTTTGTTACGGGAGGCGGGACTGGAACCCCGGGAGGGTGAACCGAAGATGACAATGATTCATGTTGAGGCTGATGCGGTTGCTGGTAAGGAATGGCGTAACCTTGCTGAGGGTAGTAAGCGTACTGGTACTGTGGATCCCAATACTGCTGATACGGATAGTAATCGTGGTAAGATTGATCGGAGGCTTGAACTCGAGACGAACCGTTAAGAGGATAGGTCGCTGGTTGCGCGTAGTGAGGTTGATGCTGTTGCGAATAGGCATGGTGGCGCTCTTCATGGGGCACTGCCGCGGCAGAAGCGTGATTATTCATGAGTCTGCAGCGCAAGAACCAGAACTAGGGATTAAAATGGGGGCTGATCCCGTCGAGTGTTCGGCAAATTTATGCATCTGGTTCATATCCCTAAAAAAATTTGAAATTAGTTATTGTATTTTTATCGTTGTCGCCCCTAGTCCACGTAACTTTATAAAATTGTAAAAATCTAACAAAAAAAACACATATAAATCCATCTAACTTTAAAATTTTGAAAAACCTGACCAGAAAATATATGTAATGGTTGAGACTAGTATATCACCTGTTGCATAGATTAAACTCAGCAAATTAACAACTATGCCATGTCATCCAACCTCGAAAGTAAGAATAAATATTTTTCAAAATTTATAAAAAATAAGTTAGTTTTTTAAATGTGATTGGAAGACCTTGAATTGAGAGGCCCAAAAGCATTTAAGTTCAAAAGGAGTTTGAAACCTTGTAACATATAACCTGGATATCATGCACTTTAGATGGGGACTTGAAACCTTTACGTAAGAACCCAGTTTTTCTCCGAGGTATAAAACTTCTTGATTTTTGTTGAATCCTTGTTTTCAGCTTTATAAATGTGCTTTATGGTTTAAGGAATGGTTCCGGAGCATTCGAGCCTTGTTCGGAGCCCAGAGTCCCGACTACTGGAGAAAACTAGGCTGCACAGTTAGTAAAAACTATGTAGGGTGTTGTAGGGCTCCTTGGAGGGGAGCGTACGGGCTGCGCACGATTTGTTTAATTGTGCACTGCAGCCTGTGCAAGGTGTTTTCCCCAGACAGAGGAGGACGCAGGGGTAGAGCACGGTTGGATAAACCGTACTCCTTCAATCATGTGGGCCACTATTCTTAAACAATAATTGATGCACGGTTGGCGCACAGTTTGACCAATTGTGTTGCCAAATTGTGCACCTCTTTAAAATTGGACAAATTTACTATTTTGCCCTCCATCATTCTAAGAACTCTCCCTCTATTTCCTTTCTCCTCCAGCGAACAACATACTCTCATCCCAAGGGTTCCCTCTTCCCATCTCCTTGGGCTTTGGGAGATCTTCTCCGTTTGACATCCGATCGAGATATTGTTCCTCTCATTGGATCTCTCTCGGTAAAAGCTTCGATTTGCTTCTTTCTTTAACTTGTTTATATCGTCATTTCCTATGTTATTGTGGTGCGAGCTCGTATACCCTATTCTCAGGGCATTTGTCTATTTTGGTGATTTCTTATGTTCTAGCTCGTATCAAAAACCCACACTAGACGAGGAGAGTACTGCAAGCCTAAGGTAGGTGGTCTAGTCCTTTTTCACTAAAAGGCTCGTTGCATTTTATCATGCGTCGTTGTGCCGCTCGTCGGTCTCATCCGGTGTCACCTCCATAAAGCCTAATTAATCAAATTGAATGTTATTCTCTTGTGTAACGGAGCCCTAATTGTTGGTTCTGGGCGCAACAGAAGTGTGTGATGGTGGGTGATACATTAAAATTTCTTTTAATAATTATTGTCCGAAACCAAAAACGATGATCTTGCACGTCAAATTTATAATTAATTTATTCAATATTCGAAAAAATAAAATACTTAAGTTTAGAAACTTTCTTCGTTGGTGAATGTGGTCGTCTGAAAAGACCCTTTTGGATTATCCTCGTTGTGTTGTGATGATCCAATGATAGAATTCCTCCAGTGGTAATTCACACGTGCTCCTATGATCTCCAAGAAACACCACTCGATCTTCGGGTGCTAGTGCAGCGAGTCGAATGTCTTGCGTTGTTCGTTCTTAATTGCTTGTTTTTCGGTCTCAAAGAAATCTGTCACGACCTGTCCCAGTGGGGCCCGAGCCGCAACTCCCCAAGCCCACCTCCAATAGGCCCGGAGCTGGTGACTAGTATCGAGTAGGCATGCTACTAACATGGGAGACATTGCCTATAAACCTGTACACACACACACACACATCTCCAAGCCCACAAGCTGAAAAGTAAAAACTACTAAAAGGAAAAGATGCATGCATACACTAAAACCCAACCAACAGAGTACGACAGGAAAGTAAAGTACAAGAATGTAAAACCCTGGGCCAAAAGTACAAGCTCACCAAAGGAGAGCCCGTAACAAAGTCCAACCTGTAAAGAAAGGTGCTGAGACTGCAATTTGTAGTCGTAGGAATACACCTCGGCCTGTCTGATCTCACTGAGCACCGTCTAGTCCTGGTCCGCCTAGAATCCTGTCAAAGGATCGCTCGTCTGCACAAGACACGACACGTGCGGGCAAAGCCCGTGCAGGGGTGAGTATAACAATACTCAGTAGGACACCTCGAAACCACAAAGGAATACAACAAGGGAAATACCACAAAAGAAAGGTACAGTTAGCTCTACATAGTATATGTTTACGGAACATACAACAAGAATATCCAGATATACTCATACATAAGTGACCATTTGTGAAACCACCACTAAGATCCAGCTCGAAGATTCTACTAAGCATGCAACCGGGAGAACACACTCATAGGTCTGAAGAGAGAGATACGAAGTACTCGTTCCGGGAGAACACACTCCACAAGTACTTTGAGAACATGATGATCAGATGAGGATCACAACCAAGTCATGGGGTGATTCCGACAACTCAGTCTGAGCTAATCTGCTAAGCAGAGAATCGGCGCCCGGGTAAAGTTGGTCACGTCGATACCAAGAACTCTACCCAGGGTTCTAGGAATGAATAGAGGACCCGACTCTAAGTCTCACAAAGGGGATTCCAACAACTCTATTCAGGAATTCCTGCTGAAGGGATCATACTCCTATATGTAGGAAATGATACCGGGAACCTTCAGGAGAAAGACCAAGGGAACGAACCCTAAGGAAACCACTCCAAGTCACAGAAGGCAACTCGATCAAACCATGTAAGACTGGTTACATGGCGTGTAGTATGGTTACACGTCATGTTCCTTGACCCCGAGTACTGCCCGTGTAACGACCCATGTCATCCTTCCAGTCTGTGTAAAACTAGACTACACGGTGTGTAGTAGGCTTACACGCCGTGTTCCTTGACTCTGAGTACTGCCCGTGTAAACGGCCCGTGTCAGAAGTCGAAGTCGTATATGAAAGCATATACACGATGTGTAAGTTTATGTACACATCGTGTCCTGCCAACTGGAAAACACCCCTGTACTCTGGACGTGTGCCCGTACACGGTGTCCGTGTCCGTGTCCGTGTTGCCTGCCCGTGTACCAGTACACGGGGTATCCCGTGTATCTGGCTGGAGAAGGGTATACACGGCGTTCCCTTGGCCATGTACCCTACCCGTGTCAGTGTACTCCCGGAGTACACGCCATGTAACCCGCCGACGAACACACGCCGTGTAGCCCATACTACACGCCGTGTAGTCAGGATTTTTCTAGAAACGCCTTCTTCCTCCTCGTGCCGCGGCTAATCCTCCGGATCCACGGGTTCTCGTCCGTTCGTCCCGATACTCCAGGGGTTGGTTCATTTCATCATATGAACACCGTAACGGGTGTTTTAGGTCCTTAAATCGGATCATAAACCTTGAACGATCCATCCGAAGAAAAACGCCCGAAAACTCACATCTCTCAATCTGCTCCGAATCGTCCGCCGAAACTGTCGTCGCACCTCCGTGACATCTCTCCGGGGTTGGATCTACAATCTCGGATCATTGCACCAACAAACGAATGTGCAACGATCAATTTCTTCCAAGAACGCGTAGAACGCAACGAAGAACGCGAGGGAGAAAAAAAATACAAGGAATCGAACAAGAGGGACGAACCTCGATCGTTGTTCGTGACGATCCGGGTTCATCGCCGTTAGATAAAAACCACAACAATCAACCGATTATAATCTCGAGTATTTGATTCCCGTTAAAACCCCAAATCACACCCACCCGCAAAACAATCGATCCGCGGGCTAATCGGTTCGCAGATTAGTCCGCATTCGTCGTAGGAATCAAGAACGAGGAAAGGAAAATAAAAAACAAACATCCTACTTGGATCCGCGACGTTCGTTGGTGAAGATCCGGTCACCGCGTCATCATCGCCGGCGAAAATCGTCAAGAACGTCGTCGCCGCGTTGGGAGGTTTTCTCGAGAGCCTCCAGAGCCGCTAAGGGTTTCAGGGTTATGAGGTTTGTAACCTTGGAACCCTGCGCAAGCCTTTATTTAAAAAGGTTAAAAGATATCTGTTGCAAAATATTTAAAAAGATTTCACTGCAGAATAAAATATTTTTATTAAATATTTTATTATTGTTACGTCCAAAAACCAGATTTCACCACCGACCTACGCCGGCCGATGTTAGGCCTCGCCTAAGGTAAAATCGATGTTCTGAATGCAACGGTGCCCTCAGATTTCTGATCTGAGCACCTGTTCGGGAGTTATTCCACTTTTTCAGGAAAACTGCACGCACGCGTAATTTAATTATTAAATTAAATTCAAACATTTGTTCCGGGCTCACCGGGCCTCGGAACTACACGCCTTCTCAGAGCCTGGTCTCGAATTAATTCCCATATAATATCAAAATAATACATGGAAAAATCCAGGACATTACAAAATCTCTCTTGTGGTTCTTGTTCTTGAGGGGAAGAGAGAAAGTGTCTAGAGAGAATTTGTTGTGCGCAACAATTCTCTATTATCAAATTTTAAATGTTATACACAATAGACATAGTCATCTATTTATAGATTTAGGATTCACGTTAAAATATTATTTAATTGCAAGTCGACCATTAAATAACATTTATTACCTCTAATAAACTACATGTCACATAATAATAATAATAATAATATTATTTGGTGGCGCGCACCAACTTCCGCAATAAGAAATATTATTTAACTGGCTTATTAATTAATATTTGTCACCAGACACAGTCATGCTTCGTTCGAACTCCTCTTGCATTTATTAAACACCTGAATAAAAATTGTATTCATGAATAAATATTTCATTCACACATCGGTGATTAAATATTTATTAAATATTCAATAAAATAAATAAATATATTTTTATTCACATGCCGATGAATATATATTTATTTAATTTATACGATCGATACAACTTGAATAAAATTATTATGAGGACTTGAGAATAATATTTATTCCATTAATTAAACTCAAATAAAATTTAATCGAGATCAACAGAAACACTTAGTGTGTGACTCTCTAAGATTCTTTCTCGTTGATATTAAGCGAGTTTACGTGAAGTCTAAGATTATTCTCTAGTAACAGGTTAAGACACACAAGAGAAAGAAATTAATGTCACAACATCAACAACCACATACGAACACTCACTGTACAATATAATCTCTTTATCACAATATCTCATCAAACATGTTTCATGATAGTGTTATCAACCAATTTACTTGATACGTCTTTCTTTGACTATCTAAAATAAACATGTCGTTACACCATGACTATGAAATTTAATATGGCATGTGACAACCGGGCCCCAGTGACAACACAGACACCCCGCCTTAACATGGACGTCGGGTCCTTGCCTACCAGGTACCACCAGTTGCCCTGCAGACACGTGGGGCCCACCCTAGGGTCCACCCACATGCCCGAACGGGTCATCTGTCTAATGATTGTCCACATAGGCCAACACTTGTCCTTTCTAGTGTGCTTTGTCCTCACTCACACACACCCTGGGAAACTTCCCAGAATGTCACCCATCCTGATCACTACTCCAAGCCAAGCGCGCTTAACTATGGAGTTCTAATCAGGTATGTAACGCCCCGACCCTAGTTACCCAGAGTCGGTGCATTATTACATAACATTGGCGTGATCACAAGAAAAATCAAATCTCGAAAGACCGATTGATTTAGTAGCCTTGGAAACACTAGATATATTCATAAGTTTTACATTACATCATAAAATGAAAAACTACTACGACAACATAATGTCTCCATAGTCCACACTATTATCCCCTCATAATATCCCTACAGGTCATTCATAACTTACTTCTTCACATCCTGGGAAAAATAAAACATAGAAAAGGGGTGAGCTCAAATGCCCAGTAAGGATAACAATATAGCGGAACATTCAAAATAAGCATAAACAGTTAAGGCAATGCATTACTAAAAAAAAAGCCTTTCAAACTTGAACTTTCAACATAGTATGGCATAAATAAAATGAAATAATGCCATTTACTTATTCACATGGATATTCTACTAATCGAATAATCACATGAAAAATCAATAACCACTTTCATAATGATGGAATGCATAATGCTGAACTTTAATTTCTTTGTCAAGGCCTCGTCCCAAGACCTTGGGGCTAACTGTAACCGGAACCCAACCCGGAGTACCTCTAATAACTGGACACTAACCCGGAGTGCCTCTAATAACGGGACACCAACCCGGAGTGCCTCTAATAACCGGACACCAACCCGGAGTTCCTCTAATAACCGGAGACCAAACCGGAGTTCCTCTAATAACCGGAGACCAAACCGGAGGGCTTAATTTTACCGGTCCCCAACCCGGAACATACTTGTCTAACACATTCATCTGAATGAAAGGTTGAAATATAACATAAAGATTAGGATTACAAATAACTTATGAAATGTAAATACTCTAAACAAAAACCATGAGTGACATAAGAATAACTTATCCACAATAAAAAATATCGCAAAACCTTCAATAAAATATGGATGTTTTGTATCATAATAAATCAACTTCAAATAAGCTTAAAATCTATCATAGGATGCTGACATAGATGAAATAAAGACTATTTTAGAAAAATATCTCTTTCTATTTTGAAATCATTTAAGAGTCTTATATTTATGAAATAAAACATTTTTTTTGAAAATATTCTTATTATCTTGTAAGGGAAGCTTTGACGATTTTATAACGGCGGAAAATAGCCGCACCCGCCGTATAAGTTAAAAAAAACATTCTTACCTTAATTTTGTCGAAAAGGTTAAAAAACACCTTGTTTGGAAAACGATGGAAAGATTTCTTTATAAACCACTTATAAAAAGTCAAATAAGGGTATAAATGACTTTAACCCATATTCTAGTAAATAGTAAAAATGTTTTGAAATACATTTTTAAGAAACATAGATGCGGATGATAAAGAGATCCCAGTAGATTATTACGTATAAACAACCTCGGATAATGAAGAGATTGTGAAATAACCCTTACCAATTTGGTAACTTATGAAACATACAACCCATGAAAGAGGTATCATACAATGAATATGTAAATACACATAAATTAAAGTGTATTACACAAAGAATATAATTATGGGCAGTACATACACCACACAAAAGGTGATGGTGGCAATATGGCATGAATCTCACGGGAATAAGGAGTGAGATGAAAACCCCTTACCACGTTAATCAACTGAGTCGTATGGCCAAAAGTTAATAACCACCAAATGATTTATAGAATAACATGAATATAAAGAGAATCATGATAATATATATCAAATGGCAGTACACAATACACCACTTTCAATAATTTAGTGGCGAACAATGGAAATCTCACGGAATTGAAAGTGAGATAAGAAAATCCCTTACCTTGTATTTTTCCTTGGTTGGGGTAGGTTAACCTCCTGTATAATGGTGAAATAATTTTTATTAAATTATTCAAAAATCATATATATTAATATGATATCATATATGATCTTTTAACATTAATTTGTTAATAATATCTTTTAATTATCGTCGTTTCGGGTGTTAACTTACTCATTTTCTTTTATATGTTTTGTTACATAAGCCGTGTTTGTTATCGATAGGTTGTATCTTATTCATATCCAGAATGATATCAAGTCCTTAAACATCATTTTTAAATCATCAAATGATAATTATACTTTAATGGATACGATGGAGAATGAATCTCATCGCGTTCGTGGAGACGGTAGTCCGTACGTACGCACGAGCGACAATATCATTCTTTTGATATTAAAATAATATATAAATGGTTGTTATATAATATATAAAGAATCATTAAAATGTTATATTTATTATTTACATGAGTTACATATCATTATTATACCCATCCAAATAATAATATATTGAATAACAATTACACCACGACGTGAAGACGGTAAGCCGTACATACGCACGTATGGTGACATGTTATTCAAAGGGTGGATAGAATACTGAATATGGTTGTACCATATTTATAATAACATGAAAGTATATATATATGATACTGGAGTTATTATTTTAGAATGGTAATAACAAAGGAAGAAGAAGTGGGAGAAGAAAGGAACTTGGAAAAGGGTGGTGAAATCATTACCTCTTCTTCGGGTTCTTCCTTTTGATTTGATCAAAAGGGCTCCATAGGTTGGCTTTCTGATCAAACTAAGGCCTCTAGGTTGTAGTGAGGGAAGTTGGGAGAGTATTTGGGCAGAGTTTTGCCGAACCAAAAGGTTTTGAAGGTGTGAAGAAATGAGAAGGAGGAGTGCCCTTTTATAAGAGGGGTGAGGGGCACCTTTGGAAAAGCTAGAGATATTAGTTTATAATAAATTCATATTCGGTTTCAAATGGATCCAAAGTTGACTATTCAAAGTTTAAGGTGGTTATGGGTTTAAAACAACTCAACCAATAGAATTTAGACAGGTTTGAGTACTTATATTAACCTTATCTTTAAGTATTAACTCTAAGTTAATTAGTTTCACTTTTACAATGTCTCTTTGTATTTTTATATAATATAGTTAATAAACTTACTATATACATCCAAGAGACCCACAAGTGGTCCATTAATGATGAACCTATCATGATATAAGTCTCTTGGCCGAACCTTAGATTTTTAGGAATTTAATATCAATTAATAATATAATATTTGTTTTAAGAACTCTTTTATGTCAATTTTGACACTATTCAATAGTTGATTTTTGTGAAACTCATAACAGATTGATTACTTAGAACAAAGTTAATTAAATCAATCCTAATATACCATATTATCTTATAAAATTAGTTTAATTCATTAAAAGTTTCATATTATATTTATTTGGGTATTTATAATATCAATTATTTTAATTTTTCACTATTATGATAATTACTGCATCATCATTGTGTCATAAATTAAATTAAATTATTTAATCTCTAAAAATTGAAAATAAAATATCATCATGTAGGAAATGTTTTTATATTTCTAATGAATATTTATAGTCGAAAATCCAATGTATATAACCCTATGTAAAAATTGTTTTTCTAAAAGATATATGCTTGTGTCATTTTTGTATTCATTTTAACTTAATTAAAATAAAGTGTCCCTATCACCTACAAGTGGCACCATGGGGTTCCCAAATCGACCCAAAGATGCCTATGGTCGAACATGTATCAACTAATAAGGCTAGGACATGTTTTAGGATAATTTAGTATTATTATAATATTATTTTTTAACCCTTATTTACCGGATTTACCCTTAACCATGGTAAATAAAATATTTACCGCAGTAATTATTCAAAATGTCTAAAAATAAAAGTTACCTATTTACACAATTTGGACATCCTGATTACAAATATGGAATTCATTTTTCTAAATTCAAAACACAGAAGTGACAGAAATTAATTTAAAATTAATTCCCGCTGTCAAAACAAAAAGCGTGTTTTTAAGAGATAATAACTATCAAAAGATTGACACTTGTTTATGTTCGGTTTAATTGTAAAATTATGTCCAATGACCAAAATTATATTAAATGGTAAAAATATATTCTAAATATACTTTAAAACCACTCAAATTCATAATTTATCACTATTAATTATTTTGATTAAAAAAGTTGTTTTTAATTAAAATTTAGTAATTTTCACTATTCATCAAAATATTAAAGTTATCCGAAAAGTACCAAAATTTCAAATTAGGCTAAATTCGATATTCCGAATACAAAAATGAAGTCCATTTTGAAATATAAAATATATATAATTTCAAAAAGTAGGTATTACTATTCATAACGGCTAGTTTGATTGGTTGTGGTGTGTGTTAGAACTCAAAGTTGCGTACAACACACGCTACTGTATTATTCAAAGGAAAGCGTACCGTGGAAGCTTGGGATGTTTCATTTTAAATTTTTTTGATGTCCCCATTTAGTCAAAAAGTTTAAAATATTGTATTTAAAAAGGTTTCACTATTAAAAGTTGATAAAAGTGCAATACTGAAAATGAATTTGTTCTTACATTATGTATAAGAAAGTTATAATATGGATTCTAAAATTATAAGGATTATATAAAGTTTAAAATTTAGTTAACACTATTCATAACCTCTTTTGAACGGCTTGTTTGGTAAGTCATGGTGCGATTGAACTTGGTGTTGCGTGTAGTGAAAGTTATTGAATTATTTTGAAGAAATAACACACTATAAAATCTTGGGGTGTTACAAGGTAGACTCCTGAAAAGGAAGGTGCACCTTGTTGACATGAGTCATATCATTTTAGTCATTTAACCCTTTATCATTCTGGGATGTTACAATCACCCCCCTTTAGAGCACAACGTCCTCGTTGTGGGCCCTACATCTCAACCCAGGCAGTGCACCACACTTAAGACTGGGTACCACATCTGATACCAAATGTGACAACCGGGCCCTAGTGACAGCACATACACCCCGCCTTAATATTCAATACATCAAATATACATGTAATTAAAGTATAATATTTTATTCACATGACACTAACTCTAACAAACTCTCACTTGGACTAGAGCCAACTGCCTACGACTTTCAGTCCGCTGTACATCACATGACAATCATGTTTTTGTTGAGTCAAGACTTTAGTCAAGGGGTCTACCATGTTATCTTCCATGGAAATACCGTTCACTACAACCTCACCTCTTTGAGAAAAATCCCTTAAGAGATGATACTTTTGAAGTACGTGATTTATTCGTTGATGTGACTTTGACTCTTGCGAGAGCCACCACTACAGTATTATCACAATAAAGTGTGATATGATATTTACTATTAGGTACCACATCAAGCTCTTGGATGAAGTTTCACATTCATAATGCTTCCTTAGCATCTCAGAAACTGTAATATACTCACTCTGCTATAAAATCTGCGACCACAGTCTTCTTTGAGGTCTTCTAACTCACAACACCTCCATTCAAAGTGAAGATGTATCTTGTTTGTGACTTAATTTCATCTTGATCAGCTTGAAAACTATTATATGCATATCCTTTGATGACTAGTTCCTTATCTCTACCATATATTAGGAACATATCCTCAGTATGCCTCAGATACTTAAGGATAGTCTTGATTTCCATCCAATGGCGGTTACCCAGATCATCTTGATATCTTCTTACTGAACTCAATACGCATGCATCATCTATCCTAGTACATAGCATAACATACACGACTGATACAATCGCTGACGCGTATGAAATACTTGCCATTTCATTTCTTTCCTCATGTATCTGTGGACACATTTTCTAGGAAAGATGAATGTCATGTGATGTTGGCAATAATCCCCTCTTGGATTGTTCCATACTTAATCTCTTTAGTATCTTGTCAATGTATATACTTTGACTTGGGTCATGCCGTCTCTTGGATCTATCATGATGGATCTTTATCCTAAGAATATATGATGTTTTTCCAATTCCTTCATGGAGAAATATTTATTCAACCACATCTTAACAGACTGTAAGACCGATATTTCGTTTCATATGAGTAATATGTCATCAACATGTACTATTAAGAAAATGAATGCACTCTCACTAAACTGTTTGTAGACACAAGGCTCACACTCATTCTTTATGAAACAAAATTCTTCCATGAGTTCATCAAAACGAATGTTCCATGAGCAATATGTTTTCTTTAATCCATAAATGAATTTTTGTAATTTGCATTAGAATCACAAACCCTTCGAGTTGTGTCATATAGACATCTTTTTGAAGGTTCTCGTTAAGGAAGGCTATTTTGGCATCCATTTTCCAAATCTAATAATCATGGTAAGCCGCAATGAAAATTATATTTTTGATGGATTTCAGTATTGCAACTGGTGAAAAAGTTTCATCGTAGTTAATGCCTTGATGTTGTTTAAGCCCTTTTACAACCAGCCACGCCTTATAGGTACTGAATTTTCCTTCCATGTCCAGTTTTTTCTTGAATACCCATTTACAATCAACAAGATTTACATCTACTAGTGGATCTACTAAAACCCAAATTTGGTTTTGGTACATGGTATCCATTTCAGAATTCATGGATTCTTGCCACTTGGCAATATTCGTGTCACTTTCTGCTTCTTTGTAGGTTGGAGGTGTTAGAGTTGGCATCCTATAACCAACTGTTTATACTTTGATTACATGAATATTTAATGTATTAAATATTAAATTTAACATCTTATTATATATTTTTCATTGTTCTGTATGACCATAATATAATAATGTCCTAGAGTATTTGTTGCATTGATAAGGTCGTAATAGTTCCCCATTATGATGAGAACCTTGAAGTGTTATGACAATATTCTTAATATATTTCTACAGTTGGATAACATACTATGATGGGACACATAATATATAGACAATCAGGTGTGAGTACTCATAAGAAGATGAGACTTATTCTCATGAAATTCGTACTTGGTAATCTCCAAGACGAGAGATTATGAGAATAGACCCGCCAGTAGGAATTCTACATGTTTTGGTGTCATCAGATATTATTATCTATAAACATGTGTAATGGTCCTTAGACTTTAAGATTATTATTAATACATGTCACAACTCATGCACTTAGATTTTATGATGAAAACTATCATGCCATATGTTGGCGGGAAGTAGGGTATGTTGGGTGCGTCACAAATGACATGTTATTAATGGATAAGTCAAGAAAGGATTTGTCCCCTCCATATTTATGGAAGTTGATATCTCATCTATTTGATGAAATAGAACCATCACCTTAAATTTCATGGTCATGGTGTAACGACGAGTTTATTTCAGATATTCAAAGAATGATGTATCAAGCATATAGGTTGATGACACCATCATGCAACCTTCTTAATGAGATTATGTGAAAAGGGGATTATATTACACAATAAGCATTCATATGTGGTTGTCATTATTGTTACTTTAAGTTCTTTCTCTTGGGTGTCTTGATCCGTTGCTAGGTAGTAATCTTGGACTTTAGGCAAACCCATCTAATGCTAACGAGAAATAATCCTAGAAGGTCACACACTAAATGTTTCTAGTGGTCAAAATTAAATTCTATTTGAATTTAATTAATGGAATAAATATTATCCTCAAGACTGATGAATAATTTTATTTAAGTTATATTGATCGCATAAATTAAATAAATATTTATTCACCGGATTGTGAATAAAATATATTTATTTATTTTATTGAATATTTAATAATTATTTATTTATTAGTTTGTGAATAAATATTTATTTAAGAGAATAAAATATTTATTCGGATGTTCAATAAATACAAGAAGAGTTCAAATAGACCAAGACTGTATCCGGTGATAAAATAATTATTTACGAGTCGGTAAATATTATTTATCCATTTTGCGCAAGTCAGCGCACCACAAAATAATAATATTGTTGTTATTATTATTACATGGCATGAGATTTCTTTAATGGTTATAATTATATTTAATGGATTTTATGCAATTAAATTTTGTAACCAAAATCCCAATTCTATAAATAGACTACTATATTTATTGTGTAATTCATTCGAAACTAATTCCAAGTTTGGAAGTAGATAATTTTTGCACACAATGAATTATCTCTCGACCCATCCTCCTCCATCCCTCTCAAGAATGAGAAACTAAGAGATAATTTCTTCAAGACTAAAGAATGAGCGATCAAGAAAAAACAATGCAAGACATTCGATTTTCCGCGCTAGCACCCAGAGAACGAGTGGCAGTGCTCGGAGACCATTGAAGCACATGTGGATCACTGCTAAAGAGATTCTACCCTTGGATCCTTGCAAGCACAATGAATGCAACCCAGAAGGTCCGTTTTGAACTATCAACAATCATCAATGAAGAAAGTTCCTAAACCCAGTTATTTATTTCTTCAGATATTAAATAAATTAATTATAAACTTGACGTGCAAGATCCTCGCTCTTGGTTTCGAGAAATTAGTATTAAAAGAAATTTTAATATATCACCCACAAACTCATGCTTCCATTGTGCTCGAAACCAGAAAGTGATATCAGAGGGGTCACATTTAAATTTATATTTATTTATTTGATTTTTGATCTATATGAAATTGTGGTTAGATTTTATTTCATGTTATTCATACTTTAATCTTATTTGAATTAACATGTTATCGACATATTAATCATGTTCGTTAAGTGTTTCATTTTCTTAAAGGTTTAAGAACTAATGAAGAATGGCCAGAGATGCCATCAAGAAGTTCCAAATCATTGGCCGGTAAAACCAAGTTACACAACGTGCGACCGGAGCACATGCTATATACTCATGCGCAATATATCTGGATGCGTCGAGTAATTAATTACATGTGGTGCTTTTATTGCACATCGCATGTTGACAAGGCCAACCTGACACCTGGTAAGAGGATATAGGGTGTGTAATTGGCATGTACACACCATGTAGTCTGGTTGAGTCAACACACTGAAGCCCCATGCATGTGACTTGGATATACGAAAACCGAGGTACATGACGTATAACTACATGTACACATCGTGTAGTCTCCCATTAATGGAAAAATTTAAAATTACATTAAATTTGAAATTGCAACATTAAAACCTTATTTTATTGATTATCACACCATTGTGTGTTTGACAATTTAATAACAGGTTTAAAGAATTTTAAATGCTCAATTAATTTATTAAAATTAATATGTCATTATTAGTTCTTCCGTTTATTTTCCATGAATGTCATTAATGATGAGTATCTCCAAATAAGATCATATTATCATTAAGATGAAAGATAATTAATTAATTAATAAATAAATACAAGTGTGCTTATCTTAAATAATAAAAGAACGGATAATGAAATGAATGATATCCATTTATTTTTGCATATTTGTTATATGTTTGACCATTCATGAGCTTGACCAAAACCTATGTATGTTTTGGTATTTATTTAATTAAATTTATTTCATGATTTTGTAATTATTTAATATTAAATTTAAAGATGCCCTGCAAGTCATCTCTCCCTCCATTATTATGTAGGACCTGCATGTCTAAGGATATTTATGTAATTCCCTTTAACCAATCCTTTAGTTCCCCTCACCTGCGTTTGAGTAATAAATATTTGTAATTAATGAATCATCCCAAGGTGCATGGGGACAGTTCAAGATGAAACCATAATAACTCCAACTCAATGATACATAGGTGGACATGTGGAACATTGTAGCTCATGCCAAGTCCGACATAAGGAGTTATTTCCCCTAGGTCATAGGTTGATTTAATGTATGCTCATTAAATCTAACATTAGATAATCTCATGATCAGGTCATTTAATTATTTATTTATTTTATGTCTAATGCATTAAAATTATATTTATTGATGCAAGAACACGATTACATAAATGAATGAATTAATATGCAAAAGTGGAATTTAAATAAAATTGATTATGCATAAATGTTTTATCCAAACATGATTAATTAATTAAGTAAAAACCCACTTAATATTAAAAAGATGTGTAAAGGATAAAACAAGATAAAAATTTATGCATAATAAAATAAAATCCCTCAATCTAATATTAAGTCAGACTAAGCCTTCTGTTACTTAATTAGGAATAAAACTCAATAGAACTATGTGTTTGACCAATCCTTGTTAGAACACTTACTTTTATAAGGGGAGTTATTATTAAGGTTTCAGGTTGACTTAACCATTTTACATCAAGAGGATTAGCCCTTGTTAGACTTGGTGTAATTTGGAGGCAAGTGTTGAGAAAATCTAAGTCAGGATTTCTGGATTGGGGAGTCCACTCAACGGATCAAGGAGCTACAAGCCCACAGTTGGCAAAGACTTGACTACCTAAATACCTTCAAAATAGCTTGACCAACCCTTGTTGGGGTTATGCGAAGGGGGATATGGATCCTTGCCATTAGAATGTCCCAAAAACTAAACATTCCAAGTTCAATGGTGGGGGATATTGGGACTTGATAAAATAGTGGGAGATTTAATAAAATCAATTAATTATTTCTCACAAAATCTGTAATCAAGAAAAGTGCTAATAATTTTCTCTTTTAATTGTAGAATAAAATGACAATCTCATTATCCCTATGATCAATATTAGATAAAGAAAATATCCTCACCGGTAGTAACTTATAGGAGTGGTTTAGACTCCTTTGGGTTGTTCTACGCCATGAATGAAAATCTTACATGGTAGAATCCTCAATGCCTGATCCACCTACTCAAGAGGTGAGTAATGAAGAGTTTCTAGTCTATGAAAAACATATGAATGACACAGTTGATGTTCAATGTTTGATGATTTCATCTATGTCTAGTGAACTCATGAAGTCTCACAAAAACATGGATGCATATAACATGCTTGAGCACCTCCGTGGTATTTACCAGGAGAGAACTATATAGGAACGATTTGAGATTTCCAAGGCACTCTTTCAGAGTAAGCTTGGAGAGGGTTCCCCAGATGGGCCTCATGTAATCAAGCTCATTGGCAACATTGAGTGCCTAGAGGTTCTAGGATTTAAACTCCCTGAATACCTGGACACCAATCTCATTTTGGCATCACTCCCTCAGATATTCTCCTGTTTTTTTGTGAATTTTAATATGAACATCATTGAGAAGTCTCTACTAGATCTTCTTATCCTCCTTCTCTAAGTAAATAAATATATGAAGCATGAAAAACCTTTTATCATTATGGTGAAAAAACAAAAAGGGAGAGAAAATAACTTTAATACCAAAGCTTCTTCACACCCTTCCAAGAAGAAGAAAATCAAAGGGGAAACAAGGGAATATGATATTGTATATTTCACATGTGGAAAGAAGGGACACTGAAAAAAAACTGCACCTAGCTAAAGAAGCAAGGGGAAACTTCAGGTGCGTTTGTTATCGAGTGCAATTTATCTATTTATACAAATTGGATATTAGATACAACTTGTGGTTCTCACATATGTATTCAAATACAAGATCCAAGTAGATTTATAAAAATTAACTAAGGGGAGGTAGATCTATGAGTATCCAATGAAGCTAAACTTGTTGTAGCTATCAGGGACTACCACCTCACATTGCTGATCAAAATGATCTTAGTTTTAAAGGGTTGTTATTATGTGCCTTCAGTTACAAAAAACATTATTTCTGTATCCAGAATAGATACATATGGATTCATTTTCAAATTTGGAAATAAATGTTGCTTCTTTTATAAAGATAACATTTGTTATGGTAAGACACATTTACATAACAGTCTTTACATGTTTGATTACATAAACCAAGAAATGGTAATCGATAACAAAGTTACTTCACATTACTCATAGCACACCCAACATTGGCATCACCGACTAGGTCATGTAAATGAAAAACTCTTGAAAAAATTACATCAAGATGAATATTTAGATTCTTTCAAATGAAAACCACTTGGTGTATGTCATTCATATTTATAAGAAAAAATAACCAAATCCCCATTTAGCGGGAAATGTGAAAGGGCTAAAGAGCTCCTTGAATTAGTTCATATTGATGTGTGTGGATCATTTCCTATTGAATAAAGGGGTGGGTACTCATACTTCATAACTTTTACTAATGATTTTAGTAGATATGAATATATTTACTTAATGAGGTATAAGTCATATTATTTTGATAAATTCAAGGAATACTAGAATTAAGTTGAGAACCAGCTTGGTAAGAAGATTAAGAAACTCCTCTCAGACTGAGGTGGAGAATATCTTAATTAAGAATCCATTGATTACTTATGATAGTTTTGGATCCTATCCCAACTCACTCCTCCTTACACACCTCAGTGGAATGGTGTAAGCGAAAGGAGGAACCACACCTTATTAGACATGGTGAGATCAATGATGAGTCATGCAAGTATTCCATTATCCTTTTGGGGATATGCATTACAAACAGTGACACACATACTAAACTAAGAACCAACTAAATCGATAAATGGTATTCCATACGAATTTTGGAGTGGAAGAAAAACCATGTTATTGAATTTACATGTATAGGGAAGAAAAATGTTTGTTAAGGCCTCTTTAGGTAACAAACTTGCACCCCGAGGCACAAAGTGTACCTTTATAGGATACCCTAAGGAAATAAGGGGATATTACCTATATGAACCCTCAGACAAAAAAGTTATAGTGGAAAGACACTCCATATTCTTTGAGAGGGATCACATCTCCAAAAGAGATAGTGGGAGTGAGATAAACTTTGATGAAGTCGAGGCTCAAGGCACACAAGAGTTGGTACAAGATCATATTCCACAAAGCCCCGTGGAAGAAGAAATTGTTCCAGATACATAAGAACTACATAGGAGTACAAGAGAGGTTAGAGAACCAGAATGATATTGTTTTTTAGTTACCGAGGATAGTGACTCATTATTAGTTAATAATAATAATCCTTTAACTTACAAGGAAGCAGTAAGTGACACAAATGTTGCCAAGTGGAAAGAATCCATGAATTATGAAATGGATTCCATATAGAAAAACCAAGTCTGGATTTTGGTAGATCATCTAATAGATGTAAAGTATGTTGGTTGAAAATGGGTATTTAAGAATAAACTAGACATTGAAGGTCAAGTTAGTACATATAAGGTGCGATTGGTTGCAAAAGGGTTTAAACAACATCAAAGTATTAACTATGATGAAATATTTTCACCAGTTGCAATGCTAAAATCCATCAGAATTATACTTGAAATTGCATCTTACCATGACTATGAGATTTGGAAATTGGATGTCAAAACAACCTTCCTTAATGGTAACCTTCATGAAGATGTCTACACTACTACAAATATGGCCTATATCAGTGCTAGAAAAGGGCATTAACAGTGCTAGAAAAGCGCTATTAATCGAGGAAAATATGGGGAGGGGGGGTCCCTTTTATCAATGCTCAGAAAAGTGCTGATAAAAGGGGTCTTTTATCAGCGCCAAAAAAAGCGCTGATAAAAACGTCATTTATCAACTATTTTTTTAGCGCTAATAAAAGACCCCTTTTATCAGCACTTTTTTTAAGCGCTGATAAAAGTCAAAAAAAATTTAAGACAAGTTAAAAAATATTTATAAAATACGGGGAGATTTTAACAATGCTTGACCCCCCTTTTATCAGCGCTAGGTGAAGCCCCCTCCCTCTAACCGCACGCTACACTTGCCCGCGCAACCCCCTCCCACTTCCCTACACGCCCCTACTTCCACCAGAACTCAAACCCAAGACCTCCCCACTTGCGCACCTACACCTTTACCACTAATCCATTTAGTTTTTTTCTCTATTTAATGATATATCTATTTATATATATATATAGTTATATTTATTCGTATATTAATATAGATTCATATTAATATAAATATATTTAGTTATATTAATAAATATATATTTATTCATATATTAATATATATATATATATTTATTCGTATATTAATATATATTTATATCTATTTATATATATATTTTTTGTTATAATTTTTTATCCATATATTTAAATGTATATTAATATATATTTATAAGATTAGTTTTAAATACATTTATAAAATATGTTTTTTATGTGTGTTTATAAATAAATAAATACATACATATATACAACACACACACAAACACACACATTTACGAATAAATACATATATATGTGTATTTAAAAATCCATAGAATGTTAAAACGACCATAACTTCTGATTCAGAAGTCCTTTTCAACTCCAAAACTAGTAAAATTGAATAAAATGAAATAATATTCAATATTATATGTGGTACAGGCCTAGAGGAAATTCAGATCAGAAGTTATAGTTGTTTGAATGTTAAAAAATCGGGGTATTCCGACTAAAAACTCAGTTTTGGAGGTCTTCTAGGCCTTTTTTGGCCTTGAAAAATGTGATGGAAGGTTCCATTCGGTCACTAGCACGTATATCTCATCGCAGAATTTGATTTGATATACTGTAGAGCTCAAATGGATACCCAAATCAAAAGTTATGGCTGTATGAAGTTTGAGTTACATTTTTAACTTATTTTAGATCTTTTATTATTATTTTTAATTTTTTTGTCTTAAAATTGTTATTAAATGATTATTAGTCAATGATAATTAGAAAATTATTAATTAATAATATTTTTTAAAATATTTTAAATCCATTTTCACTAAATTTATTATATATTAAATGTAATATTCTATTTATACTTATCTAAAACATATTTAAAAAATATATATTATATTTACTTCAATATAAATATACTTATATATCAATATATTTTTTTAATAATTTTTTTTGAAATATAAACTTTATCAGTGCTAGAAAAAAGCACTGGTAAATCCCCCCTTTACCAGCGCTACTAAAAAAAGCGCTGATAAAGGGTACTTTTAATAGTGCTAAAAAAAGCATTGTTAAAAGTAACCCTTTATCAGAGCTTTTTTTAGTGCTGATAAAGGAACCCCCTTTATCAGCGCTTTTTTTAGCGCTGATAAAGGGTGACATTGTGAATACCCAATTTTGTGGTAGTGTTACATGACACAACCTAAAGGGTTTGTGACTCTAAAGAATTCCAATAAGATATGTAAGTTGAAAAAAATCCATTTATGGATTAAAGTAAGCATTCGGGTCATGAAACATTTATTTTGATGAAGCCATAAAGGAATTTGGTTTTATATAGAATGAATGTGAGCCTTGTTTATACAAAAAGTTTAATGGGAATGTAGTTGTTTTCTTAATAGTATATATTGATGACATATTACTTATTAGAAATGAAATACCAGTCTTACAGTCTGTTAAGGAATGGTTGAATAAATGATTTTCCATGAAAGACTTGGGAGAGTCAACATATATTCTTGGGATCAAGATCCATCGTTATAGATCCAAGAGTTTGATCGGCCTAAGTCAAAGTACATACATTGACAAGATACTGAAGAGATTTAGTATAGAACAATCCAAGATGGGATTGTTGCCAACATCACATGACATTCATCTTTCTAAGAAAATGTGACTTCAGACCTATGAAGAAAGAAATAGAATGATGAGGATTCCATACACATCAGTGATTGGGTTAGTCATGCATACTATTCTATATACCATGTAATGACCAGCCAATTATCATTGGATTGAGAGTACAACGAGTCATTACTAGGCCTTAAGAGACATCCCCAAGACACTAAAGGCTGGCGATAAATGCCGAAGGGTTTCAAATACACATGGGGGATGATTTACCCTTTAAGAAATAAACCAATAAACCTACCAACCATAACCAAACATTTACTATATGATGCATGAACAAATGGAAGACAACTTAACAACTTCATGTATCTCAAAATCACATCAAAGTAAGCAACAATAAAAGAATAACCAAGTATCAAAGTACACACCAGATAGACTACACAAGACTCTCCAAAGACCTCAAGACTCCATGCTCCACAAGCTCCAAGCTCTAAAATCTCCAAACAACCCAAACATCATGTGGTAGTGCTAAACACATGTGAAACATTACCTTTTCTCTTGTCCTAGAAGATAACATCTGCAAAAGCACCAAAGTTCCAAAGCAGGGGTGAGTATAAAATTCAGTAGGTTTTCCCTAATGACTTCCCTACTCACACCACTAGGATAAAAGAGTTAGAAACAATTATATAAAAAAGTTTATATAATTTTTTTTCTTCTAAAAAACAGTTTATAACTAAATATAAACAGGTTTCCAAAACCATTCATTACCAAAATCATACAAGTACAATTGAAATCAATTTTCCCAGCAAGATATTTTTCCAGAAAAATAACTAAACAATCTTTACAACCATTTCACAATATCCATTTATCAGTATACCCAACCTTTCCTCAAACCCATGAAACCAACCATGCATGCTACGTTATGACAGTTCCATACTCATGAGCAGTTTCTCATCGATCTATCAAGTCGTCACAAGGTAATTGTTTCCCATGTGCCATTAACCCTTTGACACCGAGCACAAGGTTGTATTTCAACCAAGCCCCGTGTATGAAATTCCCATGTGTCATTAAACCTTTGGCACCGAGAACAAGGTCATATTTCAACCAAGCCCCATATATGAAACATGAACACACACCAAATATTCCCAACGATCACGCCAAAACAACCCTTTCAATAAAAACACATTTTTATTGAAAACCATTTTCATCAAAACCATTTCAATGCCAAACCATTTCAATTCCAACCCATTTCAATAAAAATCCATTTTTATTGAAAACCATTTCTATTGAAAATATATTTTTCATCAACCATTTAGCAATTCCAGAAAATCCATAATTTAAAATCATTATTTTAAATTCATGAAACTAAACCCCCTTTTGCACAACTATTAACCAAGATCACGCAATTTCACAAAAACCATAAATCATCACAAATGGAGATTTTTCCATGCATTTAAAAATAAACAAACCAATTTGAATCTAAGACAATCAATTATAGAAAAAGAAGATGAGAGTGAAGCCACTTACCTTGAAGGCTTTGACGAAACTTTGACAACAGACGAAGAACGCACAAGAAAGCAGTTCGATTCTCCAAAAACAACCTTAGTTCTCTTATCCTAGAAAGATCACAACTCAACATTGAATTATTTGGCATCCAAAAACGTATATCTACCCACTATATATTCAGATCTGAGAAATAATGGAGATTGGAGATGTAGATCTAAGCAGATCTAATAAAAGATGACAAATCCAGAAAGAATGACGACATACCTTAAGAATCAGACTCGAAATCACCAAGGGAAGGCTCTGGGTTGGATCCAACTCATGTAGAGAGGGTTCTCCAGCCTTATAGGGAGAGTAATCTCTAAATTAGGGCATTTTAAATCCAAAAAAAAAATATATAGAGCAAAAACAATTAAGCTCATAGAAAATAGGATCTAGATTTGACCTCTGTGCAAGGTTTGACCACACGGTTTGGGCCAACTGTGTATGGATTGTGCAACCTTCTTTTTGGTCCCAACACTTCTTATAAAACCCCCAAACTCTCTCATTGTTCACCTTTACCCTTTTTATGGAAACATCCTACTTTATGGAAACACCCCACTTTATGGAAACAACCCACTTTATGGAAACACCCCACTTTATGGAAACAACCCACTTTATGGAAACACACCACTTTATGGAAACAACCCACTTTATGGAAACAACCAACATTATGAAAACACCCAACTTTATAGAAACTCTCCATTTATGGAAACTCTCTATTTTATGAAAACTCTCTATTTTATAGAAACTCTCTATTAAAGACACACAAATTAAAAAAAAACATGAGGAAAGGGGTTATGTACCCGAAACCGGGGGTACTGCATTCTACCCACCATTGGTCTTTACATCCTTAGAAAGTAGAAAACCCTAGCTGGCCAAAAAGAGTTCTGGAAACTGCTCTTTCATTTCCTTCTCACGTTCCCAAGTCTCTTCTTGAATCTGACCATGTTTCCATAAAACCCACACTAGGCCGATGCTTTTCCCACACAAGACTTTCTATTTTCTATCCATGGTCCATACTGGGATATGTATCGGTGATACATCCAATTCTAGATCAATGTGATCCCATCTGATCACATGGTCAGGATTAGGGTGATACTTTTTCAATTGGGATACATGGAACACATTATACACCGAACTAAACCGCGGTGGTAATGCCAACCGATATTCCACCTCTCCAACCCATTCTAGCATCTAAAAAGGGCCAATGTATCTAGGAGATAAATTTACCTACTTCCCAAAGTGATGATTTCCAAGCCTTGGAGAGATCCTCAAGAATACATGATCACCCACAACGAATGACAATGAACTTCGATGGTGATCTGCATAAGATTTCTGACGACTCTGAGCCGTCTCCATCATCTTTCTAATCAACTGGATCTTCTCCATTGTTTCTTAGATAAGTCTTGGCCCAACTAGTGAAGTTTCTCCTGTTTCCACCCAGTATAGTGGAGAATGATAAGGACGCCCATACAATGCTTCAAATGGAGCCATGTGTATCGAGGCTTGATAGCTGTTATTGTATGAGAACTCTACTAAGGGTATATGCTCCTCCCATATGCCACTAAAATACATTACACAAGCCTGCAACATGTCTTCCAACGTTTGTATCACCCGCTCAGATTTCCCATCCATCTGAGGATGATACGCTATGCTCATAGTCAACTGAGTCCCAAGGGGTTGCTGTAAGGATTTCTAGAAACGAGGCGTGAACCTCAGATCTCTATCTGAGACTATTGAAACTGGTACACCATGCCTCTTTACTACTTCTCGGATATATATTTTTGAAAGATCCTCCACCGTATGAGTTTCACGAATAGGTATGAAATGGGCCGACTTGGTTAGACGATCCACTATCACCCAAATGACGTTGTGTTTATGGATCATTCTTGGAAGACCTATAACAAAATCCATTGCTATTTGATCTCATTTCCACACTGGGATGGACAAAGATTGTAACATAACATACCAGCTGGTATTTGATGCTCTGCTTTAACCTGCTGATAAGTTAAGCACCGCGAGACGAACTCAGCCACCTTCCTTTTCATGCCGCTCCACCAAAACCGTGCCTTCAATGCCTTATACATCTTATATGAACCTGGATGTACATCCCATCTCAAATAGTGGTAATAATGAAGGATTTTTTCCTAACAAACCATAGGTACAACCATCTGATCTCTGAAACACAAAACTAAACCCCCATCAAATTTCCATCCCTCAATGGTCTCCCCACCATTGAGTTTTGAACTTACAACCAGACAATCTGCATCAGATGTTTGTGCCTCTTTGATCATTTTTACTAAATCAGGAACAATCATAGTTGAAAAGAAAACCACAACATCACTACAGTCTTCACATTCCACATGCATGTCGACTAAGATCGACATCAACTGCCATTCATCTGTAGCTTCTTTCATCAACTGAGTATATGAATTTCTACTCAATGCATCCACCACCGAATTTCCTTTCCCCGATGTGTACATAAAGTCAAAGTCAAACATTTGGAGATACTACATCCATATCCTTTGCCTCAGATTCAAATATCACTGTGAGAAAATATGTTTCAAACTTTTGTGATCCATAAACACAGTAAATTTCTCACCAAATAGATAATGTATTTCAAAGCATGGACGACTAAAACTAACTCCAAATCATGTGTTGGGTAATTCTTATCATGCACCCTCAACTACCTTGAACCATAAGCAACCCCATGATCTCTTTGCATGAGAACACAACCCAACCCTGATCCTGAAGCATCACAATACACCACATACCCCTGTCCTGATTCTGGAAAGATCAAGATAGGTGTCGATGTAAGATGAACTTTCAGTTCCTAGAAAGACTTCTAACATTACTCTGTACATCGGAATGGAGCATTATTCTTTGTTAGAGTTGTTATTGGTGAAGATAGTCATGATAAATTAGGCACAAAGCGTCGGTAGTAACCAACTAGACCAAGAAAACTTCATATCTCGAAAACATTCTTCAGTGGTTTCCAAGAGATAACAACTTCTATCTTTTCAGGATCAACAGAAATGCCTTTCTTAGAAATGACATGGCCAATAAAACATACTTCTTGTATTCAAAAATCACACTTTGATAATTTAGCATACAAATGATGATCTCTCAGGATTTGTAACACTGTTTCCAGGTGCACCTTGTGATAATCCCTTGTCTTTGAATAGACCAAAATGTCATCAACAAACACCACAACAAAAGAATACAGATATTGTTGAAATATATGATTCATCAATTCCATGAATACCACTGGTGCATTCATTATACCGAAAGGCATGACTATATATTCATAGTGGCCATATCTACTTCTAAAACCTGTCTTTGGAATATCCTCTTTCCGAACTCTCAATTGGTGATATCCTGATTGCAAGTCAATCTTAGAGAACCACTGAGCTCTCCTTAATTGACTGAACAGATCATCAATGTGTGGAAGTGGATATCTGTTCTTTATCGTAACTTGGTTAAGCTTACGATAATCAACACACAACCGAAGAGTTCCATCTGCCTTCTTTATGAACAAAACCGGTGCTGCCCAGGGAGATGTACTTGGTCGAATGAAACTCTTACTTTCTAGCTCCTCTAACTGCACTTTAAATTCACATAACTCTATTGGTTCCATCCTATAAGACGGAAGGGAAATATGACTGGTCCCCAGAAGGAGATCAATCATAAACTCCACTTTCCTTAGAGGTGGTAACCTTGAGAAGTTCTTGGGAAAGACATATAGAAATTGATCCACAACAACTGGAAACCTATTTTCCTCGATCTCTTCCATTGATGCCAAATTCAACACTTCCAATTGGTAAGATATAGTTCCCACCATTGGTGCCAACAAGATCTTTTCACCCTTCTTTACAATCCTCTCTCCTCTAAAGAGATGCTCGATGCCGTCCTCAGTCATGAAACTAACTGTTCTCCTATAACAATCGATTTGAGCCTTGAACATTGCCATCCAATCCATACCTAGTATTACATCATAGAAATCCATATGCAACATCAAGAAGTCCCATTTTAGCTCAACTCCATCAACAGTTATAGCACATGCTCTACGCACAAAGGCTTGACATTCTCTTTCATTGAGAGAAGTTTGCAGTTTCAAAACAGAAGGCATCATTTCCAGTTTTAAACATATCAAGTCAACAACATGAGAATTAATGAAGGAATTTGATTCAACAGTATCAAAAAACACTTTCACAAAGGTATAATTCAAAATAATTATACCTCTCACTGTAGATAGTCCAACCTGATCATCAACAATCATCTGCTCAGCTCCATACAATTGTTTCTTCACTACACTGTTCTCCTTATTTCCTTGATGAGGTTGCCCTGGTTGAAGAGTTATGGTATTTCTAGAATCACCATGGCTAGATCTACTCTACTGATGAGACTGATTCTGCTGTCCTCGTCCTGTCGAAGCATACGATGCTTGTGACACCTAAGAAGTGTCTCGAGCAATAGACCTTAGAGCACTGTGACAATAGCACTAAAGATATCCCATATTTTTTCAATTATGAAATGCTCTAGGTTGTTCCATACAATCTCACTTTATGTGGTCAAGCAAACCACAGTAAAAACAACCTACTTTTCTCTAGGGTCATGGAGGAAGGTTTACTGATCCAGCAGTCTAGTTCTGATTTCCACTTGCACCTTGGAAATAAGTGTCCCTTTTTCGCTTGTTCCTAGTGGTTGAGTTCCCACCATTTCCTGTAGGTATCATTATGCCTCCTCCCATATATCCCAAGATATCATGTTCAGACACAGTTACTATGTTCACCATCTCTGAATAATCTATAATACAAAGTACCGAAATCTTTGATCGAATCTCCTGTCATAGCCCTGATTCAAAGATGTGTGCCTTTAAAGAGGCACTTTCCACAACTTCTGGTGAAAAGAATACTAATTTCATGAAATTAGCCGCACACTCTGTGACAGAGAGACTCTCTTGTTTCAGGCTGAAGAAGTCCGTTGTTTTCTGGATCTTGAACGTGTGAGGATAGAATTGTTTATTGAACAATTCCTCAAAATCCTTCCATGTAAGTCCATCTAATTTAGCCTGCACCGCTAAATCCCACCATTGACGTGAAAGATCCTCGAGCATAAATATTTCCAGTTTGACTTTTAGCTCTACCGGTGTGCCGATGAAGTCGAAGATATGATTCATCCTACATAGCCACACCTCTACCTTCTCGGGTTCAGAATCACCCTAGAAATTAGGTGGATTCTGCTTCATGAACTGGATGGTATGATCCATATGTCATGGCTCATTACTCTGGTTCCCTATGTCTACAGCTTGAAAAGCTTGGACAATACTCTGAAATAGCTCTTGGTTCACATGTGGTTTAGGTGAAACCACATTCTTCGCGGCTTCTTCAGGTTGGTTTTGATGATGCCTACCAGGTTACATTTTTTTAAACTAATAACAAACTCTATTAATCTGAATCTCTAGAAACTATTGGCTTAACATTTCAAATTCTATACATAAACTATCACAACATTGGTTTCCAAAACAATCTTTTTCTCATGTTCAACCGTTTTTAAAACACTTCACATGCTTTTGAAAATTAATCCCATTTCAAAATACGATAAGTATTCACTTTTTCAAAATCTTTCATTTGAAAACCAATTCCATTCTTTTTAAAAAATTAACACTTTTTTTTCACAACATGAATCATTCCTCGAAATGATGTTTTCACTCTTAGTGGGAAGTAATTCCTCTACACTGCATGTCATGCTCGTCTCATTGGCTAAACTCATAACAATAAGATTTAAAAATTCTAGAAGTGTATCCAAACACTTATTTACCCAAATCCCTAGTAACTTGAAGTTTAGAATAAAAGGGTTAGATACATCCTTTTATGCTATACATTTCAAGTTCCATAAATCCTACTCCTTTCTAAGATTCCCACCCAAGGAATAAACAAGAAGGGATTTCATCTCTAGAACTAGGAACATCGATGACTACTTGTTAGGTAAGGACCGACCAAGCTGATACCATTTGTAATGACCCGCCAATTCTTATTGGCTTGAGAGTACAACAAGTCATTACTAGGACTTAAGTGACATACCCAAGACGCCAAAGGCCAACAATAAATGTCGAAGGGTTTCAAATACACGTGGTGGATGATTTACCCTTTAAGAAATAAACCAATAAACCTACCAACCATAACCAAACATTCACTATATGATGCATGACAAAATGGAAGACAACTCAACAACTTCATGTATCTCAAAATTACATCAAAGTAAGAAACAACATAAGAATAACTAAGTATCAAAGTACACAACAGATAGACTACACAAGACTCTCAAAAGACCTCAAGACTCCACGCTCCACAAGCTCCAAGCTCCAAAATCTCCGAACAACCCAAACATCATGAGGTAGTTCTAAACACGTGTGAAACATTACCTTTTCCCTTGTCTCGGAAGATAGCATATGAAAAAGCACCAAAGTGACAAAGCAGGGGTGAGTATAAAACTCAGTAGGTTTTCCATAATGACTTCCCTACTCATGCCACTAGGATAGAAGAGTTAGAAACAATTATATAAAAAAGTTTACATAAAACAATTTCTCAAAAATAGTTTATAACTAAATATAAACAAGTTTACAAAACCATTCATTACCAAAATAATACAAGTGCAATTGAAACCAATTTTCCCAGCAAGATATTTTTCCAGAAAAATAACTAAACAATCTTTACAACCATTTCACAATATCACTTTATCAGCATACCCAACCATTCCTCAAACCCATGCAAACAACCATGCATGCTACGTTATGACAGTTCCATACTCATGAATGGTTTCTCATCGATCTACCAAGTGGTCACAAGGCAATTGTTTCCCATGTGCCATTAACCCTTTGGCATCGAGCACAAGGTCATATTTTAACAAAGCCCCGTGTATGAAATTCCCATGTGCCATTAAACCTTTGTCACTGATCACAAGTTCATATTTCAACCAAGCCCTGTATATGCAACATGAAAACACACCACATATTCCCAACGATCATGCCAAAATAACCCTTTCAATAAAAACACCTTTTTATTGAAAACCATTTCCTTCAAAACCATTTCAATGCCAAACCATTTCAATTCCAAACCATTTCAATAAAAATCCATTTTTATTGAAAACCATTTATATTGAAAACATATTTTTCATTAACCATTTAGAAATTCCAAAAAATCTATAATTTAAAATCATCACTTTAAATTCATGAAAGTAAACCCCCTTTTACACAACTATTCACCAAGATCACACAATTTCACAAAAACCATAAATCATCACAAATAAAGATTTTTCCATGAATTTCACAATAAATAAACCAATTTTAATCTAATACAATCAATTATATCAATAGGATATGAGAGTGAAGCCACCTACCTCAAAGGTTTTGATGAAACTTTGACAACAGACGAAGAACGCACAAGAAAGTGGGTCAATTCTCCAAGAACAACCTTAGTTCTCTTATCCTGGCAAGATCATGACTCAACATTGAATTATTTGGCATCCAAAAAAATATATCTACCCACTATAGGTTTATATTTGAGAAGGAATGGAGATCAGAGAAGTAGATCTAAGCAGATTTAAGAAAAGATGACAAATCTGTAAAGAATGGTGACATACCTCAAGAATCGGACTCAAAATCACCAAGGGAAGGCTCTGGGTTGGATCCAACTCATGTGGGGAGGGTTCTACAGACTTCTAGGGAGAGTAATCTCGAAATAGGGGCGTTTTGAAGCCAAAAAAAAATATATAGAGCAAAAACAAGTAAGCTCCTAGAAATTAGGATCTAGATTTGACATCTGCGCATGGTTTGACCACACGGTTTGGGCTAACTATGTATGGATTGTGAGACCTTCCTTTTGGTCCCAACACTCCTTATAAAACCCCGAAAATCTCCCATTATTCACCTCTACCATTTTTATGGAAACACATTTTTTATAGAAACATCCCACTTTATAGAAATACCCCACTTTATGGAAACAACACACTTTATGGAAACCCCACACTTTATGGAAACAAACCAATTTATGGAAACACCACACTTTATGGAAACAAAAAAATTTATGGAAACAACCAACATTATGGAAACATCCAACTTTATGGAAACTCTTTATTTTATGAAAACTCTCTATTTTATGGAAACTCTCTATTTTATGAAAACTCTCTATTTTATGGAAACTCTCTATTAAAGACACACCAATTAAAAAAACATGAGGAAATGGGTTATGTACCCAAAACCAGGGGTACTACATACTAGGATAGATTTTTCCTATGAATTAAGTGTGGTAGGTAGATATCAAGTTGATCCAGGTGACCTCCATTAGATGCCAGTCAAGATTATCCTTAAGTATCTAAGGCATACTAAAGATGTGTTTCTAGTTTATGGAGTAGACGAGGAAATAGTCATCAGAGGATATACTGATAAAAATTTCCAGAATGATAAAGATGACATGAAGTCACAAATGGGATATATCTTCACTTTGAATGGAGGTGATGTGAGTTAGAAGAGCTCAAAGCAGGCTGTGGTCACAAATTCTATAGTAGAGTCTTAGTATATTGCAACTTCCAAGGTAGTTAAAGAAGTAGTTTGGATGTTCAATTTAATCCAAGAACTTGATGTGGTACCTATAATTAAAGATCCTATCACACTCTATTGTGATAATACTGTATTAGTGGATCTCGAAAAATAGCCAAGGTCGCATCAGCTGACAAAGCACATACTTCAGAAGTATCATCTCTTGAGGGATTATTCTCAGAGATGTGAAGTTGAAGTGAGCAATATTTCAATGGAAGACAACATGGTGGACCCCTTTAATAAAGCCTTGACTCAGCAGAAACATGATTATCATGTGAGGTCTAAATAACTAAAAGTCATAGGTAGTTGGCTTCAGTCCAAGTGAGAGTTGTTAGAGTTGGTTTCCTAGAACCAACTATTTGTACTTTGATTACATGAATATTTATATATTAAAAATTAAATTAAATATCTTATTACATATTTTTCATTGTTCTGCATGACCATAATGTAATAATGTCCTAGAGTATTTGTCGCATTGATAAGGTCATAGTAGTTCCTTACTATGATGAGAACCTTGAAGTGCTATGATAATATTATTAATATAGTTTTAAAGTTGGATAACATATTATAATGGGACACATAGTATATAGACCCTCAGGTTCGAGTACTCGTAAGTATATGAGACTTCTTCTCATGAAGTTTGCACTTGGTAATCTCCAAGATGAGAGATTATGAGAACAAACCCACCAGTAGGAATTATGTGTGTTTTGGTGTCATCAGATATTCCTATCTGCGAGCATGTGTAATGGTCCTTAGACTTTAAGATTATCATTAATACATGTCATGACTCGCACACTTAGATTTGTTGATGAAAACTTTTGTGCCATATATTGGTGGGAAGTAGGGTATGTTGGGCATGTCACGAATGACATGTTATTAATAGATAAGTCAAGAAAGGATTTATCCCTTCCATATTTATGGAATTCGACATCTCATCCCTTTGATTGAAATAGAACCGTCACCCTAAATTCTATGGCCATGGTGTAACAATGAGTTTATTTCAGATAGTCAATGAATGATGTATCAAGCATATAAGTTGATGACATCATCATGCAACCTGCTTGATGAGATTATGTGATAAAGGGATTATATTACACAGTGAGTGTTCATATGTGGTTGTCATCATTGCGACTTTAAGTTATTTCTCTTGGGTTCCTTGACCCATTGCTAGACAGTAATCTTAGACTTTAGGTAATTCTGCCTAATTCTAATGAGAAAGAATCCTAGAGGGTCACACACTAAGTGTTTCTGGTGGTCTCGATTAAATTTTATTTGAATTTAATTAATGGAATAAATATTATTCTCAAGACTGAGGAATAATTTTATTTAAGTTATATTGATCACATAAATTAAATAAATATTTATTCACCGGACTGTGAATAAAATACATTTATTTATTTTACTAAATATTTATTTAATATTTTTTGAATAAAATATTTATTTAAGAGAATAAAATATTTATTCGGGTGTTCAATAAATACCAGAGGAGTTCGAACAGACCAAGACCGTGTTCGGTGATAAAATAATTATTTATGAGTCGGTAAATATTATTTATCCATTTTAGGAAAGTTGGAACACCAAAAAATAATAATAATACTATTATTATTATGTGACTTGAGATTTAATTAATGGTTATAATTATATTTAATGGTTTTTATGAAATTAAATTTTGTAACCGAAATCCCAGCTTTATAAATAGATGACTACGTCTATTGTGTAATTCATTTGAAACCAATTCCAAGTTTTAGAATAGAGAGTTGTTGTGCACAATGAATTCCCTCTCAACTCCTACTCCTCTATCCCTCTCAAGAATGAGAAAACCAAGAGAGAATTTCTTCAATACAGAAGAATGAGCGATCAAGAACGAACAACGCAAGACATTCGATTCACTGCGCTAGCACCCAGAGAACGAGTGATGTCGTTCGGAGACCATTGAAGCACGTATGGATCACCACTGGAGGGATTCTACCCTTATATTCTCACAAGCACAACAAAGGAAATCTGGAATGACCATTTTAGATGATCAACAATCATTAACGAAGAAATTTACTAAGCCCAAGTGTTTATTTCTTCAGATATTAAATAAAGTGATGATAAATTTGACGTGAAAGATCCCCGCTCTTGGTTTTTGGGAAATGATTATTAAGAGAAATTTTAATATATTACCCACCAATTCACACCTCCATTGCGCCCAGAACCAACATGAGGATCATTATTATCAACTAATAATGTGCCACCATGCACACTAACTAGAAAACCATAACATTCTGGTTCTCTAACATCTCTTGTACTCCTACACAGTACTTGTGTCTCCAAAACAGTTTCGTCTTACATGAGGCTTTGTGGAATCTATTCCTATACTAACTCTTGTGAACCTTGAGCCTCAACTTCATCAAAGTCTATCTCTCCCCCATTATCTCTTTTAGAGATATTCTTCCTCTCAAGGAATATGGTGTGTCTTTCCACTATAACCTTTTTTCATGAGGGGTCATATAGGCAATATCCCCTTGTTTCCTTAGGGAATCCTATAAAGATACACTTTGTGCCTTGGGGTGAAAGTTTGTTACCTGAATAGGCCTTAATAAATGCTTCACTTCCCCACACGTGTAAATTTTATAACATGGTTTTTTCCACTCTAAAATTAACATGGAATACCATTTATCAATTTAGTTGGTACTTGGTTTAGTATAAGTGCTGTTATTTGTAACGTGTATCCCCAAAAGAATAATGGAAGAATCACATGACTCATCATTGATCTCACCATGTCCAACATGACGCAGTTCCTCCTTTCACTTACGTCATTCCACCGAGCTGTATAAGGTGGAATGAGTTGGAATAATATCCCAAACTCCCATAAGCAATCAATGAAGTCTTGATTAAGATATTCTCCACCATAATCTGAGTAGATTTTATTAATATTATTATCTATATGGTTATCAACTCCATTCTTGTATTCCTTGAATTTATCAAAAGAATCTGACTTATACCTTATCAAGTGGACATAACCATATCTACTAAAATCATCAGTAAAAGTTATGAAGTATGAGTACCCACACCTTGATTCAATAGGAAATGGTCCACACACATTGGTATGAACTAATTCAAGAATATATTTATCCCTTTCACCTTTACCAATAAATAAAGATTTTGTCATTTTATCTTTTAAACATATGTAACATACACCAAGTGGTTTTAGTTTAAAAGAATCTAAATATCAATCTTGATGTAATTTAGTCAAGTGCCTTTTGTTCACATGACCTAGCTGGTGATTCTAGAGTTGGTTGTGGTAAGATTCATGTGAATTAACTTCATTATCGATTTCCATTACTTAGTTCATGTAATCCAACACATAAATACCATTATTTAAATGTGCCTTACCATAACAAATGTTATCTTTATAAAATAAGAAACATTTATTTCCAAATTTTTAAAAAATAAATCTATATCAAGTTTGGATACATATTTAATGTTTTTGGTAATAGATGAAACATAGTAACAACCTTTCACAACCAATATCATTCTAGTCAGAAACATGAGATGGTAGTCCCTGATAACTACAATAGTGAGTTTAGCTCAATTGGATACTCGTAAATCTACCTCCCCTCATTCAATCTTTCTGAATCTACTTGGTTCCTGTATTTGAATACATATATGATCACCACAAGCTGTATCTAGTATCTAATTCTTAGAAATAGATAAATTGAACTCGATAACAAATGCATATGAAGCTTCCCCTTTCTTCTTTGGTTGGGTGTAGTTTTTCTTCCAGCGGACCTTCTTACCACATGTGAAACAAACAAAATTATATTCCTTTACTTTCTCCTTGATCTTCCTCTTCTTGGAGGGGCGTGAATAAGCTTTGGGCTTAAAGATATTCACTTTACCTTTCTATTTATTCACCATAAGGGTGGAAGGATTTTTGCGCTTCGTATCCATATATACTTGATGAAGAAGAGTGATAAGATCTAATAGAGATTTCTCAATGTTGTTCATATTAAAATTCACAACAAAACTAGATAAGCTTTGAGGAAGTTATGCTAGAATGAGGTCAGTGCCTAGTTCTTCAGGGAGTATAAACCCTAGAACCTCTAGGAGCTCAATGTAGCCAATGAGATTGACTACATGAGATCCATATAGGGCACCCTCCATAAGCTTTCTATGAAAAAGTGCTTTGTAAATCTCAAACTACTCATTTCTATCTCTCTTCTGGTAAAGACCATAAAGGTTCTCAACCATGCTATATACATCCTTGTTTTCATGAGACTTTATGAGTTCACTAGAAATAGATTAAATCATTAAAGATTGAGCATCAAACACATCATTCACATGTTTCTCATAGACTAAGAACTCTTCATCACTCACCTCTTAAGTAGGTGGATCAGACATTGAAGATTATAGCATGTAAGATTTATGTTCATGAAATAGAATAACCCGAAGGTGTCTAAACCACTCTTAGAAGTTGCTTCTAGTTAGGAGGTTATATTTCTCCAATATTTATCATAGGGATAGTGTGGATTAATAACTTTACATTTTATTGTACAATTTAAAAGAGCATATTATTATTATTCTTCTTGATTAAAAATTATGTGAGAAATAATAAATTAATTAATTTTTATTAAATCTCCCACTATTTTATCAAGTTTAAATAGCCCTAACCATTAAATTAATAATTTATAGTTTCTTTAACATTCTAGTGGAAAGGATCTATATTCCCCTTCGTATAACCCCAACAAGGGTTGGTCAAGCTACTTGAAAGTATTTAGGTAGACAAGTCTTTTACAATTGTGGGCATGAAACTCCTTGATCCATTGAGTGGATTCACTAATATTGAAATACTAACTTGGATTTCCTTAACACTTCCCTCCAAATTACACCAAATCTATAAAGGAAAAATCCTCTTGATGTAAAATGGTTAATTCAACCCAAAACCTTTATAAGAACTCCCCTTGTAAAATAAGTGTCCCAACAAGGGTTGGTCAAAAATTTAACTCTATTGAGTTTTATTACCAATCAAGTAACTGAAGGCTTAGTATGACTTAATATCAGGTTGAAGGAGTTTACTTAATTATGCATAAATTTTATCTTGTTTTATCCTTTACATGTCTTGTTAATATTAAGTAGATGTTACTTTAACCATGATGGATAAAAAATTTATGCATAATTAATTTATTTAATTTATTATGCATAAATTTTATCTTATTTTATCTTTTACATGTCTTGTTAATATTAAGTAGAAGTTACTTAATTAATCAACCATGTTGGATAAAACATTTACACACAATAGATTTATTTAAATTCCATATTTTCATATTAATTCATTTATTTATGTGATCGCAGTCGTGCATCCATAAAATAAATAACTGCATAGATAGAAATAATTAATTAATTAAATAACTTATTCACGAGCTTCATCTAATAGTTGATTTAATGACCAGACATTAAATCAACCTATGACCTTGGGGAAATAAATCCATTTTCCAATCTTGACATGAATTACAACATTCCACCTTTACACCTATGTATTACCTGAGTTGACATCATTATGGTTCTATATTGAACCGCCTCCACATGCCTTGGGATAATATATTAATTACATGTATTTATGACTCACACTCAGGTGAAGGGTACCAATAGATTGGTTAAAATGGGATGACATAAATATCCTTGGACATGCAGGTTATACATAATAACTGAGGGATGGATGAATCATTGACCATCATATTTAATTTAATAATAAATAATTAAAAACCCATACAATAATTAAATTTAAACATATAACACATACACATATCTTTGTCAAGCTCATGAATGGTCATACATGCAACGAATACACGAAAGTAACTGGCTAACATTCATTTCTTTATTCATTCTTTATTATTCAGATAATCCATGCTTGAGTTAATTAATAAATTTCCTTTCATCTTAATGTTCATCCAAACTTAATTGGAGATACCCATAATTTATTATATTCATGGAAAATAAATGAAAGAACCAATAATGAGATATTTATTACAATAAATTAACCGAGCATTTAAAAATCTTTAAAACCATTATTAAATTACCAAACACACAATAGGTGTCAATTAATAAATTAAGGTTTTAATACTACAATTTTCAATTTAATGTAATTTAATCATGCTATTAATTAGGAGAATACATGATGTGTACAATCCAACAACATTCCATGTACCTTAGTTTTTGTGTATCTGAGTCACATGCCAGGGGCTTCAGTGTGTTAACTCAGTCGGATTACCCGACATGTACATGCCAGCTACATGCCATGTATCTGCTTTCTATGTGCTAGATTGGCCCGACCAACACATGGTGTGTAATAAATGCACTGCATGTAATAAATTGCTCGATGCATTCATATACAATGCGTATGGTCACACAACGTGTTCTCTAGATACATGTCGTGTAACCTAGTTTTACCGACCAAAGATTTGACACTTCCCAATGACATCTCCGTTTGTTCTTCATTTGTTCTTAAACCTTTAAGAAAATAAAACAATAAAAGAATATTATTAATATGTCGATAACATGTTAATTCAAATAGGATTAAAGAACTAATAATATGACATGAAAATCTAAACATAATTTCACATAGATCAACAAAAAAATAAATAATTATAAATTTAAATACTATCGTTCTGATACCACTTGTTGGTTTCGGGCGCAATGAAAGTGTGCAGTGGTGGGTGATATATTAAAATTTATTTTTAATAATTGTTTTTAAAAACCATGACTAAGGATCTTTCATGTCAAATTTATAATTAATTTATTTAATATTTGAGTAAATAAATACCTGGGCTTAGGAAATTTCTTCGTTAGTGAATGTTGATCATCCAAAAAGACCCTTTCGGATTACCTTCGTTGTGTTGTGAGGACCCAAGGATAGAATCCATCTAGAGGAGATCCACACATGCACCTATGATCTCTAAGAAATATTACTTGATCTCCAGGTGCTAGCATGGTGAGTCAAATGCCTTGCATTGTTCGTTATTCGGTCTTGAATAAATCTCTCTTGCACTTCTCATTCTTAAGTGGGAGAGAGAAGGATGAGTTAATAGAGAATTTGTTTTGAGTAACAATACTCTATTCTCAAACTTTGAATTCTATAAAAAATAGACACAACCATTGAAACGCGCGGCCGATTTTCGCCTATCGACCGGTCAAAGTTCCGATGCTCTACTAACGTGTATTGCAGCACTCGGGTCAAATCCTCAGCGATGATACTTTTTAACAGTCGATTGTTTTTAGTTAATTGTATTATGATTTGGGGGATTGTTTGTAGAGCTTATGAAATAATTTATATATGATGTTTGATTTAACAAATAGATAAATATTGGGGGTGAGTTCATCATTAGGTAGTTAATCTTGTGATATCCTTGAGATTTGCTTTATATTTCATTAAATTAACACCCATGTCACAAGATGATGTTGATTAGAATTCCTAAGTGTTAAGGCTTTAATCCAAGCCTTAACTTAACTTAAGGTTATAATCTCAATCAGAGATTATTTATGGTGGTGCATTTATGGTTCCAATAATCCATGGAAACCACATGTTAAACAAAACAAGTCATTAATCCATGACATGTTAAGTCCAACATACACAGTTTCAATTCAAAGAATATTCATCGAGCAAAAAATCTCAATCACTTAACATACCTAAATTATAAATCACCCCAATGAGCGATTTATTTATCCATTTGGGTGTTTAATAATCTGGTTATAATGATTATGATTATAATTTAAGAAGAGAAGAAAAAGAAAGGGATAAGAAAAGAGTGGTGCGTCGAACACACACACAAACAATGATGATAATTAAAAACGGATTTTTGATTGAATGAGGAAGAAAAAGAAGGGAAGGGGATTAAAATGTATTTAAACTATTTGAATAACATTAATATTAAACTACAGAATGTGGATTATAATAAGAGATATTGAAGAATAAACTTGCATTAAAACAGAATTACAAAACACAAACTTACAAGATTACAAACGAAGAACAACACAAAAGTGAAAGGAAACAAATAGAGGAGGAAGGGTATCTCAAGTAAAAACTTGAATATGGAAGGTCCTCCCAAGAATTTTTCAAGGATTTGGTAGTTCCAATATGTTCTCCTCTCTTCTGAAATGCCAAACCCTTTGAAGGAGAGGAGGGGGATGCATTTATAGCCCAAGGAAGTGAACTGTTTGCATTCCCAATCTGTCCCTCCACTTGGATCGATGATTTGGACATCCAGACATCCGAATCTCAAGATATATCTTTCTTAAAAGTTGTATATAATAATGTTGGTCTACCATTACCAAAATTTGGAGTAATTTGGACCTATGTATCCAAAGTTATGGCTGGTTGATTAAACAATTTTAATATGTCCATTTCAATCCAATCTTTTTGAAGTCCAAAATGTGAAAGGGTTTTTGAATAGGAAGATGCCTTCAAAGCCGAATTATTTCTTCAAAAAAGTCTTCAAACTATATATCCTATTTCATACTCAAAATGATCAGATTTATTTGATGATTACATCATGAGATATGTCATGAATAGTGCCTGGATTTTAATTCTTGGCTAGAATGGTGGGTTGGACTTCAAGGCATTAGTTGGCCCCCTTGTTCTTGTAGTTGGACCATAAAATTTTTATCCATGATTCATTTAGATAATATAGAACATATGGTGGAGTTTCATAAAATTTGGGCTTTATTATTTATACCAGTAACTCAATCATCATTGATGGTCCAGTTTCATCACAAATTTTTTGGGTCTTCTTGTGTTGACTATATGAGCCTTCAAATGGCAGAATTGGCCCATGATTCCTTATATTGATATCTGAGAAATTGAATAGGGAATATTAAAAAACAATAACCACACAATTTTAATCAGTAGGGTGATATTTATTAATAAAATATTAAATTTAATCAATTGGACTACTTCTAAAAATGCTAAAAAATTATACTTAGTATTAAAACATTAATATTTTACACAAATTATGCACATTTCATATAAAATCAGTAAAGGGGGTATATAATAAGTCATGAAAATATTAATAACATAAAACCCCACATACTTAGTCTTGTTCATGTCCTCATGTACAACAAATATAAAAACATAACAAAATCATTTTCACTCACCAACAAATATTAAAATTTTGTTTTCTCCAGTCAGGGGTGGTTTGGACTATTTCACTCATCCATTTTGAATTCTACCACAAGTTGTTACAGAAAAAATGTTCCAAAAATAATTCATTTTTTCATGCTCAAATTTAGAAATGGAAAATGTGGACACTAAAAACTCACACCTCTCAAGATGATAAAATTCATTTGTGGAGGTTCACTCTTTCACCAACTAAAAGTGAAAATCTTAGAGTTTGAAAGAGCTATCAGATTCCAATCCCTATACAAAGCGCACAAGAATCAAGAGGTATTTTTAAGGGTTTTTTCTGTGGCTATGGGGCGTTATGAATATAATGTCCAAGATAGAGAAGAAGAGGGGTGAAACACCAACATAGAAAAAGCAATGCACATTTTTTTTGAAATAAAATATGGAAGGAAATGAAAACAAATATTTTACAAGGGAATGATTGTGTGAAGAAAGACACAATAGAGGGCTAAAATTTGATGGGGATGAGAAGATGAAATATTTACAAACCATAAAACTTCTCCCAATGACATAAGTATATAATGCAAGTGTTCTTTTTTTTTCTATTTTTTCAAAAGTTGAACTTGGAAAAGATCTCACACTCATATCCCAACCCATGATTGATCTCCTAACAACACTAATTGTAATAGTTATAACAAGATCAAAGGTTTATGAAAAGTGATTTTTTACCTACCCAAGAAACAACCCAATTTTTTTCTTTTTTTTTCTTTTTTTTCTTTTTTTTCTTTTTTTTGAACACTTGTCAATAAAATTTACAAAATTACATAAATGAAAGTAAATTACATTCCCCAAAACACACTGAATGACAATCTCTCCCCCACACTGAAATGGATTCTTGCCCTCAAGTATATGATAACATGGTGAAATCAACAAAGGTTACCCATAATGAAATCCGTTCCCCCTACACTTAAATTTCAAAAAAAAATGTAATGAAAAATCCATGTTGATATTGGGTGGGAAAATGTATTGGTATTTTAATGTGGCTATCAAAGAAAAGGTTTTCATAAGCTCGAAGTGGCTTTTAAAAGGAGGATTAATTTAAGGGAAATGGGAGGCTATTTGGCTATTGTGATTCTCATGTGGTTCAGAAAATTCCTCTATCATATTAATGCACACTAAGGTAGGAAATTCAGCTCGAAGGTCCACAAACTCAAGACTCACAAATGGGGGTGAAAACACACATTTTGAAAAGATGGTCATAGGTGTCCTTGGAATGAAAGTAAATGTTGTTCCTCACAGTTTGGGAAAATCATTTTCTAAATAAAAAATTGAGCATTCAAAATTTGTTAATTTTGACACAAAATTCTTTATCCAAAGTCCTGATGAAAATACAAAATTTTTGAGATGAAAACATGTCTGTTAACTCCCCAAAATGGTTGGACAAAATTATAAAATTGGAAGGCGAGTAATCATGACTCTTGATTTTTTTGTATATATTTTTTTGTTATGATTCTTTTTTTTGTTTTGTTTTTCTTTAGGTTTTTTTAGTTTTTAATAAAGATACACTCACACAAAAGAGAAAGTGAAAAAGAAAGGTTTTGATAAAGAAAGTGGTAAAAAAATGAAAGAGAGAGGAAGAATAATAAATAGGTAGAGAGGGTGGAAGAGATAAAGAGAGAGTTAAAGGGAAAGAGATGCCCCTAGATTGGATGTAGCGGGTTTCCATCTCCATCTAGTGGTGGGTCGACTACAGAAGTTTGGGATCCAGTGGAATTCGATGTTGATACAGGATTGTGCATCCTCTCATGGTGATGCTTTAACCAATGTCCTTTAACCATGAATGTTATTTTTGAAGAGGGGTCTTGGACTTGCACTACACCAAATGGGTAAACATGAGAAAGAATAAAAGGACCTTCCCAACGAGAATTAAGCTTACTTGGGTGAATCCGAAATCAAGAATTGAAGAGCATTAACTTTTCACCTTTATGAAATACATTTATCATGATGTTTTTATCATAGAGTGCCTTGGATTTTTCTTTGTAGAGATTATAATTATCATAAGAATCAAGTCGAAGCTTCTCCAGTTCAGCCAATTGCAACAATATTTCTTCACCGGATTTTTCAAGATCAAAATTACAAGTTTTCACTGCCCAAAAAGACTTATGTTGGATTTCAACTGGTAGATTACATGCTTTACCAAAAACTAGCCTAAAAGGAGACATACCAATGGGTGTTTTATAGGCAGTTCGATAATCCCAAAGTGCTTCACCAAGTCTTTTAGGCCAGTCTTTTCTAGTGGGTTTTACAATTCTCTCAATAAATTTTTTCACTTCTATATTAGAAAGTTCAGCCATTCCATTTTTTTGGGGTGATATGCAGTTGAATTTTTATGTACAACCCCATTCTTTTTCAAAAGAGTTTCCATGGTTCTATTACAAAAATGGGTTCCTAATTCACTTATCAATGCATGTGGTGTGCCAAATTGATGGAAGATGTGTGTCCTTAGGAACTCACTAACAGTATGTGATTCATCATTTCTTGTGGGTTTGGCCTCGATCCACCTAGAAACATAATCAACCACAAGAAGGATGTATGAGAATCCATTGGAAGTGGGAAATGGTCCAATAAAATCGATGCCCCAAACATCGAAGATATCACAGAAAATTAATGGGTTTTGGATCATTTCATTTCTCTTTGAAATTGTGCCAAACTTTTGGCAAGGGGGACATGATTGAAAGAACTCATGTGAGTCCTTGAAGAGTGAAGGATAGAAGAATCCAGAGTCTAGGACCTTTTGGGAGGTCCTTTGTGGTCCAAAGTGCCCACCTTCGAGAAATGAGTGACAAAATTCTAAGATGGAGGAATGTTCATCTTCATCAACACATCTCCTAATTACCATGTCTTCCCTAGTTTTCCAAAGTTTATTTTCTTCCCAAAAATAGTATTTTGAATCACTTTTCAACTTCATTTTTTGTGATTTTGAAAAATTTTTAGGAAAAACACCAGAAACCAAGTAATTTACAATTGGGGAATACCATGGTAACTTTGGAGTGAGAGATGAAAGGTACTCAATGGGGAATTCAGGATCAATGATTTTTAAATGAGAAGAATTAGAAATTCCACTCAAGTGATCATCCACATAGTTTTCTTTTCCTGGTCTATCTTTGATTTCAAGGTCAAACTCTTGGAGCATTAGGATCCATCTTATTAGCCTCGGTTTGGAATCACTTTTCTTGAGTAAGAACTTTATAGCATAATGTTCTGTGAAGATGATGATTTTGGCACCTAAGAGATAGGTCCAGAATTTATCTAAGGCAAAAACCACAGCTAAAAGTCCCTTTTCAGTGATAGTGTAGTGATATTGAGTTTCATCTAATGTTTTTGAGTCATAATAGATGACATTAGGAATATTTTATCTTATTTGACCAAGAACATCCCCAACGGCTCTATCAGAAGCATCACACATCAACTCAAAGGGCGAGAACCAATTTGGGGGTTGGATTATTGGGGCAGATGTTAGAGCAATTTTGAGTTCAACAAAGGCACTCTTGCAAACCTCATCGAAATGGAAAGTGACATAATTTTGGAGCAACTGAGTGAGTGGGAGGGAAATACTACTGAAGTTATGGATGAATATCCGATAGAAACCAGCATGACTGAGAAATGAACGGATGTATCGAACAGAAGTGGGTTGAGGAAGTGATTGAATCACTTCAATTTTGGCAGTATCGACTTCAATACCATCTTTTGAAACTATGTGCCCTAGAACACTCCCATTTGTAACCATGAAGTGACATTTTTCAAAATTTAACACAAGGTTACACTTGAAACACTTTTGTAGGATAGAGAGAGTGAATTCAAACAAGATTCAAATGAATCACCATAAATGGTGAAGTCATCCATGAAGACTTCCATGCAGTGTTCACTGAATTCCGAAAAGATACTCATCATACACCTCTGGAATGTTGTAGGAGCATTGAAAAGGCAAAAAGGTATTCTTCTATATGCATATGTTCCAAAGGGGCATGTGAAAGTAATCTTTTCTTGGTCCTGAGGTGTGATTGGGATTTGGTAGTAGCTGGTGTATCCATCAAGAAAGCAATAGTGTGACTTTCCGGCTAATCGTTCCAGTATTTGATCAAGGAATGGAATAGGGTAGTGATCTTTTCTTGTTTCAACATTCAATTTCCTATAGTCTATGCACACACTCCATTTTTTCTTCACTCAAGTTGTGACTACCTCTCCATGTTCATTTGTGACAATAGTTATTCCACCCTTTTTAGGTACAACTTGAATTGGACTAACCCATTAACTATCAGAAATTGGGTAGATAATACCAGCTTGAAGAAGCTTGGTGATCTCTTCCCTAACTACCTCAAGTATGAGTGGATTGAGTCTTCTTTTTGGTTGTATAATTGGTTTGGATGACTCCTCAAGATGGATGTGATGCATGCAAAGGGCAGGGTTGATTCCTAGTATGCCATTTAGGGTCCAACCTATTGCCTTTTTGTTTTCCTCTAACACCTGAACAAGTTTGGACTCTTCGGTTTCAGTAAGTGAAGCAGAGATAATGACAGGATATGAGTGATCATGGAAAAGGAATGCATATTTAAGGTGTTCAGGAATAGGTTTTAGATTAGTCTCATCTTTCATTTTTGGGTTAGACAACTCATGAATGGAAGAAGGGACTTCAGTTGCTTCAAATTCATTTTCCTTAATACTGTCCAAGGTGGAGCAGTAGAGATCAGAATTGATGTGGGATTCAAGAGAGTTTTCAAGATCCTCTAGATTGATAGAGTCTATGAATGAAAGTTCCAAATCAACTTCACCATTTATGACTTTGTTAATCATGGTGCAGATTTCACAAGATCCTTTGTCATTAGAACATGAAGAACATGGTGGATTGGGGTTCGATTGACTCTTAGAAGTGTCCTCAGAAGCATGGATTGAAATGCAGAGTGATCCTCAGATGGGTATCACATGGCTTGGAAAATGTTGAACTTGACCAATTGGTCACCGAATTCCATGGATAAGATGCCTGAATAGACATCAATCTTGGTTCTCGCAGTCACGAGGAATGGTCTTCCTAGAATTAGGGGATATCGAGAAGAGTTCGTCTCACCTTCCATATCAAGGATATAGAAATCAGTAGGGAAGATAAGATCATTGACTCAGATAAGGACATCCTCAATTATTCCCTAAGGATTGGCTGTGCTTTGATTGGAAAATTGAATGACAACACCCGTTGGATGTAAGGTACCTAGACCAATGTTGGAGAATATGGATTTGGGCATGACATTAATTGAGGCTCCTAGGTCTATGAGTGCATCATCAAAGTTGGAACTTCCAATTTGGCATGGAACCATAAAGGTCCCTGGATATTTTCACTTAATGGGTATGGACTCTTGGGTTGAAACATTTTCGAAGGTCCTAAGTTTCCTCTTGTGGGTACACAACTCTTTGAGAAACTTGGCATACTTAGGAATTTGTTTTATGGAATCTAAGAGGGTAATGTTGACTTCAACACGTCTAAACATGTCGAGCATTTCAGGATCAGGTTCAAAGGACTTCTTTGGCTTAGAAACGGCTTGAGGAAAAGGAATTGGGTTCCTATGTGGAATAGAAGGAGGTGAGGGAATGGATACAGGTTCCTTTTTAGGTTCCTTTTTTTTTTCATTTTCTAGGTCAAAATTTAAATGTGGTTTATATGACTTATCTTGAGGTATAGAAATTTTCTTTCCTGATCTAAGTAAAATTGGACTTACATTACCCTTGGGGTTGGATAATGGTTGAGCTGGGAGTTGGGAAGAATTGGATGGCTGCTGCTGACTAAGGTGGGATGCAAGTTGACCAATTTGGGTTTCAATATTCTTGATGCTGGAACAGGTGAAGGAGGCAAGATCTTCCACTGCACTTTCCCATGGTTTCTTGGAAGAAGAGGCTTGTCCCAGATTGGGATTACCTAGATTTTGTTTCTTGGGAAAGTGATTGTATTGGTTTTGGAATTGGGAAGTCTCACTAGGATAATGGAATCTAGTAGGAGGATTATTCCTTTGAGGTTGAGGAATAAAAGGATAAGGTTGTTGGAAGTTACCAACACCTTGAACATATTGAAACTGGTTTGGGTTTTGAGGAGGGAATTGAGGGGGATGAGATATGGGATTACCATACCAAAGGCCCTAGTTATAGGAAGAAGAGAAGGGCTCAGAGTGAGGTTGGTTGAAGTTTCTAACAAACTGACCTGATAGTTGAGGGTTAGTGTTCCACTGAGCATATGCTACATTGATCTCTATTGGTCTAGATGAATCAGATTGATCCTCTTGAAGTTGTGTACATGTGTCTATTGGATGAGATTAAGAGTTTCAGATTCCACAGTTTTTGACAGGTCCAAGAAACATTGATTGCAGAGAAGATGAGGTTGGGGATTTGGTAGCCACAACTAATTGTCACACAAGACCTGTAAGTTCACTCATCCACTCAGTCATCTTGTTCGGCTCAATTGATTGATTATCTTGGGCTTGTTTGAATTGAGCATGTGCTCGATTATGGAATTGTTGTGTGTTTGTAGCCATGTTACTTATGAGATCTCTTGCAGTTGCAAAAGTTTTATCAATAAGAGAACCACCACTTGTGGCATTAATGAGAGTTCTCTCCATAGCCAATAACCCCTCATAGAAGTATTGGATCAAGAGTTGGTCGGGAATTTGGTGATGTGGGTAGGTTGCAATAAGATTTTTGAACCTCTCCTAGTACTCACGGAGTGATTCACTTGGGAACTGACAGATACCACTTATTTCCTTTCAGATAGAAGCAGTACGAGAAGCAGGAAAGAATTTCTCTAAGAAAAGTCGCTTCATGTCATTCCATGTGGTTATAGAACTAGGAGGAAGGTAGTAGAGCAATGACTTAGCAGTGTCAGCTAGGGAGAAAGGGAATGCTCAAAGTTTTATTTGTTCCTCATAAACCCCTTAAGGCTTCATGGTAGAGCACACTACTTGGAACTCTTTAAGGTGGAGATATGGATCCTCACCGGCTAGCCCATGGAAATGAGGAAGAAGATGAATCAAACCCGATTTGAGTTTGAAGTCAGCTTCTATGTTTGGATACTGAATACCAAGAGGTTGGTAATTCATATCAGGGGCAGTGAGTTCTTTAACTGTTTGTTCTCTATGATTGGCCATATCTAATTCAATTGGTTGGACAAGGACTGGTTCTTGAATTATTTGATTATCTCTTATGTTCCTCCTAAGTTGGCAAAGTGTTCGCTCAATTTCAGGGTCAAACAAATCCAAGGGATTTTTTGGGAGGTTACAGGGCATTCAGATAGATTTGGAAGAAATATGAAGATAGTTTTTTGTGTTTTTTTTTAAATTTATGATTTTTATGAGAATGCGGGGTTTTCATTGTATTTTTTTCATTTTTTTTTTCAAAATTTGTTTTTATTGATTTTATTTACAATAACCAGAAACTAATGACTACTTAAAGCACCATCCCCGACAATGGCACCATTTGAAATGCATGGCCGATTGTCACCTATCGACCGGTCAAAGTTTCGATGCTCTGCTAATGTGTATAGCATCACTCGGGTCGAATCCTCAGCTATGACACTTCAGTTGTTTTTAGTTAATTATATTATGATTAGAGGGTTTGTTTTCAGAGATTATGAAATAATTTATGGATGAATTTTGATTTAAAAAATCTATAAATATTGGGGTGAGTTCATCATTAGTTAGTTAATCTTGTGATATCCTTGAGCTTTGCTTTATATTGCATTAAATTAACACCATGTCACAAGATGACGTTGATTAGAATTCCTAAGTGTTAAGGCTTTAATACAAGCCTTAACTTAACTTAAGGTTCTAATATCAATCAGAGATTATTTATGGTGGTGTATTTATGGTTCCAATAATCCATGGAAACCACATGTTAAACAAAACAAGTCATTAATCCATGACATGTTAAGTCCAACATACACAATGTTAATTCAAAGAATATTCATCGAGTAAAAGATATCAATCACTTAACATACCTAAATTGTAACTCACCCCAATAATAGATTTACTCATCCATTTGGGTGTTTAATAATCTGGTTATAATTATTATGATTATAATTTAAGAAGAGAATAAAAATAAAGGGATAAGAAAAGAGTGGTGCGTCGAACACACACACACGAACAATGATGATAATTAAAAACGGATTTCGATTGAATGAGGAAGAAAAAGAAGGGAAGGGGATTAAATTGTGTTTAAACTATTTTAATAACATTAATACTAAACTACAGAAGGTGTATAAGAATAAGAGATATTGAAGAAGAAACTTGCATTAAAACATAATTACAAAACACAAACTTACAAGATTAAAAATGAAGAACAACACAAAAGTGAAAGGAAACAAAGAGAAGAGGAAGGGTATCTCAAGTAAAAACATGAATATGTAAGGTTCTACCAAGACTTTTTAAAGGTTTTGGTCGTGACAATATGTTCTCCTCTCTTCTGAAACGGTAACCCCTTTGAAGGAGAGGAGGGGGATGCATTTATAGCCCAAGGAAGTGGACTGTTTGCATTCCCAATCTATCCCTCTACTTGGATAGAATATTTGGACATCAATAAAGCCTAATATAGAGATATATCCTTATTAAAAGTTGTATATAATAATGTTGGTCGACCACTCTCAAAATTTGGAGTCATTTTGACCTATGTAGCCAAAGTTATGTTCAGTTGATTAAACAATTTTAATCTGTCCATTTCAATCCAATATTTTTGAATTCCAAAATGTGAAATGGTTTTTGAATAGAAATATGCCTTAAAAGCTGAATGATTTCTTCAAAAAAGTCGGCCGCCTATATCTCCTATTTCATACTGAAAAATATCATCTTGATTTGATGATTACATCATGATATATGTTATGAATAGTTTCTGGATTTTAATTCTCTGCCAGAATGGTGGGCTGGATTTAAAGGCATTAGTTGGGACCCTTGTTATTGTATTTGGACCTTAAAATTTTTATCCATGATTACTTTGAATAATATCGAAAATATGGTGGAGTTTCATAAAATTTGGGTTTCGGGATTTAGACCAGTAACTCAATCATCATTGATGGTCCAGTTTCATCACAAATTCTTTAGGTCTTCTTGTGTTGACCATATGAGCCTTCCAATGGAAGAATTGGCCCATGATTCCTTCTAATGACATCTGATAAATTGAATAAGGAATATTAAAAAACAATAACCACACAATTTAAATCATTAGGTTGATAGTTATTAATAAAATATTAAACTGACTCAATTGGACTACTTCTAAAAATGCTAAAAAATTATACTTAGTATTAAAACATTAATATTTCACACAAATTATGTACATTTCATATAAAATCAGTAAAGGGGGTATATAATAAGCCTTTAAAATATTAATAACATCAAACATCTATTTATAGAGTTAAAATTTAGGTTAAAATATTATTTAAATAACATTTATCACCTTTAATAAACCTCATGCCGCATAATAATAACAATAATAATAATAATAATAATATTTTGTGGTGTGCGCCAACTTGTGAAATAAAAAATATTATTTAAATGAATTTTTAATTAATATTTTTCAGCAAACAAGGTCTTGGTTTGTTCAAACTCCTCTTACATTTATTGAACACCCAAATAAATTTTTTATTTGTAAATAAATATTTCATTCACATATCGATGAATAAATATTCATTAAATATTTAATAAAATAAATAAATATATTTTTATTCACATTCCAGTGAATAAATATTTATTTAATTTATGTGATCAATATAATTTGAATATATTTTTTCCTTAGACTTGAAAATAATATTTATTCAATTAATTAAATTCAAATAGAATTTAATCGAGATCAATGAAAACACTCAGTGTGTGACCCTCTAAGTCACCCATTAACATTAGACAGACTTACCTAAAGTCCAAAATTACTATCTAGCATTGGGTTAAGTCACGCAAGATAAAGAACTTAACATCATAATGTCAACAACCACATACAAATGCTCACTATATAATATAATCTCTTTGTCACAATATCTTATCAAGCAGGTTGCATGACAATGTCATCAACCTATTTACTCGATACGCCTTTCTTTGACTATCTAAAATAAGAACATTGTTACACCATGACCATTAAATTTAATGGCAAAGTTCTATTCCAATCAAATGGAAAAGATATCAACTTTTATAAATATATAAGTGACAAATCCTTTTTTGACTTATCCATTAATGACATGTCAATCCTGATGCACCTAATGTACCCTACTTCCCACCAACATATGGCATGAATATTTTGGTTAGTGAATCTAAGTGCATGATTCATGACATATATTAATGATAATATTAAATTCTAAGGACCATGATTTCATATAGGAATATCCAATGATAATAAAACATGCATAATTCCTACTGGCATGTCTGTTCTCATAATCTCCCATCTTAGAGATTACTAAGTGTAAACTTAATGAGAAGAAGCCTCATCTGCTTATGAGCACTAGCACCCAATGGTCTAAATACCATGATTCCCATCATAGTATGTTATTCAACCACATAACTATATTAATAATATTTTTATAGCACTTCAAGGTTCTCATTATAGCGGGGAACTGCTTTGACCTTATCAATATAACAAATACTCTAGGACATTATTACATTAAATCCATGAAGAAACAATGAATAATATATAATAAGACATTAAATTAATATTCAATACATCGAATATACATGTAATAAAAGTACAACCAATTAGTCCTAGGACACCAACTCTAACACTAGCTACCTGCGAATCAATGTTGTGGGGTGGTTACCTTGACATAAGCCACCCCTTTGGGCATGCCTTCCTTAAAGGCCATGAGACTTATGCCTTGAATGGATTTGATCCTTTAAATTGTGTGTTGAGTGGTTCTTTATTTATATTTGTCTTATGAACTGAATGAAATTAAAAGGAAACGGTAGGCCATGTGTTAGGCCCTTATCCCTTATTCCATAACTTATTTTGGCTCGAACTAAATAAGTTTGTTGTTATGATTTAAATTCCCTGTTAAATGGTATGAGTTCTTAATAGCTAAGCCATTAATTTACTTTAATATTAGAGTGATACAAGGGTCTTGAATTAAGGACACATTGGATTGGATTATCGTTCTTTATAATTTGGGAATTATAAATGAATTTCATTTTATCGAGAACAATACTTGGTTTCCTTTAGTGGAATACCTTAAAAGAGCTCACCAGGTGGATTGAATTATCTACCCATGAGCGATACTGGTTCCCCAGGGGAGTTACCTTAGATAGGTATTGTGGTCGATATGGTTATACCATTCTACAAGCGATACTTAGTCCCCTTGGTGGTATACATAGGATGAGCTCAGAGGGCCATGCTTACACCATGCCTAGAGTGATAATTGAGATTCCTTTTACAGATCTCCTTGGATGGGATCTTATGGTGATGGGTATCTGTAGAGATCCTAGAGTGATACTTTGGATTCCTTTTTCGGATCACCTTGGACAGGCTCAGGATTCCATTTATTAAATTCTAAGGATGGATTTCATTAAATTATAAGAATGCATAACTATTATCCCAGGGAAGCGTCCTCCAAGAAAAATAACATGCTTGGGTTTACTCCACTATTGATACTTGGTTTATGAAGACCAATTCATACACCCATATTATATTTATACCTTGAACTTGGTTTAAATTTATCTGACTTAGGCCAAAGTATGTAGTATTGGTCGAAGGTCCAATGAAGAACCTAGTTCGAAGTGATTTATTTATTTATTATTTTACCATTACCTGAACACTACTCATTTTATATGCACAGACTAGATAGTTCTAGACACTATTGGTGGTGGAATACTGAGTATATCTCACACCCTGTTCAGGCCACCTATGGTACCCGAACAGACTTCATGACTAAAGGTGTAGACAAAGAGAAGCGACCAACTTCTGATGCTTTATTTTCAGTACTAGGTTGAAGTATGAGCGAAGAGGACCGAGCCTATACTGGTGATGATAATGGAGGAAGATTTTGGTATTTTTTTCTTTTGTTTAGCATTTTTTATATGCATGCAACCCTTTATCCTATGTATTTCACTTTTTGTATAGCATCATGGCATGATCATCATTTTTTTCCAGATATTGATTTAGTTTTCATAGGTTGGCTATGCTAGATGATTTATTATTATTCTGCTGCTACTTATTTATTATCATTTCTACTACTTACCATTATTATATACCATTATGGATTAATATGATTACAAGGGACTAGTGTCCCCACCATACCATCACAGACCCTCACTACTAGTCAACGATCTCTAGCATACGAAGAGGCGCACTTGAGGTCATGTGGCCAACCGACTCAAGGCACCACTTAGTGGATTCCAGGTCAGGATGTCACACCTTAACATTATAGGAGTGATATAGAGAACTTGAATTTGAGGGGTGATACAAAAGACTTATATTAAAGGGATGATCTAGAGGTATGCTTGAGAGTAGCTCAAATATCAGCTAGGGGATGCTTGAAGGATGAATCAGTGACCTGTTAGAAAGTGGCCCAAACATCTGCTTTGGGATTACATTTGAAGGAGGTTAGATATGTTCATGTAGTTACATATCTACATTAGTCTTACTATGGTTCTTTTAATAATAATATACTATATTACATGTTACAATTATTTTTTATAGTGTTTATTACAGTTTTCTACTACAATATCTATCATGGTGTTTCACTACATGTTAAAGTACTCAAAAATTTATTTTGTTAATGCTAGAACCTTAGAGTTCAGTGATGTTAATGTTGTGAGTGGGTTCCATAAACTCAACTCATTTATGTACTTTGATTATCATTACATGTATATGGTTTGATATCTATATGTGTTTATTTTTACCATAATAGTATTGATTCTTTTGCATCACTACTGGAAAATTGGGCTATAGCCACTGTAAAAAACCGTGGCTATAGGGGTAAAAACCTTGGCTATAACCTATAACCACGGTTCCAGCTAGCTGTGGAACCAATTGGCATGGCTATAGCTAAAGGCTATAGCCATAGTTTAAAACTGTGGCTATGGCTCTATTGCCATGGTTTCACTAAACCGTGGCTATAACCCCCATATCTGTCCACCATGGTAGTTGGGCTATAGCCACAGTTGTCCCCTGTGGCAACAGGGTTATAGACACGGTTTATAACCATGGCTATAGCCCAATAAAACCGTGGCTATAGCCCAAAATTAATTTTCGCCCATCGAGATTCGATCTCTGTACCTTCGCTGTGTAGACCAAACACCTTTCCAATACTCCACATACATCTTTACGGATATATATATATATATATATATATATATATATATTGTTAAATATATTATTAAAAACTGTGGCTATAGCATGTAAACCGTGGTTATAAACCTTCCCGCCATTTTTTCGCGGGTTAATTTTTTTCCCGCACAAGGGCGGGAGATCTATAGCCACGATTTTGATGAACTGTGGCTATAGTTCATGAAAAAAATACCCTATAGCAATGGTTTTGACAAAACTGTGGCTATAGAACAACCCTATAGCCACGGTTTCACCAAACTGTGGCTATAACCCTTTGAAAAAGACCATATATCCACGGTTTCACCCAAACCGTGGCTATAACCCTTTGAAAAAGACACTATAGCCACGGTTTCACCCAAAAAATGGCCATAAACCTTTGAAAAAGACCCTATAGACACAGTTTGGGTGAAACCGTGGCTATAGATTTCGAAAAAAAACATATAGCCACAGTTTCACTAGACCGTGGCTATAGCCTTTGAAATTAAACCCTATAGCCATGATTTTGTTTAAAACTGTGGCTATAGCCTCGTTTTCTAGTAGGGATGCACTGTTTATATGGTAATTCCATTATATTACACATCATATCAAAATATTATAGCATCTCCCAACTACAATGATAACCTCAAGATACAATGAAAATAATATTAAACATATGTTTGATGATCTTTTTACATCATACTGATGGAACATGGATAATATATGACTATCAGGTGTGGGGAGATCATAATCATTGAGACATTTTCTCATGAAGTTTTCACTTTGTGATCTTGAGTAGATGATATTATAAGGACCGATCTTCCAATAAGAATACTACATGTTTCAAGAACCATTGGTTGTTCCTATCTATGAACATGTGTATTATTATCCATAATTGAGATCATTATCAATGTGTACCATTTGATCATGCACTTAAATGCAAGGAAAAAATCATGACATTGATTTTTTGGTAAGGTAGCTTACGTTGGGTGCATCGTTAGTGGTATGACATGGGTTGAATGATCAAGATAAAATTTATCACTTCCGAGTTAAGGAAGAGATCTCTCATAGGCCCAGGTTGACCAAGATGGTAGTACCTTCATTAAATTCATGACCATGGTACTAGATGGTAAGTATATCCAATAAAGTCATGAAATATATAAAACATCAAAAGAATGATGACACAAGTGTGCATCCTATTTTATGAGATATCATAATATAAAGAGATTATATCATACATAACTTTTTTATAGGAGGTAGTCACAACTATGACATTCCTTATCTCCTTAGGGGTTATGATGAGTTGTTTGACCTCACTCTTGGTCTGTGAGTTGGAATCACTGTCATTAAGATAAGGACCTAGATTCTCATACACAAAGTGTATCCACAAGTTCTAACAATTCAAATGAATGAGAGCTTAAGATTTACTAGGACCCATGTGCAGGGCCTGATGGACTTCTGAATGTGATTGATCACAAGTAAAATAATTCAATTATATTATTAAAGTTTAGAATAATGATGATTGAATTTATTTCTCAATGTATTCACAATTTATTTGATCATAAAAGTGAATATGAGAAAATATAATTTTTTTAATGAACATGACATGTCCAAGGTTCGTTAAATTATTTTAAGAGCTTACAGATTGATTTAATGGTTCGTATTTTATCACATAGCATGTTAAAGTGATAAAAGTGAGTTATAAAATTTTCTTGAAATTTATGAAATGTTTAATTAAGTCATAAGTGTGCACAAGTTTCTAAAATGAATGTTATTAATTTTCAAGGACTAAAGTGAAATTTTGAAAGTATAACCAAGGTATAAAACTCATTTTAGACTCTTAAATAGTGTGCTCAACCATTTTCATGAATTTAAGAGCTCTACTCTCCTCTATATCAAGTCTTGATCAATAAAGAAAAGGAATAATAAGTTTGGACTAATCCCATCTTATCAACCAATTATGTGTTCTTCATACAATCAAAGTGACATCATAAAGCTCTTTTATTTCCTGTGCGAGCACCTGTGAATTTAAGATTGGTGATCCAAGAGTTTTGGTGCACATGTGGATGATCAAGAGGATGCCTAACATAGAGTTTTTGAGCCACGACATGGTGACAACGAGTGAATCAAACCGACGATTTCAAAAAAACAAGGCACCATTTATGATTTCATTTGTTTTTATTTTTCATGATTAAATTGAATTACACACAATACTTTAGAAAATTAAATAAATGGGTTTTGTGTATTAAGTGTTTTTAACATGAATCTGAACCTAAAAATTTTAAATTATGCATTTTAACATTTGTGTTGTACCTCGGGTTCCTTCAATTGGTATTAAAGAGAATGTATAATTATATAAGTAGAAAAATTCAACATTTTTAATTAAATTTATTAATATTCAGAAAGAGGGTTTCAATACGGTTCCAACTCAAATGACAACACATCGATCCGATTTCATCTTGAAAAGATATTACCGATAAAAGATCAATAGGTTTTCTTATAATATGTGATGATATTTATAGGTTTATTATTTCTTCATCTTTTATGACTACCAATGCTATGTATTTTCAGCTGGGTAGCAACACAAGTGTATTGTGTGTTAATTGAAAATACTGATAGTTGACCAGGGTATTTCATTGGCTTGATGAGTTGGTGTGCAAGACTGAATTAAAAGTGATAAAAATTAAAAAATAAATATAATCATATCATTCCAAATGGAAGGATAAATTTATTAAAAATAAAAAATAAAAAAAGGATTCCACACCCCATAAATAGGGCATGGGTTTGTTGGTTGTACCCATTTATAAGTAGGGTGATTGTTTGACAATAATTATATATATATATAGACACACACACACCCTTAAATGGATACCCAATCTAGACTTGGGCCAGACCAGGTTAGTCCAGATCTAACTTGCCCGACCCACCAACCACATCACAAGCCCTAAATTAATATCTGATTCTCCGCTTTAGGTTTGAACAAACCTAAAAAAATATAGAAAAGTTTCAGAAATTAAATTTAATTGTTTGGGATTTAATAAAATTATTTTGGTTTACTATTTATTTAATTTAATTATTGCATTTAAGTTTTAAAAATATAATAATTATTTTATTTTTGATAATCTATGCATTGTCCCACTATATTTAATTTGTTTAAAGGTTTTTGTGTCAATATTTAAGCGATAAAATTTATTTTCACACCCTGAGTTCCCCACACCTGCATGTGGGTATACATTGTAAATATCATAGGATATCATTACAAAGTAGTTCAAGTTGAGAGGTGGAATAAACCAAATAATTGAAGTTCACAAGTGTTGTAGGTGCTGTAATTCGAGTCATGCATCGACTTAAATAATTCCACTAGGGTCTTAGTTAATCCATTTTTTGCTAGATGTATTAACCAATAGTTAATGGTACATGATCATGCCATTATTTTTTTATCGTATGCATTGTATATTATTTTTTTAATTTTTATTTATGAAACATGATCACATAACATAACAATAAACAAGCATTCATAGATAAAATGAACACGTGTAGTGAATATTTTCTATTTAAAAGAATGATTAAGTTGTTAGCGGGATCACATATAAAAAACATGTTAAATAGAAAAGGATATCATTTTTCAAGATAAATTAAAAAATCCCTCAAATAAAATATTAAGTCATTAAATGTCTTCCATCACCTGAATTTGGAAACAATATATTGTTCATGGTGATCGTCAGTCATAGTTGATGATGTATATTTCTACCAATGAGTTCTTATGAGAGTGGTGAGTCAACTTAACTAAAGTTGACAAAAAATGAGTATCCATAACTAGATTGTTGTAACTTTAGAGGCAAAGTGTTGAATATTTCAAGGTAATCATTTATAGGAGATGTGACTCCACTCAGCAGATCAAGGAGCTATAAGTTAATGCAGTTGGCCAGTCAAAATCCTACCTTAGACTCTCAGAGTAGTGACAATATCATATCTCAAGATATGAAGAGAGGTTTAAGGATCCTTACCACTAGAATACTCAAGGGACTGAGTATCCCAAATTTAGTAGTTGAGGGCTATTATCATTTGATAAAATAGTGAGAGATATTTAAAACCATTAATTTGAAAATCTCTATTGGTAATCAAGATAAAGTACTAATTTTCTAAATTTTCTTGTCATAGATTAAATGAAAACCTCCACCAATTCAGTTTCAATATGATCAATATTGTATAAAGAGAATATCCCAACTAACCATAGCTTCCAAGAGTGGTATAGATGCTTCGCATATTACTACACTAAGAGAAGGAGATTTAGGTGTTGTAGTCCCTACTTCCTATTGATCCTCCTCAGGGAGAAAGTAAGGTGGGTAAAGATAAATATAAGAAGCATATGGATGATGAGATAGATGTTCAGTGCTTCATGTTGTCATCTATATCTAGTTAGTTTTAGAAAATTCATGAGAAAAAATATTCTTTAAAAATGTTGTTTTATCTCTAATAGTTATACCAGGAGAGATCTTGAAAAGAAAGATATGAGATATCCAGTGCTCTTTATAGATACATGTTAGTAGAAGGGAATCAAGAAGGACCTCATATACTCAAGATGATCAAATATATTGAGCAACTGGAGACCCTTGGGTTCAAACTGAACTAAGAACTAGAAACCGATCTCATTATTTCCTATTTACCACATAATTTCTTGACTTTCATTTTTAATTATAATATAAATAACATGAATAAGTCAATACCAGATTTTTTTGGCTTTAGTTCACTAAGAATATAAGGATATGAATAATTCCAACCCTATGGACTTATTGTAAATAATAAAAATAAAGTAATGATAAAAGTGTCAAAGGACAATTCCCAGTCAAAGACCCCGATATATCACCCTTTCAAAAATACAAATATATATAGGGAGAGAAGAAGTATGAGGCAGTCTAATTTTCATATGGCAAGAAATTACATTGGAAGAAGAATTGCACAACTGGGAAGAATAAGCAAGGTGAAACTTTTTTCTGTAAGTATATTTTTCATTGAATTCAATATTTATATATCTATAAGTTGGGTATTGGATACTGCATGTCTCTCACACATTGTATTCAAATATAGGAACCAAGTAGATTAAAGATGATTGAAAAAGATGAGGTTGATATCTAAGTAGTAAATGGCATGAGACTAACATCATTAGTAGTAGAAAATTATCATATTACTTTTCCTAGTGGAATGGTTCTTTTACTAAATAATTGTTATTATGTACCATCTTTTACTCAAAACCTAATCTCAGTGTCAATTTTAGTCACTATTGGATTTTATTTCAAGTTTGGAAATAAATTTTGTCTTATGCATAAGGATAACATATGTTATGGTATGACACATATTAATAATGGGTTATATATACTTGAACTAGAAAATTTGGTTTTGGAAATCAATGACAAATATAGTGAAACTGAATCATATCTTACCCACCTATGACACTTTAGGCCAGGTCATGTAAATGATAAGCATTTAAGAAAACTATGCAAAGTGGGGTATTTAGACTATATTGAGTTAAAACCCTTGGATGTATGTCATGATTGTTTATAAGGTAAAATTACCAAAACACCTTTTAGTAGGAAGGGAGAAAGATCCAAAGTACCATTGGAATTGGTTCATAATGATGTATGTGGTCCATTTTCGGTAGAGGTAAGGGGTGGTTTTTCTTACTTGATTACTTTTATCGATGAATATAGTAGATATGGATATATCTACTTAATGAGGTATAAGTCAGATCCCTTTATCATGTTTAAGGAATATCATAATGAAGTAGAGAATCAACTTGGTAAGAAGATTAAAAAAATACTCCTAGACCATGATCATCTAAAGGAGTGTGGGATAGTTTCCCAACTCACTCCTCCTTATACACTTCAGTGGAATGGTGTTAGTGAAAGGAAGAATCATACCCTACTTGACATGGTCAGATCAATGATGAGTCATAAAACTCTACCATTATCCTTTTGGGTATATGCACTGTAAACTATGGCATATACACTAAATTAAGTACCAACTAAAGCAACATATGAGATTCCATACGAGTTGTGGCATAAAAAGAAACCCAATCTATCACACATACATGTATGAGGGTGCAAAGTTTTTTTCAAGCCTATACCTAGTGACAAATTAACATCTTAGAACATGAAGTGAATCTTTATAGGTTATCCTAAGGAGACTAAAAGATATTACCTATATAACCCTTTAGATAGAAAGGTTGTTATAGTAAGACATGATACATGTCTATAAAGGGAAAACTTTTCCAATGGAAATAGTGTGATCAAGATTGTCTTGAATGAAGTTAATGCTCCAAATGCACAAGAGTTGGTATGATAACAGACTCCACAAGAGATAGTGGGAGTGGAGGAAGTTACCAAGACACAAGTACTATGTAAGTTTACTGGAGAGGTTAGAGAACCAGAAATATGTGTTTTTCTTGTCACTGAGTTAGGTGACACATTACTCTTAGAGAATGATGAACATCCAACTTACAAGGAAGTAGTAGATGTAAATGATGCTACTAAATGGAAAGAATCTATGCATTCTAAAATGGAGTCCATGTACCAAAACCAAGTTTGTATTTTGGTATACCCACCAGCTAATGTAAAACCTATTGGGTGTAAATGAGTATTAAATAAAAATATGGACATGGATGGTTAAGTGAGCACCTATAAGACATGACTAGTATCAAAGGGTTTCAAGAAAAGTCAAAGTATAGACTATGATTAAACCTCCTAGAGAGCCTCTATGCTAAAATCCATCAGAGTATTAATTGTAATAGAATCCTTCCATGATTATGAAATTTAGAAAATGAATATCAAAACTAATTTTATAAATGGGAATTTGGTTGAAGATTCCTATATGACATGACTCGAAGGGTTTATTATGTCAAAGAGTGATAATAAAGTATGAAATTTGTAGAGATCCATTTATGGATTAAAATAAGAATCACAATCATGGAATGTTCATTTTGATGAGGTTATAAGAGAATTTGGTTTCATTAAGAATGAAAGAAAGCCATGTGTTTATAAGAAGGTTAGTGGGAGTGCCATCATTTTCCTAGTATTATATGTTGATTACATATTGTTAATGGGAAATGAAGCATAAGTCTTATAATTAGTGAAGACTTTGTTAAATGAATGCTTCTACATGAAAGACTTAGGTGAATCGGTCTATATTATAGGGATCAAGATATATATATATACACATATATATATATATAGATCCTAGATGCTTCTTGAGATAAGTCAAAGTACATAAATTTACAAGATAATCAAAAGGTATAATATGGAATAATCCAAGAGATTATTTTTTTCCACTGTCACATGGAATTTATCTCTTTAATAAGATGTGACCACAAATATAAGTGTAGATTGATAGAATGAGTATAATCCATTATTCTTCATTATTGGTATCTATCATGTATGATATGCTATGTACTAGGATTGGTGTTTCTTTTTCTTTAAGCATAATGAGAAGATATCAAGCTAATCCAGGAGAGCTACATTGAGCAGCAGTAAAAACTATCCTTAATTACTTGAGATGTACAAATAACATGTTCCTTGAATATGGAGGATATAAGGAGATAGTTTTGAGGGGATACACTGATTCTAGATTCTAGATAGATCAAAATGATATGAAATTGCAGTTGGGATATGTATTTTTTCTGAATGGTGGTGTAGTGAGCTGGAGGAGCCTGAAGTAGTCCATGTTTGTAGATTCTACAGTAGATTCCAAGTATTTAGTTGCTTCTAATGCAGCTAAGGGATCAATTTGGATACCTAATTTTTTTCCAATATTGGTGTTTTACATATTATTTAAGACCCTATTACAGTATAAAATGATAATACTGCAATAATGGTGCTTTCCAAGGAGCCTAGGTCACACTAGAGGACAAAGTATATACTTCATAAGTTTCATCACTTGAAAGATTTTAATCAGAGATGTGAAGTCATAGTTATCCAAGTAGACATAGAGGATAATGTGTTGGACCCCCTAACTAAATACATATCTCAGCAGAATCATGATACTCATGTGAGAGCTAGCGGGTTGAGAATTGTTAGCAGTTGGCTCTAGTGTAAGTGGGAGTGTGTGAGTGGGTTCCATAGACCCAACTCCTTCATGTACTTTGATTATCATTACATGTATATAGTTTGATATATATGTATATATGTGTGTGTTTATTCTTACCATAATAGTGTTAATACTTTCAAATCCACTATTAACATGATAATTTCCTTAGATTACATGTCATATCAAACAGTTATAACAATTCCTAGCTATAATGAGAACCTCAAGATATTATGACAGTAATGTAAGATCCCAATCTTTTTGAAGGTATGAATTATTTAAATTTTGTTTTTAATCTCTTTTTTTGTTAGTTAAACGTTTCTCGAGAGTAAGGGGAGACTTAGGGGTGTTTCAGGGGTTCAGGAGATGGGAGGAAGGAAAACTAGGCCAAACAGTGCAAGATGCATGGTTGGCACATGGTTAAGTAAACCATGCGACCTTCCTAGGAAAATCATACAATATTAGATAGTGGAATATCACATAGTTAGAGCACAGCTTGTAAACCATGTGGAGCTTCCCAGGTAATCTTGCAACCTTACCTTTCTTGTACAGTGGCTTGCGTATGGTTTTCAAATGATTTGGTAAACCATGTGGGTAAAATGTGTGACCTAGTAAAAGTTGAAAAAATTAAAGTTTTTTCATTATAGGATTTTAAGATTCCCATCTGATTTCTCACCCATTTATTCCTCCTCCAGACCTAGTAAAACCCCCAAAACCTAAAGAGATTCCATGTATCAATATCAATCATCTCTAGTCCATTTGGAGTGCCGTCGATTGAGGATCGAAGCTCCGGGTAAGTCTAATCTCCCTCTTTCTTCTCTTTCCCAGATCAGGGATTGTAGCCTTGGATATCCTCTTCTGAAACTCTAAAACCCTATTTTTCCAATGGAATCTAGGTTGGGGTTTTAAAGGGTGTTTGAACCTAGATCTAAGGCAACGATTAAGAGTGTATTCATTATCATATTTGAGGTATGTGGTCTACAAGTTATGTCCCATAGTTTTTAAGTGGATTTGTGCATATGAGTATGTGTTCTTGATCCCATCTTATTGTGATTTAAATGAAATTGGTGGAATTTGAAAAAAATAAACATCTAAATAATTATTTTAAACCCTCATGATCCCCATGGGATTTATCAAGGATTATTTGACCAATTTGGGGCCACTCATTGGGTGCGCCGACTTTCCCAAACCTAGAAATGGACAAAGCCAAGAAGGAATTTGATGCGTAATAACATAGAGACCTTATTGAACATGTTAATATGGTTAGTTGAGTTGAATATGAAATATTTATATTTGTTACTAGGATTGAATATGGATTAAGGGGTTATTGGAATGGCCTAGTAATGGGTTAATTGAGTTAAATGATATTGTGTTGAAGGGGTTATGAACTATGTTGAGATGCCCAAAAGAATTGGTATATATGAAATGATGAGCGTGTTAAATTAGAAATGGCTTGTGAATTGAAGATAATGTAAATGGTTTGCATAAGGTAATTGATTAATATACTAAATGGGTTAGTACATGGGAATTATGGGGTATACCTAATGGGTTTAATGTAATAAGGTGCTTGTGTTATGTGATATAAAAATTGTACTTGAAATGCATAAGTTGGGAAATTCTTATGAAATGATAAACGGGATAAATGGACAATGTATGTGATTTTTTGAATATACTTAATGGGTTAAGGAATGAGAATGAGAATTAGGTGAAATGATTATTAATTGTAAATGGAAAATGAGTTAATGGGTTATGGCATAGTATTTATTCCCATGTTGATGGTTATGGGATGTGATTACTATTTTATTTGGTTGTGTTTGGTTGTGATATGGTATGTATGTGGTGAATGGATAAATAATCATGTGCAAATGTCTTGGTAGAGCGGGGTATTGACATGAGGATCTATGACCACAATTTGAGTTAGACTGAGGCTCTAAACTCCACCCCAAAATACACGGGTTAAGGAAGGGGACAGAGGATCTATTCCCCTAACGGTTTCATTCCACCCAGACTGAGGCTTTGAGGTGAGGATAATGTATCGATGTGATGTGTTGATCCCTAGTGAGATAGGGGCTTGACTTATTCCCTTATTCATAGTGGTTTATTTCCTTAAACCCATGTGTAGATGATGTTTATGCCTAAACCATAGAACACATAATAAAAAGTGACTAGGTAATGAAGACAGTTAGAATGATGAGAATAGTAATAAATATAGAAATGGTGTAAGTGTACTTGGTTATCTAATGGCACCCGAGTTTTCCTTTTTTCTATCTTAGTATTACTTTATACTTACATGCAATATCTGTTAGATTGAATATTTTTTAAATACCGTTGGTGGTGGCCTAATGAGTTGTACTCACACCCTATTTGGGCCACCATTGGGTACCTGAGAAGACTACATTATTGTAGGTTTGGATAAGGTCAAGGGCCGGTGCTAGGGAGTTGAGTCGGGCTTGGGATGTACATGAATAGGGATTTGGACTTGGAGTCAGGACCATTGTGGGGATTCAACCAGTTGTATTTATTTTTGGGTATCATTAATTTTGGCACTATTAGCATGACATGACATGGTTAATGTTGATTTGTAGTTTGTACCCAGTTTTGGGAGATGTTTGGATATGCATGTTATTGGTTATTACATTTTGTTTCTAATATTTTTATTGTTAACTACTATATCCTACTCTAGTAAAGAAGGTATAGTCTCCCCACATGGATTATTAGATCATCACCATTATTTGTAAGCTTCTAGTGTATATGGAGGCATGCTTGAGGTCATGTGTTGACCCAGGTCAAGGCACCAGTTTAGTGGATTATAGGTCGTGGATGTTACAAAGTGGTATTAGAGAAGTTCTTTTCTAGGGTCTTATTATTTGGGGTGGTAGATAGGAGGTTAGGATGTGTGAGGCCTTGGTAATGAGCTTGTTCTTGGGAGTAGCTAACCCATGTACGAGGGAAAAACCAAGTCACTCAGGGTGTGAATTGTTGTTCATGATATGTGTTGTTATAATTGAATGATATTTTACCATTGGGTGATGTACATGTTGTGTGATGTGACTATTTTATGATATTTTTCTCATGTACAGAATGTCATGAGGTTGTTCATTCATGCATCATTTTAGGCACCTAAGGATATATGTGGCATGTATCATGATAGGCACACATGGGATGGGTGTGCAGGGCATGGAGAGTAGAATGAATTACACTCCTTTGGGAGTTTGAAGAAAATGGTGTCTAATAAAGATGATGTAAATGGTTAAATAAAAAGAAAAGTAAAATAATTATTAAAGAATTTTGTCTAATTAAATGTGTAAATGAGTTAAAATGATGATAGTAACAAGTTGTGTAATGATAAATGTACCTAAGAGAAAAGATTCATGTTGTAAAAGAGGAGATGATTTCACTAGGTGTTTGACAAAATACTTGTGATTAAGTAAATTAGTTTACCCCATATTGACCATGACCCACAATAGGTATGGTATAGGGTAGTGTTCTAATTGTGATGATGACCATTGGGACAGTGTATGAGGAATAGGTTTTTTAAGGTTGATAGTGTAAGATATATTCCATATGTGGTTTAAACCCTATCGATCATTCTTCAAAGTGTTTATTAAGGATTTTTTTTGAATTATGGTCTTGAAAAAGGTAGGGACTTTCGAAACATTGGGTGAATGAGAGTTTAAAATGTGAATGCTTGAGCTCAAAAATGGTGAATTTAATTATAAAAGTATGTGTAGTGATGGAACTTTGGGAGAACTGGGAAGTGGGTATTCCTTATGTTGTCTATTTGAACCTTTATATGGGTGGTTTGGGGGTAGTGAGAGTTACCTAGTTTGAGACCTTGGAGTTGGGTTGTGAGGCCTTTTTGGTTATGATACGACATAGGATTTGTGCTTAGGGCACCCTTGGTAAGCTGTTGACTTTGGGTCATGAGGCGTTGTTCGGTAATGCAAGTGTGGAAACTCTCATGGGTCGTGACTGTACGGAGCACAACTAGACCTTAAGGATGGTGCCTAGATTTTAGTGACCTTGTGAGTTATGTTTTGTATTCTAGAGAGGGTTAGTGGGAAATTTGATGGTTTGGTGATGCGGTTTGAGTTATGGTTATGCATTGATATTTTTTGGAGAAATAAGGGTGACCTCGTAGAAGGCTAGCCTAGTGATGTAGGTGCCTTAGAATATAAAGAATGAGAGATGCTTTGGAGGTATAATCGATGCATAATGAGTACCATCATGTTTCAGTAAATGGTATGGTTGTGCCCTGGTTCTTTCATAAGGGAACCTAAGTTCTTGTGGTAGGTTGTGAGGTTTGTTTCTAAGGGTTGTATCATATGGGTGTCTGACCCATATATTTGGATGATGATTAATAGAGGTCTTGATGTTGTTTTCGAGCAAAAGAAACAAGGGTTATTGAAGCACGGTTAGATGATTTTGTTTTGAAGGTGACAACTAAGGTGAGGGTGGTTACGTGGCTGAGCTTGTTTGTACGAATGGTTTGGATGTGGGTGAGATGTTGAGAATGCCTTGGGGATGGTGAGGTTGACTGACCAAGAGGCATGGTTAGGTGAGTAAGTGGGAATTGAGATATGATCAGGTGATGGTTGGCTTGTGTAAACTAATGTCAGGTGTAAGAGTGGTCGTAGGAAAGTGTGAGATCTTGAAGGCTCTAATGAGGTCTAGATGTGGTCACTCACTGGTAAGGTACGATTTTGATCAAGATAAGCATCTTCCATTCTCTATGAAACCAAAGTGGGAAGCATAGTTATGCAGGAGATTTTTGGTTTGATTGGTGTGGTAGATCATTGTGTTTGGTTGATACCCATTAGGATCATTACAGAAGAGATCAAGTGGTTTGGTAGAAGTAGTGCCACATGAAATGTTAGTTTGCGACTACTTGGAAGATAGTCATAGAGAGGTGGTGAGTCTTAGTTGGCAATCACGCTTGAGCAGTGGATGTTAAGTACTTGTGAGATGCGTGCAATAGGGAATCCTGAGATCCTTGGTAGGTCATGGTGTTCCATAGTGGGAGGTGATGTCAGTAATGGATAAGTTTTTGGTGGTGTTCTTCGACAAATTCTTAGCATACCTCATATAGTGACAATCATTACCAACAACTTGACATCGTCCCAAGTATGTTGATATGATTAGACTTTACGCCAAGTGTCTTGAGGGTATTTTGGGTGGATGATTACATCATGGAGTGTATGCTCATGGGGTAGTATATGTGGAGATGGATGATGGGATGTACAACATCGACGGTTTTGGGTGAGGTCCTCAGGATGGACCAGATGTTGAAAAACACCGTGGGTGTCATTTATGGAAGCCAGGAATGGGTACTGGGTGACGTTTGTTTTCTTATTCTAGGGAAAATATAGACATCCATTTATAAGTTTTGGGGTTTGTTTTGTAATCGAGTGTAATTCATGCGGTGGGAATCCCTCATGGAGAATAATGGCAACGACACTCCTAAGGTGGGGAGTGATGAATCGGTCCTGGATGTAGAGAGGAGGAAGTTGAGTTGATGTAGTGACATTAGGATTCTAATGAGGAACCCATGAGGCGTACGCTGGGTTTCTCAGGGAGGCCAGGTGGTCCATGATTATGGTGGTTGATTGACCCAAGCGGTGTCCTTGGGATCGAGATAGTTTCAAAGGAATTCGAAATGTCTGTGTTGAGTCATAGAAGGGGGTGAAAAGACGTGACAACAATTTGTGGTACGAGGAGTTGGAATCTATAACTCTAATGAATATTGGGATTAGAATTGGGTAAGTGTATTTGGGTAGTATTGGAATGTCTTGAAGTTGGAGGGAATCTTGTCCATGTGATGTAGTGTCATGCCAATGGTGAAGCTAAACGTTATAGGATAAGTCATCCAGGGATAGATTGACTTGGCTAGGAGTGGGGGACAGATGTGGAAGGTTGTAAATGTCATTCGGTGGATGTTTGGGGGTGAGAAGTACATTTCAAATTTCAGATGGGTTTGAGTGAGAGCCTATCTTTCTTTAGTTAATGTATGATCGATAGGAGTGCTTGTGTTAGGAATTTTGGGTAGTGGAGTCGATGATGGTTTGGATGGAAGTGATACCGAGATGGAGGAATTCTAAGGGAGGTCAGGGATGAACTCAGTAGGTGCATTGGATGATAGTGATAGGATTAAAGTCAGTAGGTTCCTAAGGACGGTAAAAATGGGTAGCATTCCAATAGTAGAATATGGGTGTGGTGAGAGTGACCCACCTCTAGTTTGACGTTGTAGCATCAAGTGTTGTTCAAAGATGAAGTCATACTCGAGTGAGGTCAAGTTGATCTTAGTCCTTGCATGGATAGTGTAGGGATGTCCTCTCAGATGGTTTCAACGGTGAGCCTGGATGATGATGCAGGGTAATTTCCTTATGGATGTTCGAGCATGGCGAGTTACAACACATCAGATATGTTGTGGAACTTGATTTTAGATTTTGGTGGAGAGAACCATAATGGGAAAGTGGTTGGTCAATGACGTGATCAAAGTTTTAGGTTGGAGGAACTCGAGTGATCACCATTCGGCTGAGTGGTCCTGATGGTGAGCATTGGCTTGAATTTGAATAGTTGAGTTCCCTGAGAGTTTTGGTTGCATTCAGATGTAATATTATGGAATGGGATCATCGGGACATGAGTGGTGGATCGATGTAAGTCAGAAAATGTTGTTGGAAATACTGTGTGTTTTACTTTGGGTGATATTGGGTTTTGGCCACCATTATAGTTTTGAAAATAGAGTAAAATGACACCAAGTGATTCAGGTCATGATTTGTGAAGAGGATCAGATCGACGAGGTGCCGATTGGTTCCTCCATGATGATATGATTCTATGTTTGAAGTTTCCTTGTGCTGTGAATCAGAAAATTTTGCCTAAGTTTTCCCTATGAAGTTCTAATGGGATGATGTGAAGTTAAAGTCGATACATCCTTCGAGGAGTATCCGACTCGTCTGGTGGATCATAGTGAAAAAGTACTATGGGGAAAGAAGGTGCCTTGGGTTTAGGTTTTATAGAAGCATGTTAATGTTTAGGAGGAAACTTGGGTATGGGGAATGGATAGACAGGCTAGTGTCCCAATCTATTTGTTACAAAAGCTCAGTGATGCTTGGGAATACGGCTTGGGGACGTGATATTATAAGGTGGTGAGGTTATAAGACCCCAATCTTTATGAAGGTATGATTTGTTTAAATTTTGGTTTTAATATATTTTTTGGTTAGTGAAATGTTTCTTGGGAGTAAGGGGAGCCTCAGGGGTTTTCTAGGGGTTCGGGACATGGGAGGTAGGAAAAACAGTCCAAACTATGTAAGGCACATGGTTGGCACACAGTTAAGTAAACCGTACGGTCTTCCTAGGAAAACCATGTAGTTTTAAACAGTGGAATATTGCACAGTTGGATCATGGTTTGTAAACCATGCATATCTTCCAGGTAACCATACGACCTTACCTTCATTGTATAGTGGATTGCACACAGTTTGTGTTCAGTTTGTAAAACCATGCGGGTAAACTGTGTGGCCCGGTAAAAGATGGAAAAATTATAGTTTTTCCGTTACAAGATTTTAAGATCCCCATCCAATTTCTCACCAATTTCTTCCCCCTCTAGCCCTAGTGATTCCCCCAAAACCTCAAGAGATTCCATGGATCAATCTCCATCATCTCTAGGCCATTTGGAGTGCCATCAGTTGTGGATTTAAGCTCTAGGTAATTCTAATCCCTCTCTTGCTTCTCTTTCCTAGATTAGGGCTTGTAGCATTGGATATCCTCTTCCTAATCTCTAAAACCCTCTCTTTTCGATGGAATCTAGGTTGGTGATTCAAAGGGTGTTTGAACCCAGATCTAATGTAACGATTAAGAGTTCATTCAACATTGAATTCAAGGTAAGTGGTCTACAAGTTATATCCCATAGTTTTTAAGTGGATTTGTGCATATGAGTATGTGTTCTAGCTTCCCTATTGATGTGATTTGAATGACCTCAGTGGGATTTGGTAAAATGAACATTTAAATAATGATTTGAAACCCTCACGATCCCCATGTGATGCATTGAGGATGATTTAACCAATTTGGGGCCACTCATGAGGTGCTTCGACTTTCTCAAACCTATGAATTAACAAAACCAAGGGGGAAATTGATGTGTAATAACATAGATCCCTTGTTGAAAATGTTAATATAGTTAGTTGAGGTGAATATGGAATACTGATAGTTGTGTCTAGGATTGAAAATGGATTAAGGGGTTGTTGGTATGGATTAGTAATGGGTTAATTGAGTTAAATGAGATTATGTCAAAGGGGTTATGAACTATATTGATATTCCCAAAAGAATTGGTATATATGAAATGATGAGAATGTTAAATTGGAAATGGATTGTGAATCGAAGAGAATGTAAATGGGTTGCATAAGGTAATTGATGAATATATTAAATGGGTTAGTACATAGGAATTATGGGGTATACCTAATAGGTTTAATGTAATAAGGTGGTTGCGTTATGTGATATAAAAATTGCACTTGAAATGAATAAGTAGGAAAATTCTTGTGAAATGATAAATGGGATAAATGGATAATGTATGGGAGTTGTTGAATATACATAATGGGTTAAGGCATGAGAATGGGAATTAGGTGAAATGACTATGAATTGTAAATGGAAAATGAGTTAATGGGTTATGGAATAACATTAATTACCATGTTGATGGTTATGGGATGTGATTGCTATTTTATTTGGTTGTGTTTATTTGTGATATGGTATGTGTGTGGTGAATGGATAAATAAGTATGTTTACATGGCTTGGTAGAGAGGGGTATTGACATGAGGATCTAAGACCATGATTCATGTTAGATTGAGGCTCCAAACTCCACCCCAAAATGCATGGGTTAGGGAAGGGGTTAGATGATCTATTCCCCTAATGGTTGCATTCCACCCAAATTGAGGCTTCGAGGTGAGGATAATGTGTTTATGTGATGTGTTTATCTCTAATGAGATAGGGACTTGACTTATTCCATTATGAATAGTGATTGATTACCTTAAACCCATGTGTAGATGATGTTTATGCCTAACCCATGGAACACATGATAAAAAGGGACAAGGTAACGAAGAGAGTTCGAATGATGAAAATGGTAATAAAGATAGAAATGGTGTAAGTGCACTTGGTTATCTAATGACACTTGGGTTTTCCTTTTATCTATCTTAATATTACTTCATAATTGCATGAACAATCTGTTATACTGGATATTTTGTAGACACCGTTGGCGGTGGCCTACTGATTTGTACTCACACCCTGCTCGGGCCGCCATTGGGTACCCGAGAAGACTACATTGTTGTAGGTTTGGATAAGGGAAAGGGTCGGTGCTAGGGAGTTGAGTTAGGATTGGGATGTGTATGAATAAGGATTTGGACTTGGAGTTAGGACTGTTTTGGGGATTCAGTTGGTTTTATTTATTTTGGTTATCATTCATTTTGGAACTATTAGCATGACATGACACGATTGATGCTGATTTGTGGTTTGTACCCAGTTTTGGGAGATGTTTAGCTATGCATGTTATTGGTTATTACATTTTGTTTCCACTATTTTTATTGATAACTTCTATTTACTATTATGCTAAAGAGGGTATATTCTCCCCATGTGGATTATTTGACCCTTTCCGCTAGTCGGCAGCCTTTAGTGTATGGGGAGGTGCACTTGAGGTCATGTGATGACCCGTCCTAGGGCACCAGTTTAGTGGATTCCGGGTCAAGGATGTTACAAGTAATCTTAAACATATATCTTATGGTCTATATAAATTATACCTACATGACACATATAATGTATACCTATCATATTCTAGGGGATTATAAGCATTGAAACTTCTTCCCATGAAGTTTTCACTTAGTGATCTCGAGTAGATGAAACCATAAAGACTGACCCATTAATAGGAACACCACATATTTTAGGTGTCATTGGTTGTTCCTATCTACAAACATGTGTATTGGTCTCCATAATTTAAGTCATTATCAATGTGTACCATTTGATCACGTACTTTAATGAAAGAAAGAAACCATGACATTGAATTTGTGGTGAGGTAGGTTTTATTGGGTGCATCATTAGTGGAATGACATTAGTTAAATGATTAGGATAGAATTGGTCACTTCTGATTTGAGGAAGAGATATCTCATGGGCCCAAGTTGACCAAGATGGTAGTAACTTCATTGAAAGTGCCGAGTCAGGGTAATTGTATCACTAAGAGGGGGATGGGGTGAATCATTGATAATTTTTTCATTTTATTTTTTCTTTAAACAACCTTTTAATCCCATTAAATATTTCAATACCCGCTGAAAAAAATTCAAAAACATATCCATAGGTACACAATAATTTACAAGGTTCACTATTCAATAGGAATAGATTTGTTCTTGGTATGGTTTGGAAATGATCCAATACCACACAATTCACTAGAAAAAAATCCTTAGAATACAAAAAGTAGGATATTCCCTTTCAATCGTGTAGAACTATGTAAACAATCCAATAGTACATGTGCTCCCTCTTAGTACAAATAAGGGAAAATAATGATTGTGTAACAAAACATGTTACATGTGTTTCTTTTTAATCTCAAAAAATGTATTCCTTTGAAAAATAATTCTTCAGAAGATGGTAAGAACTTTATGGAATTTGATATAGAATTCAAATTCAATTGTCCAGTCTGATCTGATCACTCTAATTCTCCAGATCTGATTGCCCAATCCGATCTTCCCGCTCTGATTTCCCAATACGATAGATGTAGCTCTGCCAGAATATGATTGAGAAAATTCAGAATTCCTCATTATGAAAATATCAATATGGAAATCCCAATATGTTTATCCAGTATGATATGATGAATGGGCGAATACAATGACAAGAAGAATCCAATAGAAAAATGAATATATTGATTATCTGAATACAATATTGCAAACTTATCTCTTCTCCTTTCACTTATCTCTGTCAAAACTTCTACAACTTATCTCAATATGAAAACCTTATTTCTCTACCTAGAACATTAGAGCTTCTCTCTCTTCCAGTGAATATTACCTCCATGTTAGACCTCTCTAAAAGTACAATGTACTTTTCACCTTTTATAGATGACCCATGAGAGGTTTTGGTGGGAATCCCCAAATCTTTCCCGCTCAACCAAATTCACCCAAATCTTGTTTTCCCTTAAAATTTAGGTGCATTTATCACTTCCTAAACTCTTCTAAACTCTTCTTGAATCTTCTTCAAACTTCATCTCTTCATATAATTTTATTTTTTTTAATCACCAGTCCGGATCCGATTTCTCAATTTAATTTCAATTCTCAATTCTGATAAGCTCAATCCGATTTCCTCAATCCAATTACTCTATACCAATTATTGAAAACAAACTCTATTTTAATTTCATGATCCCCTTCAACAACACATATATCTATTTTCTTTATCTCTTCTCTTGATTCACTTGAAATAAAAAATATCTTATTCATATATTTTCTTGACCCACTTGAACATCAAATAAAGCAATTCAACCCCTTTTAAATGGTTGACTATATTTTCAATTATCTTCTTTTCTTTTCTATTCATTCATAGGTCTCATCAAATATTTCTTTGAGATGAATTTTAACCCAATTGAATAAACAAAACATTTTTCAAAAACGTTATTGTCCCTTATAAATCCTATGATCCCATTACGATGGCTTCACAAAATTTCTTATTTAAAGATCATGCCTCTGAATATGTTGATGATCAGCTGCTATAATGTTTTTCTTACAATTTGAAAGTATTGTAACTTCCCAATCCTCTAGAAACATCTTTCTTTCTTTCTCACCTAAATACGATCAGGCTGAATACAATCTTAAGCACCCCTTTTATCTTTCCATCTAGATCCGATCAATCTAAATATGATTGGCATAATATCTTTTCTTTATTTCCAATAAATTATCAATATTTAGGGCTCATTCTCCTCCTTCCTTTCATTAGGCTTGCATTACAAGTTTTACCATTAACTTATGATTTTTTATAACTACAAGATCAAAAAATCATTGTCACATTTATTCTATCATTGTCATGTAGAATCCGATTCCACCAATATGATCACTTCTTTCATACTAGATCTAGAGTGAATCCGATGACCATTTACTTCTATAAAGATACATTCTCAATACAATCAATTTGTTCATTCTAGATTCAGTGTGAATCTGATGAGACTTTTCATCTAGCTAGCTTCTCTGAATATGATGGACCATTTCAATCATTGTGAGTCCAATTATTTCGAATATAATGGTCAATTCGAATTTCACCAAAATATAAAGTGAGGTAATTTTCCTTTCTTTTTAAACTTACTTGAAAAAAAATACAATACCTTGAATACAATCAGTTTGGTCCTAAAAATCCCCCATTTTGGATTTTATTATCAACCAAGTTTCATAAATCATTGAACTTTGTATCCTCAATAAATGGATCACTTATCAGCAATTCTAATCCTACGTGAGCTAACTTATTTTAGAAAACAAGAATCATTGATAGTAAAACCATGCTATCCAAAAGAAGTGATTATGAAAACATATTCACCTTCTCACCTTTCTTTTATTTATCTCTGGAATAAAAAACAATTCCTTTCCTATAACCACTCCAAAAAACTGTTAGAATAGTTCATACACTTATAACGCTGAAGTCACAACTTACCCACAACTCCCCCTTTTTACATGCATACAAAAGGATAGATTTATGAAACAATACAATTATCCCCCTTGACAACATTATCCAAAGGTAAGATGAGATAGGGGAGAAAAACACATACCTAAAACTTTATGAGAAAGAGGTTGGACACCCATGGTCAACCTCAATTTAGAAAATGATTAATTCTATAAAGGTTTTGTGAAAATGTAAGCAACTTGTTCTGATGTAGAAACATACTCTAACATCAACTCATTCTTCTAAACATGCTCTTTGATGAAATTATATTTGATATAAATATGTTTTGAATGAGAATATTGAATTGGATTCCTAGTGAGATTGATTGTACATTGATTATCACAACCCAAGATCAATGGTAACTTCACTTCAACAAGTAAGTATTATAATTGAGTTTTCATCCACATAAGTCGAGTAGTGTATTGAGTGACAATAACATACTCAGATTCAACTGTAATGAGAGTTACTGAATTCTATTTATTTGAATTCCAAACAATGAAATTATTTCCTAGAAAGAATACTCCACCAGATGTGGATCTTCTATCATCAAAATTTCCTACCCAATATGTATTTGAATACCCAAATAAATCAATACTTTCTGAGCTATTATATCTGATTCCAAATTCTTTTGTGCCTTTGATGTATCTTAGAATTATTTTTATAGAAATTAAATGTGATTCTTTTAGAGCACTCTGAAATATGGAACATAAAGTGACAACATAAAAAATATCAGGTCTTGTGGAGGTCAAATACAATAAAATTCCAATCAACTTCCAAAATTCTTTCTAGTCAACTTATTTTCCTTCTCTATCTTTAGAAAAATTTGTTCCCACTGAAATCAATGTGGAAATAGGTTTTGAGTTTTCCATTTCGAACCTCTTAAAAAGTTCCTTAGCATGATTTTATTGAGAAAGAAAAATGTATTTCTCCTCTTATAGTATTTGTAACCCAGGAAAGTATTTCATTTCCCCCCCAACATGGACATTTCAAATACCCCTTTCATTTCTTCAGTAAATCTTTCACAATTTATTTCATCATTCCGAGCAAATATAATGTCATCAACACAAACAATTATAATGAAGGAATACTTTTGACTTTCTCTAACATAAAGATCTCTATCAACTCTTCCCTTCTTGGAACTCATATTCCTTAAGCAAGTATCAAATTTAGAATACCATACTATTAGATATTGTTTTATCACATAAAATTCCTTCTTCAATCTAGATACATAACTTTCATCTTTCCCAACAATAAAGACACAAGGTTTTTCAATGTAAACTTACTAATCAAGATCACCATTCAAGAAATTGGATTTAACATCCATTTGAAAGATCTTATAACCTCATTGTGCAGTAATAGTAAGAAAAAATCTGATTGTTTCTAATATTTCCACTAGAGAAAAGGTTTTATCAAAATCAATAACGTCAATTTGTGAATACCCTTTTCACACTAATCTTTCTTTGTTTCTTATCACTTAACCTTCTTTATTCAACTTGTTATGGAAAAAACACTTTGTTCTAGTAATGTTTTTGTTGTCTGTCTTGGATACAAATTCCAATGTATCATTATTTTCAATCTGATCCAACTCTTCATTCATGGCCTGAACCCATTCTGGATACTCAAAAGCTTCTTTTACATCATTTGGATCTACTTTTGAATAAAAATTAGTATGTGTTATGAAATTTGTTTTTCTTCTTGTTTGAACATTCTGATGTTGATTAACAATGATATTCTAATCTTCCACTTTCTTACTCAGTATAGGATGATATTTTTGAGTATCTTTCGCATCACTGGAAATAGATGAGTCCAATTCTTCTTCTTGAGTAGGATTATAATTGTCTATATCCTTATCAGAATTTTTTTTCTTATGTTTTTCAACTTCCTTGTCTTTTTGAGCATGTTTTTCTTCCTTATATCTTTCAAATAATTTCACATCAATAGAATCAAACTCCATTTTTTTTGTTGAAATATCTATATCCTCTTCATTTAGGAGCATAGCCAAGAAAGATTCCATCTTCACCTTTCTGCTCAAAATTTCCATAGTTTCCACCTTTATTCTTTACAATACATGGACTCCCAAAAACTCTTAAGTGTTTCAAACTTGTAGTTTTTCCATAAAACAATTTGTATGGAGTCATATCCAAAATTGGCTTGTAGAAACATCAGTTTTGAATATAAACAACAATACTAATAGCTTAAATCCAATAGTAATGAGAAAGACCATGGTCAAGTAACATAGTTCTTACCATTTCCACCAAACTTCTTTTATTTATTTCAGTAACCCCATTTTATTGATGAGTGTATGGGGAAATATACTCCATCCAAATTCCATTCTTCTCAAGATAACTTTAAAATTATTCACTTTTATATTCACCACCATTTTATGTTCTCAACTTCTTCACTAGACACTCACATCCCTTCTTATCCTTCCTTTTTAAACTTTTAAACATTTTCAAAGCATATGAATTATGTTCCATATACATAACACAATTAATGTGAGTAAAATCATCAATAAAAGTGATGAAGTACTTATCTCTATTTGTGTATTTTTTCTCATTGGACCACATATATTGGAATGAATTATCTCTAGGGGTTGTTTTGAACAAATATAAACTTTCTTATGCATTGAGTTTTCAATATTTCCTTTCTGAAAAATAATACAATGCCAATCTCTTCTTCTTAGAAAATAAATAATGTCTCAAACACTGTCTCTATTTGATAACTTTCTCATGTTTCTTTAACACATTTGTCCCAACCTTTTATTCTATAATTGATCATCTTCCACCATACTCATGTAACAAGATTTTTGAATTTCACCAACCCGAAACAAGTTTCCTTTTGTACATTGGCCTCTTTTAACAATCTTTCCATCTTCCTCACTTTTCACAAAAAACTCATCTTTCCTAAAGATAAATTTGTTACCCTCATCCCAAAATTATGAAACACTTATAAAATTGTGTTTCAGCCCATCAACATACAAAGTTTTCATAGATTTTATCTTTTCTTTCCCAATGATGGATGATCCAACACCTTTGATTTTCAAGGACTCATCATTGCCAAGTGTCACATTTCTTTCTTTAAAGTCTCTCACATTATTAAAAAATTTCAAGTCTCCTACCATATGAGAAGAACAGCCACTATTAAGAATCTAAGTTCATTCTCCTTTTGTGGCTTTCAATAAAGTTTAAAAAATAAGAGCTTTTTCTTATTCCTTTTCTTTCTTTATCTTTAGCTTTTGAGAATTATTAAGTATCTTTTGATGTGCCAGTAATAAAATAAGACATTCTTTTTCAAGGTGTACAGGTTGATCACATCATTCACAAATATTTTCCAATTTTTGGAACCTATTTTCAATCTTTACTCCAACCTTTTCAAGTTTCTTCAAAATAACCTTCTCAAAATTATTTATTTGAGGATATTGACTATCCCTCAACCGTTGCCTTCCATAACATGTGGGATAATATAAATATTTTTGGTTGAGCCAACACATATTTTTCGCATGTCTTAATCCACCACAATACCAGCAATATCCATAGAGAGAGTATTTTACTTTGAAAGTTCCATGCTGACTGGAATTGTGAATACGTTTCTTAGCAACCTTCTTGTCTTTATTTTCCAAGCCTTCAAATTTTTTTGTCATCAATCAGAGTCTTACTTTTATTTTCACCTTTATCATATCCATAAGTATTTGAAACATTTTTTGGATTGAGGGTATTTTGAAACTTCTGAATTCCTAACTTTGTTGATCTTGGCCATATACATAACTTTCCCAGCTTTCTTCTTTTCAGAAAAATTCCATATTTCTTCTCACCCTTTGAAGGTAACTTTTATTGAACCTTATTAGGTCTCTAATTACAATAAATTTCACCAACTTCAGTAATAGAGTTTTTGAAACTTGTATTTCTCTATTCAGATTTTGAAAATTTTTGTTGGACATCTTCCAAATCTTTATCTTTTTTCTTCAGCTTCACCTCCAGATGCTCATTATGATTATTTTCTTCCTCAAGAGTTTTTTTCAAATCATAAATCTCTTTCACCAGCCTTTATTTTTCATAAAAAATACATTCTTGATTATTTATCAAAGAATATTCATCTTCAAAATTCTTGTTTTACTTTTCAAGTATTCTTATCTTCCTCAAAAATTCTTTCAATTCTTATTTCAAATTATATTCAAGTTGAGTTTCTTTTTCTTCAGAACTACTGCTTCTAAACTCTTCATCATTCACTATTTCAATAAAATTATTTTCAACACCATATTCAATATATTTTTTTTGGATTCAAAATCACTTTCTTATTATTCTTTATCTTTATATAAGAAACTTATTATTTCGGATTTGAAGAATTTTATGTATTTTCCTCTGACAAAAAGATTTGTATTTTTCACCCTATTTATTCCACAATCTTCTTGGTTTTCTTTATTATTCATCACAATCCACTTATATCTTTCTTTGAGGAAAATTAGCCATAAAGTTCCCAATGAAACCGCATTCAAAACATTTTAGGGGAAGTTTCCATTTGTATTTCCCTGTACCTCTTTTGACATTTTTAGAAAACAAGGATAAAATTTAATCCAAGTTTTTATGCACCTCATTTTCAGAATCGGATTCACCAGCTTCATATTCAATAAGAATATTATTTGAATTTTCTTTCTTTATATCCTTGAAATACATTTCTCTATAAAATTTTGTTTTTCTATTCATATATTTCTCCTTTCTCATTTCATAAGTAATGAGAGTGTTGTGCAAGTCATCAAGAGATAATGTTTTAGGATATCTATCTTCCAATGAAGAAAATTTTGCATCAAACTTATCTAGAAGGATTCTCAAAATATTTTCAACAACTATAGAATCATTTAACTTTTCACCAAGACATCTAATAGTATGAACAATGTCATTCAACCTGTTAAAAAAATACCCAACAAATTTGTATTCAACCATCTTCAAATATTCATACTTTAATCTCCAGATTTGTAACTTTTCCTTATTCACTTTTATATTGCCTTTATATATGTTTTTCAATTTATCCCATATACCTTTGGATGTGACAAAACATTTCACCCTTAAGAATTCACTTTCATAAAGTGATGATAATAAAACATTTTTTACCCTTCCACCATTCTCAAGACTCTTCTTATTAACATATATAAGAGGAGATTTATAATAAATAGGAGGAAAACCATATTTTGTAGCTTTAAGAACACCATATTCAATAGACATAAGATAAGACAACATTATATACTTCTAGATATAATAATTATTTCCATAAATACTAGAATACCTTTACTATTCAGACAATTCAAATTCTCTATCATCAAAGAATATGTGAAGGGAACCTTGGCTCTGATACTAGTTGAAAGTAACCAATCAGGATAATTGTATCACTGAGAGGGGGAGGGGGTGAATAGGTGATACTTTTTTCATTTTATGTTTTTTTAAACAACCTTCACCTCCTGTTAAAGATTTCAATCCCTTTTGAAAACAATTCAAACACACAATAGTGACCCCAGCCTTTTACATATAACATTACATGATTTTAAGCATAATTATACATAATAGTACAAGCTAAGGATCACCTTTTACATATAACATTACATGATTTTAGGAATAATTATACATTAGAGTACAAGCCAAGGATCGTAAAGTCTAGTGTCTTGGAATACTAGGTACATAAACTGAAATCATAGGACCAAAAAAACTTCTTTATTTAATATACATAAAGATCTCTTAACTTCATTTGAGCCCTTACATATGCATAGGGTACCCTGGGGAACACATGAACAAAGGGATGAGCTAAAAATACCAGTAAGGAAATGGACATAAGAATAAATCTTAATAACACGAGTTAGGAGGCATGACATAATGATAACAAAAGTATGGAACATATGGAATCATAACATATAAACATGGAATCATATAAACATGGGATTATATGAACATGGGATCATATAAATGTGGGATAATATAAACATGGTATCATATAAATGTGGAAGCAACATAACACATGACTTTAGTACGAGTTAAGGATAACCATCAAGATCGTTTCCCATAGTAGCACAAGCCAAGGCTAACCGCCAAGACCGTTGCACATAACATCTCATGAGACTTAAATTTACCCAATGAATTAGAGCGCTATCTGGGTGCACCCATATTATCATTTTTATGAATATTCTTTCCATATAAATAATCATACATAATCAACCATACATAAACATAAGGGTACCCATGGAAAGAAATGAGTATCACAATCATGTCATAAAGCATAATAAATGGGGGTATCATAAAAGTTTCCATGAGAGAAAGGAATTAAAAAATACATGGAAATTAATAAGGTAAAATAGGAAGATATCATGGTAAGTGATATAAAACAGAATTGAAAACATATAAGAATAGTATTTAGGAAATTATTAGCATTAAAACATTTTAGTGCGGTTTTAAGGAAAACACTAAAGATATTTTAAAATAGAAAAGGGAAAAATATTTTATATAAAAACATAAGTGAACCAAGAAGGTTATCATAATAAAAAGACTAGTTTTATAAAGACAATGGTGGCTTAAAACAGAGGATAGAGTGCACTTTAAATTGGGTAAAAATTTGGGAAGTTCCCTTAAAACTAGTTTGTTTACTGGGAAGTATCGAGGAGGGAATCAATTAAAAACATGTATATGCCCGAAAGAGAATGAGGGATAGATCTTGAAACATGAGTTTGGAGCATATAAATAGCATGTAGAATTTTTAAATAAAATAAAAGACAACTTAATTTGGGTAAAAAGAAAGATAGAGAAACCTGAAGGAATAAAGGCGGTTCGGGTAGAATTCCTTACGGATTATCGGCATGATATCAAGTGTATTTAAGAGGGATTAATGAGAGAGAAATGAATTTATCATCTTTTATATATCATGAGAAAATTATGGGGGAGGTGCATAATTATACCCCATCATTAGGGATTACCCATAAAATGGCATAACATAGAGGACATTCTTGAATAAAAAATGGAATGGAGAGGATCTCTTACCTTAAGTCTGGTGATGATCTTATCTTTATCTTAGTGACCTGAATAGTAAAATTAAGTCCATTAATTAATAATTAAATAAACTATTATATATGTAAAATATTTATTATAAACTCTTTAAGTTCATTTATAACTATTTTGATTGGTTAAGAGGTTCAATTTCATTGTTCGGGTCCATTTTTCTTGCTTGGTTTTAATGATCGGTTCATGTTCGGATACACATGTATGATGAAAGTGGTTGTATAGAATTGAAGTTGTATGTTATTAGTGAAAATCCAGGATATTATATGGTTATAAAAATTAATTTGGTTATTGTTAGTGAATATGAATTATAAAAAACCTTAGTGACAACCGTTTTGGTTAATCGGTGGGTTTTGATTACAACGAACATGTTTTGATTTATAACTTAATACCATTTGTACAAAAGGATTACATAATCTTAACTAGGATATATTACATATATAAAAATCTGGTTCAACCATAACACAAATGGTTTCATGACCAGAATTAAATATGATAATAGAAATTGATAAACTGTTGTCCTTGAATGTGCTAAATTAACACATCTCAAACGGTGTTTTCATTTCTTTCAAATAAAAGGTGGGGAAAGGAGAGATGATAAAGAAATATCCCATTAGCATAAAAAAATTCCAGTAAATGTATGGTACTGAATTTTTCATACCATTTATATGATTAGAGGTTAGGAAAGAAAAGAAAACAAATGAACTTGAAAAGAAAAAGAAAGAAAAGAAAAGAGGAATTTACCTCTTGAATCAAAATTCCTTGAGAGTCTTCTTAAGGGGAGAGGATTTGGTATTTTGAAGAGGATAAGGGATTTTGGATGTGGGGGAGGAGTTTGAGGAGATATTTGGGTAGAATATTGGCAAGTCACAAGACTTGAGAGGAGTGGATAGAATAGATAATGATGGGTGATATTTATAGTGGTGGGGAGGAGAGTTTTCATAATATTATAATCATTAGTTTATTATTTTTCCATAATACAACCAATAGTGACAATTCAATAACCAAGAATAGTAAATGGGTCATGTTAATTTGAACCAAGGTTGGTGACATCATCCATGATGCTAGGAATAGTCTATTTAGCTTATAATGTATATATACGATAAATTAATGTATTTTACTATTCACCAAAAAATTTAAGTATTTCAGAAAAATCCCAAAAATTCACCCAAACCATTTTTCGATGTGTAGAATCCAAAAATTAAATCCATTTTTCAAAAATAATTTTCTAAATATTATTAATTTATTATTTAAATAAAATAATAATTTACTTGAAAAATACAGATTTTAAAACATTTATTTTCTTATTCCTGGATATAGGTATATCGTACTTCCACTTGAATATAATTTATATTCAATCATAGGTAATATTAATATTAAATAGGGTATGTCACTATTCATAATGGTATGTTACTATTCATAAGGGTAGGTTACTATTCATCAAAAATTATGTTTTTCTTATCGGACTCCAAATAACTTACTGATCGCAACCGTGTATGTCATATTTTCAAAATTTAAAACACATAAGTGACAAACTTATGTTTAAAGGTCACATAGTACTTAGCATTTCATTATGTTGTGATTTAATGTGATTATGTGACATATTTATAAGGAATTTACATTGATAAAACATTAGGTTGTTACACACACATTCATAGGAGCACAAGAATTTACAAGGTTTACTATTCAGTAAGAATAGCTACATCCTTGGTATGGTTTGGAAATGATCCAATACCACACAATCCACTAGAAAAAAATCCTTGGAATACAATGAGTAAGATATTCCCTTTTACTCATGTAGCACTATATAAACAATATAATAGTGTGTGTGCTCTCTCTTAGAAAAAATAGAGTAAAATAATTTTTGTGTAACAAAACATGTTACATGTGATTATTTTCAATCTCCACAAATGTATTCCTTTGAAAAAAATTCTTTAAATTTTTACCCAGAAGTTGGTAAAAACTTCAAGGAATTTGATATAGAATTCAAATCTGATTATCCAGTCTGATCTTCTCACCCCAATTCTTCAGATTTGATTGCCCAATCCAATCTACCCACTTTGATCTTCAAATCTGATTGCCCAATATGATAGATGTAGCTCTGCTAGAATACGATTGAGACAATTCAGGATTCCTTCTTCCTTAGTCTGGAAATACCAATATGGAAATCCAGGTCTGATTATCCAGTCTGATATGATGATCAACCGAATACGATGACAAGCAGAATCTGATAGACAACTGAATATGATGATCATTGAATATGATGATCAGCTGAGTACAATATTGCAATCTTGTCTCTTCTCCTTTCACTTCTCTCTATCAAAACTTATACAACTTAGCTCAATATGGAAAACTTATTTCTCTCCCTAAAATGTTATATATTCTCTCTCTTATTGTGAGAAATACCTTTGTGTCAGACCTCTCTAAAAGTATAATATACTTTTTTCCTTTTATAGGTGATCCATGAGAGGTTTTGGCAGGAATCCCCAAAACTTTCCTAATCAACCAAATTCACCCAAATATTGATTTCCCTTGAATTTCTAGTGAATTTATGACTTCATTAGATCTTCTAGAATCTTCTAAAATCTTAATCAATCTTCACCTCTTTATTAGATTTCCTTTTTTTAATCACCAGTCTAGATCTAATTTCTCAATCTAATTTTAATTCTTGATTCTAATTGGTTCAATCCAATTTCTTGAATACAATTACTCTATACCAATTATTGAAAGAAAACACTATTTGAATTTTAAGCTCCCCTTTAGAAACACATCTATATGTTTTCTTTAGCTCTTCTCTTGATTCACTTGAAATATAAAACTTCTTCTTAATCTCTTTTCTTGACCCACTTGAACATCAAAAAAAGTAATTCAACCCCTTTTAAATGGTTGACTACATTGTTGATTATCTTCTTTTCTATTATTTTCATTCATCGGTCTCATGCAAATATTTCTATGATTATGATGGATCTTGACCCAATTGAATAAACAACACATTTATCATAAACATTCTCGGCCTTTATGAATCTGATAAGCCCATTGCGATGGTTTCACCAACTTTCTTCTTTAAATATCATGCCTCTAAATACATTGATGATCAACTAATATAGTGTTTTGATTACAATTTAAATCATTACAACTTCCAAATCCTCCATCAACCACTTTATTTCCTTCTCAACCTGAATATAATCAGGTTGAATATGATTTTCAACACACCTTTTCTCTTTCCATCCAGATCCGATAAAACTGAATATGATTGGAAGTATCTCTTTTCTTTCTTTCTAATAGATTATCAATCACAAGGTCTTATTCTCTTCATTCCTTTCATTAGGCTTACATCATAAGTTTTACCTTTAACTTATAATTTTTGAGAACTCCAAGATCAAAAAAGCATCATCACATTTGTTTTATCATAGTCATGTAGACTCTGATTCCACCAATACGATCACTTATTCCATACTAGACCCAGATTAAATCTGATGACCATTTACTTCTAGCAAGATACATTCTCAATATGATCGATCTGTTCATTTCAGATTCAATGTGAATCCAATGAGACTTTTTATCCAGCCAGCTTCTCCAAATACGATGGACCTTTTCAAGAATTGTGATTCCGATTATTTAGAATACAATGGTCAATCCAAATTTCACCAAAATAAAAGTGAGGTTATTTTCCTTTCTTCTTAAACTTCCTTGAAAATAAAAGACAATACCTTGAATATGACCAAATTGTTCCTAAAATTTATTAAATCCATGTACATGGTACTAGAAGGTAAGTCTGTTTAGTGAGGTCATGGAATATATAAAGTATAAAAAATATGATGATATAAATGTGCATTTTGATTTATGTGATATCGTGAGATAAAGATATTATACTAAATAGAACATGTTTGTAGGAGGTAGTCATAGCTATTAAATTCTTTATCTCCTCAGGGGCCACAATGGGTTTCCATAATCCACTCCTAGTCTATGATTTGGACTCACTACTACCAAGATAAGGATTTAGAGGGTTACACACTAAGTGCATCCATAAGTTTTACCTATTCAGATAAATAGAAGTTTATGATGAAGTGGGAGCCATGTGTGGGGAGCAGTGAATATACGAGTGTGATTTATTGCAAGTAAAATAATTAAATTAAATTATTTAAGTTTATAATAATGATGATTGAATTTATTTCTCAAGGTATTAACAAGTTGTTTGATCATAAAAGTGAATACGAGCATATATAATTTTTTGAACGAACATGACATATTCAAGGTTCGTTAAATTATTTGGGGAGCTTATAGGTCAAGTTAATGGTTTGTATTTTATCACATAAAATTTTAAAGTATTATAATCCAGTGATAAAATGTTTGTGAAATTTATGACAAGTTTAATTAAGTTATAAGTGTGAAAAGGTATCTAAAATGAAGTCTATTAATTTCTAGGGAACAAATTGTGATTTTAAAAGTATAACCTAGGTATAAAAGCTCATTTTAGCCTTTTGAATAGTTTCATAAACCATTTTCATGAATTTAATAGCTCTATCATCATCTCTATAAAGTTTAGAGTGAGAAACCAAAGGAAGAACAAGGTTGGATCGATCCCGTATTCTCGATCGAGTTTGCGTTCTTAACATGATTGAAGTGACGTCATAAAGCTCTTTAATTTCCCCTGATAGAACCTGAGAATTGAAGATTGATGATCCAGGAGTTGTGGTTCATGTGTGTATGATCTTGAGGATGCCTATATTAGTACCTTTAATCTATGACACACAGACAGTGAGTGAATCAAATTGGAAATTCCAAATGAACAAGGTAACCTTTACAGTTTATCTTGTCTTTATTATTCATGCTTAAATTGAATTACACATGATCCTTTGAGAAATATGAGAAAGGGGTTTTGTGGATTCAATATTTTTAATATTAATTCAAACCTAAAAATTTTAAATTCATCATTTTCACACTTCTGCTATACCCCGGGTTCCTTCAGTTAATCCCCTTATTCTAATGGACTAAGTTAAGGGGGGTAAAAAATTAATAAAATTAGTTAAAAGTGAATTAAAAAACTAAATTCATCACAAATTGTAATATATTTTCAAAAATATTTTAGATAGAACATTCACACATTACTATTTATTTTAATTAATGAAAACCATTTGTGAAAAAAGATAAATTAAATGCAATAATTCTTTATATGTATTTTGAAAAAAATCACCATATTTAACCTTATAAATAAACCAAATATAGTATAAAATAGAACATATAGGGAGGTTGGGGATTAATCTCCAACAAAATCAATTTTTGGGCTAAAAGATGATTTAAGAAGTTTCTTTCCCAAAAATTTCATGACTAGGGTTTGTAAGTAAATAATATGGGTCTCATTGTTTGTTAGAATAAGGGTTATTATCAACTAAAATTATAATGATGGAGAGAAAATTTCATGATAAGATAAAATAATTATTATGTTTTGGTAAGTGGTCACATATATTTTTTTGAAATGTATGCACGAATGGTGTTTCCAATATTTATAGGATTTATCCTTTGAAATTTTAAAGTGGCTCTTATTAGTGCATTGTAATGAATGTAGGCTTAGGGTTAGTGTAGTCTTTAAATACTTTTATATACCAATTAATCATTCCAACTAGTAGTTTTAAATCTTTTTTGTAACTTACTGATTTTTGGAAAATACTTAAATGAATTTTTAGAGGTTAATAAATAAATAAAGTCAAGAAAAAATAAAATTTATTTATTTTTTATAAGAAAAAGGGAATTAAATTGAGGATTTTGTTTATAAATGAGTTCAAAAGAATTGGAATGTATCCATTGATAATATCAAGTTTTGAGAAATTAAATTGAAATACTATGAAAAAAATATCAGGGAGAAGATATGTAGAGTGGATGAAAGGGAGGCAGAGTGTAGTGGGATATCACACTGACTACCAAAGTTTTGGTGGTCCCTAACCAGAAGTCTGGTGGGGAAGAAAATGATTGTGAAAGTCACTACTACCATTGAAGTTTTGATGGATCCTACTGTAACTTCACTGGATCCTCAATCAAATATTTTTAATCAAGTATACTTTCATCATTTTAAACATTTATTTTTTCTTTCTACCATGATGGTTGCGTGGAGAGGCCTCTTAATCCAACACTCCACACCCTTTTTCATTTTTTCCTATTTCCATCCTCCACCCTTCTTCTTGGTGGATGAAAATAGGATATTTTTCATGTAAAATTAAGGTAAGAGAGAATTATTTATCCCCATAATTTATCTCCTTTAACTTATATAGTTTTGAGATTGAACACTTACAAGGTTTCTAGGAATTTATAATAATTTGTTTTGGATATTGATGAAATAATTTTGAATCATTGGGATTTTTCCCATAAAGGTTTTGAAAAGATGTCATGAGGTGTGTGCATGCTATTTAATGGAATCACTACCACAAAACTAAGTTTCCGAAGGGACACCCTTTAACAGTGCTAAAAAAAAGTGATGTTAAATGGGACCCCTTTATCAACATTTTTTTTAGTAGTGCTGATAAAGGGGGGGCTTTATCAGCGCTTTTTTTCCTTGCGCTGATAAAGTATATATTTCAAAACAAAATATTTCATAAAAAATAATATATTGATATATAAGTATATTTATATTGATATAAATATAATATATATTTTTTAAATATGTTTTAGATCGATTTTATATGTGGTAGACACAAAACGGACACCCGAAGCAGAAGTTATGGCAAAACGGACACCCGAAGCAGAACTTATGACCGTTGGGAGTAACTATGAGCCTCTTTTGGCCTTAAAGAACGTGAGAAGGGGTTTTAGTGGTCACCATATTATAGATATTTTCACAAGAATCAATTTGATAGGTCACAACGCTCAAACGGACACCCGAAGAAGAAGTTATGATTGTTTAAAATTGAGCAACCCTTCTGCACCTAAAAACCTAAGAAATCCGAAACTCACTAAAATAGCCATAACAAATGCTTTGGGTGTTCATTTGAGTGTCGTGACTAGTAAAATTGAATATCATGAGATGATTGAGGACCAATTCCAATCAAAATCGTGAGAAGATCAAAGCAACTAAAGATATATCAGTTATAACACTCCAAAAAAAAAACTCCAACTTCAAACAGCCATAACTTTCGCTCAGGGTGTCCATTTGGGCTCTAACACATATCAAATCAAAGGAATCGAAGAGATATACATATAAGGATAAATAAAACATAGTTCTAGTCATTTATGGGACCATAAAACACCAAAACACCATCATAAGGCCTCCAAAACTCCGTTTCCCTGTCCGGTGCCCTGTCAAATTTTTCTTAAAACAGTAATAACTCCCAATACGTGTGTCTGTTCAACCTCCATCACCTATTATATCGTAATTAATTCCATGAGCTTCATTTTTATTGTTCACATATCTAAAACTAACACCCATAGCATAAGTTATGCTCTTTTTAGTGGATTTGTGGTTTTTTAGGTTTTTCGAGCCCCCATTTCTAGCACTTTTGTCCTGTCTACTATTTTTCAAACAGCTGTAACTTATGATATGCATGTCCATTTGGACTCCAATACATATAATATAAAATCTTGTTTGATGATCTTTTATTTGACTAGTCATATAACCAGAACAGACTCTCAGATAAGAAGTTTTCATCATTACCCTGAGTTTAGGGTTTATTTGACTTTCTGACTATATTTACAGGTTTTGAGGGTTTCTCCATTTTTTACCAATTTTTCAGGTTTTCAGGGATTTTTATCATTTTTCATAATTTATTGTTATTTATAATCAAATATATAACTGAAAGTGTGGTTGATTGTCACCTATCGACCGTTCAAGGTTCCGATGCTCTGTTAATGTGTATAGCAGCACTCGGGTCAAATCCTCGGTGATGATACTTTTTAATAGTAAATTGTTTTTAGTTGATTATATTTTGATTGTGGGGGTTTGTTTGTAGAGATTAATTGAAATGATTTATTGATTTAACAATTTAATAAAGATTGGGGTGAGTTAATTATTAGGGATTTAAGCTTGTGATATCCTTGAACTTTGCTTTATATTGCATTAAATTAATACCCACTTCACAAGTTGACATTGATCAGAATTCTAAAGTGTTAAGGATTTAATCCAAGACTTAAATTAACTAGGATTATAATATCAATTAGTGCTTGATTATGGTAGTGTATTTATGGTTCCAATAATCCATGTAAACCACTCGTTAAACAAAACAAGTCATTAATCCATGACATGTTAAGTCCAACATACACAATGTTAAATTAAATAATACTCATCGAGCAAAATCTATCAATCGCTTAACATATCTAAATAATGACTCACCCTAATGTTAGATTTAATCATCCATTAAGATAGTTTTTAATCTGGTAATATATGTTTATGGTGATTAATTATAAATAGAAAAAAAATAATGGGATAAGAAAAGATTTGTGCGTCGAACACACACACACACACAAAGGGTGATGAGAATTAAAAATGAACCTTAGATTGAATGAGAAAGTGAAAGAAGAGATTTATTTTTAACATGATTTAATAAATTTAAATAACATTAATATTTCAAAATAAAGGGTATATGATAATAAGAGTTAATGGGAAATGTACTTTCATTAAAACAGAATTACAAAACAAAGACTTACAAGATTACAACAAAGAAGAACACAAAAGTAAATGAAAAAAAAGAGAGGAGGAAGGGTCTCTCAAGTGAAAACTTGAGTATGGAAGGTCCTCCCAAACCTTTGGAAAATCTTTGGTCATGCCAATGTATGATCCTCTCTTTTGAAATGCCAACACATGCAAGGAGAAGAGGGGGTTGTATTTATAGCCCAAGGAGGTGGTCTGTTTGCATTCCAAATATGCCCCTCTAATTTCATATCCAATTTGGCCATCCAGATAGCCAAATATCAAGATATATTCTTCTTAAAAGTTTTATATAATAATGTTGGATGACTACTCTAAAAATTTAGAGGCATTTGGAATTATGGAGCCAAAGTTATGGCGGTTTTCATAAACAATGTTAAACTGTCCATTTCTATCTATGATTTTTCGATGGCTGAAATGTGAATGGATTTTTAAATAGGAATATTCCTTAAAATCTGAATTATTTCTTTAAAAAAGTCAGCCACCTATATCTCCTATTTCATAATGAAAAATCTCATCTTGATTTGATGACTAGATCATGATAAATGTCATGAATAGTGTACGGATTTTAATTCCCATCCAGAATGGTGGGTTGGATTTCAAAGCATCAGTTGGACCCCTTGTATTTAGATTTGGACCTTGAAATTTTTATCCAAGATTAATTGAATTTTCCCCCGACCTTTGGAGGAGAATTAAATAATTTGGACTTCTGGAGTGAACCTAGTAATTCTATCTTTATGAATGGTCTAGTTTCTTCACAGATTCTTTGGGTCTTTTTATAAGGAACATATGACCCTTAAAATGTAAGAATTGGCTACTTATCCTTTGTAATGAAATGTTTTAATTTGATTAAGGAACCCTAAAAAACAAGAATAATGCAATTTGGATAAGTAGGGTGTGATTTATTATTAAAACATTAAACAAACTTGAATCTGGATGGATTCAAATAGTGCTCTAAAATTATATTTAATATTTAAACATTAAAATTTCACACAAATTATGCACATTTCATTTAAAATAATTAAAGGGAGTATATAATAAGTTCTGAATAAGTGAATAACATCAATAACAATATATAAATATTTTTTTATATATTCACACATAAAAATTTAATTCTATAAATAAATAATTAAACATATTTACATATAAAATATATTTCTCAATATACAAGCCTTATCTAAATAAAAAACTAATATCCATTTTATTTAAAATACAAATATACAAATATTTACTTACCTATATAATGTGTACTTGTATATATATATGTGTGCGTGTGTCTGTATTGACAAACTGATATATATTATCTATATAATCTAAACATATCTATATACATATTAATATATAATATTTGTAAATATATATAAATATGTATAATTATACTTATAGATAGTATACATATAATATATATATATGCGCACGTGTGTGTATGTTGTATATATGTATTTATTTATTTATAAACACACACACAAAAGCATATTTTATAAATGTATTTAAAACTGATCTTATAAATATACATTAATATATAAATATAACTATATATATATATATTAATTTACAGATATATATATATATATTAATATAACTAAATATATATATATATTAATATAACTATATATATATATATTAATATAAATATATATATTAATATAAATATATATGTTAATATAAATATATATTAATATATGAGTAAATATAACTAAATATATATATAAATAAATAAATATATTAATAAATGAAGAGAAAATCAATATGGTGGAGTGGTAAAGGCTTAGGTGCACAAGCAACAGGTCCCGAGTTCGAATCCCGGGGGAGGCAGGTCTCACACACAGGTGGAATAAAGGCTAGCACTGTTAAAGGGTGGGTGGGGGAACTGTTAAAGGCTAGGGGGCTGGGGCATGCAGGCTGGGGTGGGGGCGCTGTTAAAGGGGGCTTCAGGCGGTGTTGAAGCCCCTCCTGAATTTCAAAAATATTTTTTTAGTTTTTTTAATGTTTTTTAACTTTTATCAGTGCTAAAAAAAGTACCGATAAAAGACCCATTTATTAGTACTTTTTTTAGTGCTGATAAAAGGATCCTTTATCAGCGCTTTTACGAGCACTGATAAAAGGGACCCCCTTTATCTTCGTTGAGATTAAAAACACTTTTTTAGTGCTGTAAATGGACTTTTATAGTGCTGATAAAGGATATATTTGCAGTAGTCACTGTTGGCATCTGGTCGGTCCTTTGGAAAAGTAAGTGTACTTTAAAAATTGTTTGATAGTTTTTTATAAAGGAAATTTTATGTGATTAAGGGTTTTGTTAGTAATTAACATCTCAGAAACATCATGTGATGAATTTAGGGAGGGAAAAAGGGATTTATTTTTAAAAGTAAATTGAATATATAAGTCTTACATCTCCCTAATGTTTTTAATAAGTGATGATTCATATGGACTTGGTTGTTGGTTACCTAACACACACACACACATTTCTAGAAGTGTTTTCCTTGGGTGACTTTGGAATTTAAAAGCAGAAAAAGTTTTTAATCCACTCATCAATATTTATTGATAAATTAAATGGTTTATTTGTGATGAGTTAATTTCTTAAGACAACATTGAGATAACTAGCTTGAAATAAACTTGGTAAATGAATTTAATTTAAATAAGTGGTTATGAATATATTTGGTAAGTCTTAGGTGATTCAAGGAATGAAATCATTGCAAGTAAATTTTTAATCATTAACTTCAAAAATTAAATTTATAAGACTTAAAAATTTATACTTGGTTTAGTTAAATAAATTTATAAATTTATGAAACAATAATATGATGTGTGTGGTAAGTGTAACAATTTAAAAGGCTCATATTAATGATTTAATTAGAGAAAATTTTATAGCAAGGCATGCTCCAAAGGTGCAAGGAGGGACCTTAGGCCTTATATTACAGTGAGTCAATTAAATGGGGATAATGTATAATAAATCATTGGAATATTATATAGATCCATGAAACATGAAATTATATAATTTCATAATGTGTGAGATGACCGAGTGCACATATATGTGCTTACTCAGACTCAGGTGGTCAAGGTAGGTGATACAATGTAGGTCATTTGATGAGATTCATAGTGATGTTTGTTATCAACAAAGTATAGTTAGAGGATACATACTTAGACTCTGGGTCACACTCCCGGGAGTATGTGCCTACTCAAAATCATGCCTTAAGGGATGGTGATATAACCCCACCCATTTGGTGGGTCCCACAACATGGGTGTTTCTATCATTATAGTGACCCAAATTACATGTAATTATTTCCATTTCTAAAGCCATTCCAGCAAGTTTTAACCATAAAGTTATAGGAAAAACCCTAGGGAAAGATATGTTTTCCCCTCCTGGTGGTGTGAAAGGGGTTGTGTTGTAAGTTGATATGTGTCAGGTTCATTTATTAAATTTTATTTCATTGTAGTTTCATTTGTTGAATATTATACACTAAATCACTGACCATGACACGGTGAAAGTCACCATGCCATGGTCAATGTCTCCTCATGGTCTTGTACCATGTCGAGGTGCATATTTGGAATGATATATGATATAATTTGTTCATCTCTACCATGTTTACTATCTTGTTAATTTCATTTTATTAACACTTCATATAATTATATATAGATAAAACATTAATTATTAAAGGATTTAAATAATTTGGTCATTTTATAACATATAAAATGTTATAATTCCAATAGGATACTTTATTCAATAAAGGAGGTCTATAAAATGGAGATTCATGGACCTCATTCAAAACATAGGAGTTCATTCTCTATTGGTTAAAACTCACTCAATCTTTGTTCTCTCTATTTTCCTTCAAGGAGGTGGTCCTATTGAAGAATTCAGCGATTCTATGAGATTGTGGATATCTTTGGAGGCATGAACCTGTTGTTTTCTGCAAAGGTAATTCGATCAAACTTACAAATAGTAAAGATCAATAGCATGGATAGTGAGGTGCACTCATTTTATAGTTTATCAATTTCATCTTGTGATTCTACTCCCAGTCTGAGTTTTTTGTTTTCTTCCACTACTTATAGGCATACCTATGTCCCACAAAACTAATCAGTGGTATCGAATCAAATTTTATTGGTGAATCAATAGGATGAAGATTGAAATTTAAAGCCAGTTTTGGGTGTTTTTAGGACCACAGTCATGGTTATAAAACTATAGTGTGGTCTATGACATTTTTCCTCAAAACGAACAGTTAACATATCACCATTCCATAATATGTTAAAATATATAAGTAAAACAACATGTTTTACGGTAAATATCCCATGTTTGTTATAATAATAAAATATAGTATCGTTTACAACATCACAAAATGTGGTTAGCTGATCATAATGTTGTGGTAAGTGCTACCATGAGGACCAACTATGTCATGGTGAATGTTAACATGTCATGGTACTTTATGAGACCATATAATCAAAATAATATTTAGTAATATAGTATGTCATTGATCCTTCAAATTATATACTATCCAAATTTTTTTGGATAATGTCGTCATGTTTCGGTCTCTAGAAAAACTATTTTTTTCATAAAAACCTTCACTGGGGTGGGCCCAAAGGGCCCACACCAAATCTGTGTGACTTTATACTATATTAAAAGTAGTTTTGATAAAATTGATTATATAAAGTTGTTATATATCATGTTAAATAATCAAATTGTTCATTTATTCAGGAATTTTATATTTTATGATGTAGATTTTTTATATTTTAATTTAAATCGATTTGATTGATTCTTATAAACTGTAATACCATTCAATTTATGATAGGCATGACAACATAAGATTTAGTTTTCTTCTACCTTGACTTCTATTTTTATGGTGTTATGAGCTCTAATTTTAAAATTTAATTATTGTTTACACATATTAGGTATTAAATTTATGATTGAATTGAGGACTTTATTGAGTAAAGACATGTGGGTGGAGGGAATTTATATTAGACTGCTCACTCTCCTAGAGGCTTATGACATGTATAGAAAAGAGGGGGTTTTCCACCTATCACTCTATGCATACTCTTATAGAGATTATTTATTTCATATGGTTTTAAGCATTTACATAAAGGGGTTTCATATAACCCACACATGTGATGAATTTGTATATGTGTAAATATATTTGAATTATATATTGGATTAGTAAAAAAACTATGAGTTGTGTAAAAAGTTACATAATAATATGGTTTGAATATATTAATTTGGTAGAAGAAATATGAATTCCAAAACAAAATTACTTGAATCATGCATACATAAAAGGATTAAATGATATGTAAAGATTACATGGGATACAATAGTTAAGAGTGATATTCATAATATGCATATGGAAGTGGTGAGTCTGAGAAAACCCCCAAAAATAATAAGTGCAATGTTCCTTCCAAATAAAACACATGCTAAGAACTCAATCATTCTAATGGTTAGGTCCTACAAAATTAGGTTGCCCATGGATTATTTTGTGTAAGGAATGGTGGAAATAGATAACCCTAATAATTAGGAAACTAAATCCCATTTTTTGATTAGGATTATACTTAGTTATAAAACACTAAGAGTTAATACCATAGAAATAAAGTTGAGTTTTATGTATATGATAGATTAGGGAAAAGAGTTGTCCACTCAAATATAAAAGAGTCATATGTGATATGATTTACATGATGACCCACCTAAATAACTAAGTGATTAGAGTAACACCAAAACAAACACATTACATAGTGAAATATGGATCTTGGTGTACTAAAAGTAATGATGCATGGGGTTATCATTTTAGTGGGAATACTTTTATTAAAAACCCTCAATGAAAAGATATAAAACATGATACCAACCCACATATATGTCTTTGTTGTAGATTATGGAATGCATCATGAATTTAATTTTATGGTCTCTTATAGGTATGAAATATAAAATAAATCTAGACTAGTATTTAAGGTTGAGAAGTGTTCTCAAATAGAATCATTTTGAGAATTTGAATTTTAATGTTATAGTGGTAAATTTCTTAAATTCCAACTCTTGGGTATTATATACTATATTTTCATAACACAAATATTATAATAAAAATAGTCTAAAAAATAATTGATAATTTATGAAAGGTAAATTATATCTACATTCTAATAATGCTAAAATATTTGCTTCATTGGAGGTCAAAACTTGTGATCTAAGTATACCTAGTAGATTGGTTCTGGAATTAGAAAACCACTACTGTATTTTGACCATAAATATAAATTTTATTTCTATATATTATTTTGATAAGAAAGTGCTTTCATTAATTATCAAGAATAAAATTTTATATATATATGGATGAAGTGTTTTATGGCATTAAGAATATGTTGAATGATCCATATATTCTTAACATGGATAATCCAATATATAATAATTAAAGACAAACAATTCAAGATTGATCCCAACACTGCATACCTTTGGAATTGTTGACTTGGATATATAAATAAGAAAATAAAAAAAAGAAACATATAGATGGATTGTTGGAATCATTCAATTATGAATCGTTTGATAATTATGAATCTTGTTTATTATGAAAAATGTATAAATCACATATTAGAGGAAAAGGTGAGAGGGCCAGCAGAACATTGGATATTATACATAGTAATGTATGTGGATCAATGAGTACTCAAGAAAGTTGTGAGTATAGGTACTTCATAACTTTTACTAATGATTTCAGTTGACACAATCACATGCTTCTGAAGAGACACAAGTTTTAAGACTTTAAAAAGTTCAAGGTGTTAAAAAGTTTAGTATAAAATCAATTAGATCAGGGTGGTGAATACTTGAGCCATGAATTTATCGATCATCCAATATATTGTATAATTATTTCATAATCACTCCTCATAAAACACCACAGTGGAATGATGTATTTGAAAGAAGGAATGTTACCGTGTTAGACATGGTTTGATCAATGATGAGTTAATTTGAACCTCCTGTATCATTCCAAGGATATTCTCTAAAAAATGTTACAATCCTACTTAACCACATTCCATATAAAAAATTCATAAATAAACTATATGATATATGGACTGGAAAGTGTCCTAATTTGTCTTTTATGTGTATTTGGTGTTATAAAGCATACACACGATGTTTGGTCTTTGAAAAACTTGATCCTAAATTAGAAAAATGATTATTTATTGGTTATACCAAATAAACTAAGGTATATTATTTCTATAGTCATACCAAGATCAAAGTCTTTATGAACCAATTTTCTATAGTCCTAGAGAAGGAATATATTAATCAAGGATTTAGTGGGGGTGAATTTAAACTTAGAGAAGTTTATTACTAACAAATAGAAAGTTTTCCTAAGATGAAAAATGGTCTTGTTCCATAAATAGTTATGGAAGAAGAACCAAATCAATTTGTACAAGAACCTCAAAGTTATAGTATAAATCATTTGGTTCCTATGAGATGTAGATTTATTACAGAAAATAATGATGAAATAATGTTCAAAGATGAAGAGTCTACTACCTAATGAGAGTCCATTGAGAGTTCAAAATCTAATAAATGGTCAGAGGCTAAGGAATCAGAGATTAATTCCATGTACACTAACCAAGGTTGGAAAATAGTAGATATTCCCAATTGGGTGAGACCCATAGGATGAAAGTGGGTTTTATATAAGAAAACTGACATGGATGGTAGAGATTCTACCCATAAATATATTCTGGTTGGTAAAGGCTATAGAAAAATTCATGATTATTCTTTATACAATCACATCTGATTTTTTATTCATTTGAATACCCTCTTTCTAATGGTTGGAGTTTGTCACGATGAATTGAATATGATTCAAATTTCACATCAAGATAGATATTATGATATGTTGAATCATCCCATAAACTATTATATTGTTTAGTATGAGACTCTTTTATAGATTTAATACATGTTCATGAAATCCTCTCTGGTAACAATACCAGTTACCATTTTCATGAAAGAAATTGATTGTTACCATCCATTGATGTGAACATCTATATGTATTATAGGTTATATATATATATAAATGAGAGCTTATTTATCATACCCTTGATGGTTATTTACACACTAGTTTAAATATATACAACTAGGCACTTTGGAATTATCACCATATAGGGATGAAACAAGTGTTGTAGAGTTAGGATTTCTACCATGAGAATATCTATCTACATATCCCTATGAAGGGAATTAAAACCCATGAGTTAAATTTTATTTAATGAGGAACATCATAAAATTTTGGATATGAATAATTTTTTAGTTCACCATAAGTTTATTCATTGGAATTTAATTTATTAGAAATTAATCAATGAAAGGCCATTGGCTTGGTGTTTAGGAAGTGGCTATACAAAATCTCTAATAAGTGATTGGAATCATAAGAGGTTCATATCTTTCAATGGTATCAAGGAGGTCTATAAAGTTTGGTGAATGAGAAAAATCTATAATGAAGTGTCTGGAAGAGTTTATGGAAGTAAGCAGTGGAGGTCATCAAAGTTACTAAATATTTCCAATAACTTTACAAATGGAGTCTCTTCCATGAATATTGGGGGTCAGTGAAACCAGATCGACTAACTGAGTTTTCCTATAAATGGAAGGGGGACCTTATGCACAATTCATCATTATTATATAGTATACCCATGAAGTACACTGTGCGTCAATAAATTATAGTTTTTCAATATTATGTTCTGAGTTCTTACTAATGGATTTGTTGGTTGATTGTATTTATTATAATTCCAATGAATATGAAGAAAGTTATAGTGTTTCTATCATGCATGTAGTATAACCTATCTAAAGCATGTATTTATCTTATGTTCATTCCTACTTTATGTTCTTTAATTGATTGTAGGTTCATTGTTTTTTGAATACTTGTGAGTTCACTTGCTTGTGTGTGAGGTTGACTTTGTGCGATGGTTATGGTGCTTTGACTTCTTACTTTTTGTATACTTAGTCAAGGATGATAAGCATTAGAATTTCTTTTTACACTATGATGAACCACAATCAACTTCTTTTTGATCAAGGGTCAAACTTTTGGTGGCCGCACAATGGCAACCAAACTTCCGAATAAGTGGTATTATAGTGTGTGGTTAATTTCTAACTCAATATATAGAGGAAAATCAGGTTTCTCTTACAATTGGATTGATGTGATTTAATTTTAAGTGGGAGTTTATTGTTAGCATAAGATGGTTCCAGATGAAGGAAAAATCTTTATAGATAAATCTATTGAAGTATTTTGGATTCTAGAGAATATAGTTGGAGTACTATCTCATTTAAAATGACCTTGATGTTTCATAATTAGGTTAAAGTCTATAGAAAATAGAGAAGGTAGAATAGGAATGGTTGGATAATAAGGCACTGACATTTGTGAGGATTTTATTGGCTTGAAATGTTTCTTTTAATATTCGAGAAAAGAAAACTACTAAAAAATTTATGAAGGAATTAGAAGACATGTATGAGAAACCAAATACACTTAAAAAAGTTTTTATGTTATAGTGGTTTTTTAGATTATGTTTATTATAAGGAATACCAATGATATATCATGTGAATGACGTCAACATGATCTGTAGGAAGCTCAAATTAGTGAAGATACCATTCAAAGACAATTTATGGGTGCTACTTTTCTTATCTTTACTTCCGGGGAGCTAGGATGTGATGGTTACTATAATAAATAATTTTATCATAAGAATAGATTCGGTGTTTGAGGATATTTGGAACATGATTATGAATGAGTAGATTAAGCAAAGAGAAGTTCATGTACTATCTGGTAGCACACTCAATACCAGTGGACAAGGATGATCCCCTCAATAGAATAAAGTTTATCAGAAGAAACATTTATAAGATAAGTTTTCATAAAGAAGACTAAGAAAGTTGACCAGTACTGGTATTACATACTAGAGTTATGGGAAGAAAGGTTTAATTAAAAATAATTGAAAGAGTCAAAAGGATAACACCAAAAGAGAATCATCTTCTAGTAGTTAAAATTTATTTATTCTAAAAAGGGGTAGTAATATTTTTTTTCTAAGTGCTAATACTCTACTATAATCTTGGGTGATTGAATATGGTGCATCCTTTCATTCAACTAGTGAAAAAGACACATGTTCAATTATGTATCTAGAAAGTTTGTAAAAGTTCATCCATTGGATGATCATGACTTATAAGTTTTTAGAAAATGTGATTTAAACATCTAGATGAAGAATGAATTATTTTTAATTCTCATAGAAGCAAGATACATCCCCAGTTTATAAAAAATCTTATTTCCATTGGACATCTTGAAAAGGTAGGCTATAGAACTACATTTGTCAATGGGGTATAAAATGTTATAATAGGATCCATGGTAATTTAATGAGGATTTTAAAATATAACTATTTACTTGACCATAAATTCATATGGGGTTATAGTTTTTGAAAGTATAACTTCTAAAGATTTTAAAGCTTGGAATTGTAGGCCAGGTAACCTCAATGATAAGAATATAAAATTTCTAAAAACATAGGGAATATTGAAGCTTAATCACATAAAAATTGTAAAGTGTGAAGGATTTATACTAGGGAAACAGAGAAGGGTGCCTTTTAACTTAGATGTATAGAAGCCCAAATCTCTAAAGTTATAGCTAGTTCACTCAGATGTTTGGGGATCTACTCTTTTCCAATCTCACATCGACTCTTTATACTTCAAAACTTTCATTGATGATGTTATTATAAAAGTATGGGTTTAAATTTAAAATCACAAGTCTGATGTATTTTAGGATTTTATTCAATGAAAATTCTTAGTAAAAATGGAATACAACTAGAAGTTAAAGTGTATTTGTATATAAAATAACAATGAGCACACTAGATACAACTTCTAGAAATTTTTTTAGAAGAAGGAAATAAAGCATGAGAAGATAATGTTTGGAACTATATAATATAATAGAATATATTAGAGGATTAATTAAACCTTTATCTATAAGGCTTTAAGTATACAACTATACTCCAAAATTTCCAAGGTAATATGGGTGGAGGTAGTTAACACAACAACTTATCATGTCAACAAAAGTACAATGCCGAAAGTTGGGAAGAGAACTTATAAAGGAGTTATGGTATGATAAATGAATAAATTTTTACCATTTTAAAGTCTTTATAAGCTTGTAATATGTTCATATTGAAACCAAGGATCATGATAATATCAAAGAAAAACCCAAAGTGTGTTTTATCATTAGGAATGGAGATGAAAATTTTGGATATCGACTATGGGATGATGATAGGAGAAAAATAATCTAGAGTAAAGATGTTCTATTTAATTAGAAGGTTCTTTGGAAGGATTGAAACTTGATAGAGAAAAAAGTTAAGGGAAAAAACCAACTATTTAAGTATAGTTTGATTAAATTAGAGTCACTAGAAGATTTCAACTTTCGAAGAGCTTAGATGATAATGCTAAAAGAATCAAAAGACCATAACTAAGACCACAAGAATATATAGATTTTTTTTAATAATGGATAGAACCAAGTGGGAGCACTAGAAAATAGGGATCTAGAGGTCAGATCAGAGTTAAGAAGTTCAGAATAATCAACTCATATGAGGAGATCAACTAGAATTGGAAGACCAGTTCAGAGGTTTGGGAATGATATGAACTTTCTACTCTTAATAGTTATAGGGGAACCCAAATTCCTAGAATAAATGACATTTCTTAGTGAATCAGGAAAATTGAAATCAATAATGGATGAATAAATTTATTTATTAAAGTCTAATAGATATTGGGATCTTATTCTTTTTCTATAAGGGAAAGTATAACTAGAGAAAAATTGAAATAAGAGGATAATGGAAAGAATAATTATAAAGTGTTTCTAATGGTAAAGGGATTTCAACATAATCAAGGTGTTTATTTCTCAAAAAATTTCTCACCAGTATTTAAAGATTTAACAATCCAGTCAATGATAAGTATAGTGGAATCAAAAGATTTATACTTAAAGTAAATATACATAAAGACAACCTTACTTTGTGGTGATCTAGAGGAAGAGATTTACTTAAAATAGCTAGTAGGTTTCATAAAACATGGAAACCATAACTTAGTATGTAAGTAAAAGAAAATTATTTATGGGATGAAGCAATCAACATGATAGTGAAATCAAATGTTTGATAGATTTATATTGGAAGAGGGATTCAAAAGGTGCAGTGCAGATCAATACTATAACCGAAAGCAATGATATGATGGAACTTTCATAACATTTATTTAAATATGTCAATTAAATGTTGCTAGTTAGACCAAATAATAGAAGGATTTATAAATTGAAGTGTATATTTTTTATAATTTTTGAAATTAAATATCTCTATAAATCTAAGAAAATATTGGGGATAAGGATAGAAAGGGATAAGAAAGTTGGAACTTTGGTGTTAACCTAGTGATATTACATATGGAAGATCATAAAAAAGCTAGGATGATTGGATGTAATCCTATATCAAATACTCTTTCTAGACACTTCATATTTTCTAATACATAGACATCAACAATGGAAGAAAAGCTTTAGTAAATGGAGAAAGTTACCTTCACATCAACTATCAGAATTTTGATGTATGAAATGATTTTTACTCAGATGAATATAACATTTATAGTGGTATTTTAAGTCTATTTATGAAAAACCCTAGAAAGGAACATTGATAATCCATTAAGTGGGTTATCTGATACTTAAAAAGAATGAAAAATATGGCTCGATTTTTTGGGTAGAAATATTTTTTACAAGGTTTTATGGATGTAAAATTTACTACAGATTTAGATATCTAGAAGAGAACAAGTAATTTTGTGTTTTCCTATAGAGGAAAAATGATTAGTTGGATGTCACAAATACACAATCTTGTTAATTTAAGTATAAAAAAAGAAAATTATATAGTTGAAACATAAGTATGGAAGGAATTGTTTTGGTTAAAGCATTTATTGATGGAAATTAGAAGAAGTCAGGAAGTTGGGATATTATTCTATGATAATCATAATTCAATTCAATTGGATTGGAATTTGGTATTCCATGCATGGATAAATCATATTTACCTAAATTACCACATTATTAGAAATACAATGGAATGAAAAGTGTTATATCTTCTAAAGATAACAAGAATCTAAAATTTGGTGGCTATGTTCACTAAAAATTTAGTTTAATAAAGTATAAGGTAGTATCATGACTTAGTGAGTATTGGGTAAATGAAGGGTAATGGTGAAATATTGTGCACCATAGAAGGAGGATGGGGTAATTTTGATCATTTGGATAATTCATTATGGAGTTTCTAAAATTTACCTAAAAATTGGGAGATTATTGATATGTGAAGTCATTTTTAGTTCATTGGAAGTTCATTCATCAAAATTTTGTTTATTATAAATTGGTTAGTGGAAGGTGTATTGTTCAATGTTCCGATAGTGGTAGTGTAAAATCTTTAGTAGGTGATTGGAATCATTAAAAGTTTGTATCTTCTAATGGTATCAAGTAGGCCCAAAATATTTAGTGAATGAGAATACTCTAGAATGAAGTCTCTAGAAGAGTTTATTGAAGAAAGTAGTTGAGGTCAATAGATTTACTAGATATATCCAATAACTTTCCAAATTAAGGAACTTCCATGAATGTTGGAGTTCGGTCTAACCGTATTGACTGATTGAGTTTTCCTATAAAAGGAAGTGGGGGCCTTTTGCACAACGCATCTTGTTTATGTATAATGTACTAGTGAAGTGCACGGTGCATCAATAAATTATAATTTTTCAATATACTATAATGAATTCTTACTAATTTTTTTTCTATTTGATTGTATTTCTTTTACTTTCAATGAATTCAGAGAAAGTCATAGTGTTTCTCCTATGTACATAGGACAAATCATCAAAGCATGTTAATCTCTTGTGTTCTTTCCTAATTTATGTTCTTCCATTGATTATAGTTTTTTTTTGTTTTCTTGAATGTGTGTGAGTTTTATTTCTTGTGTTTAAGGTCAATTTTATATGGTGGGTAGGGTGCTTTGACTTCTTAATTTTGGTACATGTATTCAAGGGAGGGAAGTATAAGAAGCTTTATTTTTCTATTGTGCCAAACCATGTTAAAATTTCAACATGTCTACTTCTAGTGGATTGAGGGTCAAACTTCTAGTTTTTACATGATGATAGACCGACCTCCCAATAATACCTTTTAAGTTCATGTGAAAAATAATATATTGGTTCTTTTTAAGGCCATGTATCCATGACCAAAGAAGTGTATTTTAAGGTCATGCATCCAAGACCAATGATGTACCTTTTATGGCTATGTGTCTAGGACCAATGAAGTTCCTTTCATGGTTATGCATCCAACACTAATGAAGTGTATTTTAAGATTATTATTCTAGGGCTATTGTGTCTTATAGTTTATCATCGTATGACTAGGACATATTCTATGCAATTTAAATTCATGTAGAATTGCTTACTAAGTAAAAAATACACAACAATGGTTTTTTTGGGACTTATGTATGAGCATACCTTTCTATTTTTACTTGATAGTTTTGTTAGGTGAGGGTAGGTTGGGAATTATACCATATTGGAGGCCCTTTTATGTCTATGTCTCATTAAATAGACACAAAGACCCTTAAAGGATGATTGAGGGCCATGAAGACTGACATAAAACTTCCAAGATGAGTGTCATAGGCCAAGAATAGTTCCACAAATTACTTAAGGATATGAATACTCATTATCAATGGGATATACGATCGTATTTACTCTGAGGACCTTATCAGTTAAGGAGGAAAATGATCACGAGATATCTTATAGGATTATTGATTCCCATTATTAAAGGAATACATGATCAAAGGGAACCACACAAATATAGATAATGAATTAATCATATAAATAAAGTGACTCTGAAGTAGGCCTTTATAAAATGGGATAATTAAGTTCAAGACTTGAATATGAGGGTGTTAGTGAGGTATTTTGAAGGAGGATTTTTTAGCACTGATAAATATAAGTCTTTATCAGCGCTAAAAAAACACTGATAAATAGTCCTTTTATTAGTGTTTATATTATAATCACTAATAAAAGGGTTATTTATCAGTGCTTATTTGTAAGCACCAATAAAAGTGTCCTGGTCTATTTAAAAAACCCTAACCATTTGTGAATCCTTCGTGATATAGAACTTTCTACGGAAGCCACCCACTGTCAGCGCTCCTCCTCAGTGAATCGAAGGTCAAATCACACCACTCGACTACCTCCGAACATCTCATCCAACATTCGAATAGGGTCTACAATTTTCTTCAACCTAGAGAGGTAGGCCTTTTGATTTTCTTTGTGTATTTTTTGTTTAGTTTTTGATTTCTTTTTCTATGATTTGTTTATGATCCATTGTTTATGATCTATTGTTTATGATTTTTTTGTGATCCATTATTTAGGGAACAATTTGTGGTCCATTGTTTTTATTTACTACCAATGTATGATTGGTTGTTTATAACAACCCATCAATTGGATCTTGATTAAAAATAGGAAACTACTTTTTGTTGTTAGGATTCCTCTTATTGCACTCATACACATGAAAATTTAGATATAGAAAGACATCTAATTCACTACTTGCAATTAGTGTTCTCCTATCAGTAAATCAGATGGTGGGTTTAATATATCTGTCCATATCATGCATGACACTACTTGTTTTATTTGTTGACATTATTCTAATGAAACCTGTATCCAATGATATTGCTCGTTTGTTGATCAGGGTGGAGGACAGATAAAGTGCACCTTTTCTATGTGCACCTACTACTGATATTCTTTGTACATCTATGAGAAGGTAAGGATCAATCTTTACATCAACTTTGTTTTTAAGCATGATTACTTGTTCTCCTCTTTTGACGCTTCTTGCACTTTTGATCTTCTCATGTTTTTTTAAATCATTATTGGTGCAAGAAAATTGCACCATGTGCATCCTATTTATATTCTTCTTTAATAATTTTAGGGGGTTTGGGTTGGGAAACCAACTCATGCTCAATATTTCTCAAAAAAATTCACTACTTACAATCATCATTTATAACTTCATAGTATGTCTTAATAAGAATTTTCATCTTTTGATGGAATTTTCATCTTTTGATGCAATTTTCATCTTTTGGACCACTTATTGAAACTTATCTTAGCCTAGTGATCTTATCTAACCATCCCATGAAATCTATTTCTCAAAGGAATATACTTTTCATTGAGTTCACATTGGTTCCTTGCTTTTATTCTAGTTAAATATCACTTGAGACATCCACTAGAGACACAATTAACATGAAAATAATTATTTTAATAACATCCATAACTTCATTAGTATAATTGGTAACTTTATTTTATAAATCTTACTTTAACTTCATAATAGTGAATATATTACAAATAATTAAGGGAAAACTAGAAAAAAATTCCCCTATAATCCAAAATAAAATCACAGGTATTTTTAACTTCACATTTAGCTCATATAGTTGTCCTTACTTTTCATATGGGTCATCTTGAGTGTATTTAAAACATATACTCTATTTTAAATTTTACTTAGAACTTATAAATCTCTATTTATGAACCCAATAGGATTTATATAAACTAAAACTGGATGCACACTAATCATTTGACAAACAAATATGAAGATGGAGTTAAATTGTTCATTAAGTTTGCAAAAGAGCATGCAAAAAACCCTTCTAAAACCCTCTCTCTGTGTTTACATTGTTTTTATTCAAGAAAAATTAGTTCGGAAGAGTTGGAAGAACATTTGATTTATCATGGAATAGATCAAAGATATAAATGTTGGACTAAACATGGGAAAAAACTGAATGTGGACATCGATTGGGATGAAACTATGGTTTATGAATCATTTGATATGAATACCTTTGTAAAAGATGATGGAGATCACATGGACAAAATGACAATGGAAATTAAAGATGACCTTTGTGATTGTCCAAATTTTTTTTGAGGAGTTAAATAGTTTTTACAATAAACCATTATCTATATTTAAGTTATATAATGTGAAATATAGCAACAGATGGAGTGACACCAGCTTTATAGAACTACTTGGTCTTTTGAAAGATATGCTACCAGAAGAAAATGAACTATCATGACAAACATATTATGCTAAATTAATGTTAAATTCAATGGTCATGTTCTCTAAAAAATACATGCCTTTACAAATGATTTCATATTGTTTTTCAAGGACCATGAATCACTCATGAAATTCCCTAAGTGTGGTGCGAATTGATACAAAAAAATGAATCAAGTCATTCATAATTTTTATGGTACTTTCCTATCATTCCATGGTTTAGAAGACTATATGGATGTTAGGAAACCGCAAGAAAATTAACACGGCCTTAAGATACAAGAATTAAATATGGGAAGCTAAGTCATCCAATAGATTCTCCTTAGTGGAAGAAAATTGATTATGAGTTTCCTGAATTTAGATATGAGCCAAGAAACATTCGTCTTTCATTATCTACAGATGGAATAAATCCTTTTGGTGTATAGATTAATACTCAAATTACATGGCCCGTCATGTTGGTAAATTATAACTTTCCACCATGGTTATGCATGAAGCAAAAATACATTATGTTGTCTCTACTTATATTTGGACCAAAGCAACCTGGTAATGATATTGATGTCTATTTGGCTCCATTGATTGAAGATCTGAAATTGATGTGGGATACATGTGTTATAATGTATGATTATCATAGAAGTGAAGAATTCACATTGAGGTCCATGTTTTAAAGAATGATAAATGACTTCCCTAATTATGAAAATTTATCAGGCTATAGAATTAAAGGCATTTCGGGGTGTCCCATTTGTGAAAAACACACATACTCAGTTCAGTTGAAACATTCCTCAAAGATTGTGTTTTTAGGACATCAATTTTTTTTACCTCGATGACATAAATACCGATCCTAGATGATATCATTTGATGGGAATATCGAACAAGGTACAACACCATTTCCAGCAACGAGTGATCAACTACAAAAAAAGTAAAAAAATTGACACTATTTTTGGTAAACCATTTTCGAAAAACCTTACAAAATCAGGTTGTAAGAAGATATCAATTTTATTTGAATTACTTTATTGGAAATATTTTTATGTTAGAGATTGTCTTTATGTCATGCATATAGAAAAAATGTATTTGATAGTGTTATTGGAAAATTAATAAATGTTCCTGGAAAAACAAAAAATGGCATCATGTCTAGGTTGGACTTGATTGAAATGGGGATAATGGAAGAGTTGGCACCGATGGAGGGTAAAAGCCATACTTTTCTTCCTCCAATAGATTAAACTCTATCCAAATAGGAAATATTTCAATGTATACTTTTCCTTATGAGTGTAAAAGTTCCACAAGGGTATTCATCAAATATAATGAATGTCGTGTTAAATAATAATTTGAAGTTATAAGGATTAAAATCACACGAATATCACATTTTGATGCAAGATTTAATGCCCGTTGATTTCCATTGCATTCTGCCTCAAAATGTATGACATAAATTGACCAAACTCCGCTTCTTTTTCAAATCCATATGCAGTAAAGTCGTATACCCGGTGAAGTTTCACATAATGAATAAGGAGATTTCAATCATATTATATAAATTATATATGTTATTCCCAACACCATTCTTTGATATAATGGTCCACTTGATGGTTCACTTGGTCAGAGAGATTCAACTATGTGGTCCTGTCCATTATAGATGGATGTACCCCATTGAATTCTATATGAAGATTTTGAAAGGGTATGTCAAGAATCGAAGTTAGCTAGAAGGTTGTATTGTAGAAAGATATATTGTTGAATAAGCTATTGAATTCTATACTGATTACCTATCAAATGTTGAAAGCTTCAATCTTCTAAAGTATTATCATAGTGAACACCTTATGGGTGAAGGTATTTCTGGAATAGATGTTGTTACAATTACCTTGACATAGTAGGAGTAAACACATCTTTACATATTATATAATAGTGAAGATCTTGATCCTTACATTGAAGCCCACAAAGAAATTCTTATAGATTTGAATCCATCAAGGGCTGAAATATGGATATTATATAAACATAATAAAAAATTTATAGGATGTTTTAGAGATCAAATTTATAAGGAGTTATATGAAAATATGAATTTAATTTCCAAATGACTTCAATGGATATCCAAAGGACCAAATGAAAATGTTATATCTTACACTTGGTTTGTAATCAATGATTATATGTTCTATATAAAAGAACATGATGAATTTAGTATGATGCAAAAAAGTGGTGTTACACTTGTGGATGAAGTGATGTACATATCTGGTTCCAAGGATAGAAATACAATTTAAGTAAATATGTCATATTTTGGCATTATCGAATAGATATACGAGTTGGATTATACAAAATTTCAAGTACCTCTTTTCTGTTGCAAATGGGTTGACAATATTAATGGATTAAAAGTTGATGAAATGGGATTTGTGAAGGTGAATTTAAATGTAGAAGGGGAAAAGATGATCCATTCATAATGGAATCAAAAGTAGTGCACGTATTTTATGTCTCTGATCCAACAAATAAGAATTGGTCTATTGTCCTGCTGGAAACTAAAATAAATGCCGAGTCAGATGAAAATTCAATCGAGGATGACCCTTTCATTAGAACATCACAATCATTTAATACTAGTCCCAATGTAGACAATGTCTTGTATGTTAGAGGGGACCATAAATATAATATTTGGATTCTCAAAAGAGGAACCAAATCCTTTAAACCTTTAAAAAAAGAAAGAGAGTTCAATAATAAGGTAAGTGTTTTTAATATATCATGTTTTCCTCATAATATTATATGTTCTAAACTATATTAACATAATCTAAATTAAATGTTTTAATACTCATGTAAAAAATTTCTTATGCACATGATGATGTTACCAATCCCTCAGGAGAACAAACTATAATAAAGGAAACCCTTTGGAAATATGTAAAGGTAATGTTATGATATACTCTCTCTATTTTATCAAAAAATTATATAATGGAACATTGATTTAATTTTCATTATTTCTTGAATTGTTCATTTATATTATTACTAATGTAAGAATAGTTTTCTTATATAGTTGTATTCTTTTTCTCGAGCAGGGGGTGGTTTGTTTGGAAATAACATGAGTCAGGACAGGATTAAAATACAAAGGAACGTTAATGTTTTTGAATGTATATAATAATTTGTATTTATGTAATTGTATAAACCAATGTTTGAAATGTATATAATATAGTGTTTTTTTCTGGTATTTATGTTTTAAATTTCATTTCATTTAAATTCAGTATTGGGACTTGTTTTTGTTGATATTATATGTGTTTCTGGTGTGTTTATAGTGCTGTGGTGTGTTGTAACAACACACTATAGTATATCCCTTTATCAACACTTTTACAAGCATTGATAAAGAAAACCTTTATCATTTCTTTTAGAATCAAAAATAAAAGAGACATTTATCAGCACTTATAAAAGTGACGATAAAGGTCTACTTTATCAGCGCTGATAAAAGACCTTTATCAGTGATTTTATAAGAGTTGATAAAGGAACCCTTAAGTTGTGCTAAATTAAAGTGATAATAAATGAGATCTTTATCAGCACATTTAAAAGCACTGATAAATTTACTATTTATTAGTTCATTTTTAGTGATGATAAATAGACCCTTTATCAACAATTTTTTAATGCTAATAAAATTATTGTGATTTTAACATTTCTCAAGTTATCAGCGCTTTTCTAGCACTGATAAATAAAATTTCTAGCATTGTTAAAGGACAGTTTTTAGTAGTGTTGAATGATCAAAATTTTCCCATTATAATTTTATTATTTTCTATTTTTTGTCCCATTGTAATATTTAGAATTTTCACAGGTTTATTTGTTTATGAATATAATTATTTTCATTAATGAAATGAAGCATTATTCATTTTTCTATGTGTTGTATGTGAATAACACTATATAATATAATACAACACACATTTATGTGGGAAAAAAATATCATTTATAATGTCTGGGTCAATATATTCTTCTCCCATTTATAAATTTCATCCTTGAAATGTCAAATCATATTCTCAATTGAGAATAGATGATGGTGCTTCTGTTTCATTGTTTTTCTAGGTTCCCATGCCGCCTCTTCATATTTATGGATCCATCAGAGAACTTTGACTTGATGAGTTGTTTTGTTGTGTATAAATTTATCTCTATATTCTAAGATCTTAATTTTATTCTCATCATAAGAGAGGTCATGATTCAGTTGTACCACCTATATATTCAATACATATGAGGGATCAGGTATGTACTTCCTAAAGAGAGATACATGGTACACATCATGAACTTGGGCCATGTTTGTTGGAATTTTTAGCCAAAAATACACTACTCTTATGTGGAAAAGGATTTCAAAGGGTACAATATACCTAAGGATAAGTTTTCCTTTATTTACAAACCACATTACTCTCTTACATGGTGATATTCAAAGAAAAACTTTATCTCCAACTTCAAATTCCAAGTCCCTTAGATGGTTGTAGGCATTGATTTTCTACCAACTATGAGAATATTTTATATGATTCTGGATATATTATACTTTTTTTTTCATTTCTTACACAAGATCAGGTCCAAGTAGCTTCTGTTCACTAACTTTATTCCAACATGTAAGAGTTTTATATCGCTTCCCATATAGAACTACATATGGGTCCATTTGAATACTATAGTGGAAGATGTTGTTGTATAAGAACTCAAATAATGGGAGATGTTGATCCCATCCTCCATTAAATTCCATTGAGATGGCTCTTAACATATACTCAAGTGTTTAAATGGTCCTTTAATACTATCTATTGGTTTGAGGGTGATATTACCTACTAAAATTTAATTCATTATTCAGATCATATTGAATACTTCTATAGAATTTAGAAGTGAACTGTGTATTATGATAATTTTTTTTAAAGGGGTGTCCCATGTAGTCTCACCATTTCTATTACATATATCTTGGAAAGTTATTCAAGAGAGAAATCTTACATAATGGTAATGAAGTGGGTGGTCTTGGTGAGTAGATCTACTATAACCCATATCACATTGCTTCCTTTGGATGTATCTAGGAGACTAATGACAAAGTCTATGGTGATGTTTTACCATTTTCATGTGGGTATGGGAAATGGTTGTATCATCCCCTTATACTTTTTTTCACTATAATTTAACTTGATGACATACCAAACAATATTAGATGTACTAAAAAATATCATTCTTCATGTTATCCTACCAGGAGTGCTCTCAAAGATCACAGTATATCTTGATAATTCCAAGATGGATAAAGAAATATATTCTATGAGAATTATCAAATAGATCTTTATTTATCTCAGATGATAAAGGAACACAAATTCTAGTTCCAAATCAAATGACACTATCTTCATCGATGTTGAATTCATAAATCTTCCCCTCATTTACTCCTTACACCTTCTTTTTGAGCTCCAAATAATCCCTTTGAACCTATTTGATCTTCACTTATATAGATGGTTGTGAAATCATTTGGGAAATGTGGGATGTATTCCCCATCATTATGATTTTATGATCCATAATTTTCATATCCATGAAGATAGGGTTTTTTCAATCCATATCATGGATAGACTAGCACATTCTCTTCTTATAAGAGCATCATATACCTTGTTTTTCTTTATAATATGGTATTGAATAGAGAAATCGTAGTCCTTGAGTAGTTTTAACCACCTTCACTAATGTATGTTGAGATCCCTTTGTGTAAATATATACTTTAGACTCGTGTGATCAGTATATATGCAACAATTATCACCATAGAGGTAGTGTATCCAAATATTCAAAGTGAAGACCACAAATGTTAACTTTAGATCACGCGTTGGGTAGTTAAGCTCATGGATCTTTAACTTTCATGAGGCATGTGTAGGTTCTAATCACAACTAAAGCATGTGATGGGTCATTCCCAAATTTAACTTTTTTCATTATTAATGATTAATCTTAAATTTACATGACAATAAATACCGTAATCAATGAAATTTAATCAAAGAATATAGAGAATGGATAAAATCCAAAACCAAAGCACAGGATCATTGCATATTTTTTTATAATTAATTTAAGAAATTAAAGAATTACCTTACATGAAATTATTTCTTTGTTGATGGATCTAACAATGGATCTATATCATACCATCATTATGTTGTAGGAATCAAGAATATATTCTTACTAGTATTGATCTACATGTGTTCCACACATCTTTGAACATTTTCATAGAATCTTCAGGTGCTATCACAATAGATCCAATTGCTTGCATCGTTCACCTTTGATCAACCTGAGAATTGCTTCCCAAGGATTCTCTTTGATCTCTCTAGACTTGAGAATGGAAGGTGGATAAAGACCTCTCTCCATTATTAAGAGCATTATTGGGGATGGATCTCTCTAGGTATTGAGAAGATTCTCTCTGGATATCATTGTACATAATAAAATGAATTGGCTCTCTTAAAAATTAATATAATTGGGTTTATAATCCACTAGGTTTATAAATAAATAATTGAACAAGTACCCTTTATTATTTATTTAATCCCTACAAAACCCCATGTCTATAATAATAATATTATTATTTTTTGACATGTGATAAACTCACAAATTAAATTAAATATTATTATTAAAATAATATTCAATATATATTTTATTTCTCACTGGACCATTAAACTTGGTCCTCCATTCCTCCATAATATTTATCAGGCCTTGAATAATGAGTATGTATTTAATAAATAAATATTACTTCATTATTCAACAATAAATAAATAAATATTACATTCATTAAATAATAAATAAATATCTATTAAATATTCTGCTCACATAACATTCTCTTGAATAACTGATGATGGGATATATGCGATCAATCAAACATTAATAATTATTAGACCACATAAAAGAATAATATTTATTCAACTTGTTAAATAATAATTATTTAACTGAGATTATGGATACATATAGTGTGTAACCCTCTAGGCCTCTTTCTTAGTGGAATTAGGCGAGGAAACCTAAAGTACAAGTTTAGTGTCTAAAAACATGACAAAGCACCCACATATAAAGAAGTTAATACCATAATGATATAATACCTCATATAGACTTTTACTCTATAATACAATCCCTTTATCATGATATCTCTAATCAAGAAGGTTGCATGCTGGTGCCATCAACCAATGTGCTCTATGTATCTTTCTTTGAATTTTTAGAAATTGAACTTGCCTATAGAACACCATGGGAATGAATTTATTTAGTATATATATTTTCCTTAAAATCTCTTGAGATATGAACTTTTTTTAAATAACCCAAGGGACAAATACTTTCTCACATTATTCATTAATGAAATATTACTCACGATTCACCCAACATATCCTACCTCACCGTGAACATATGTCATCACAATTTTCATAAATACATAAAAGTATATGAATTATAATAATAATTAATAATAATCTTAAAAATATAATAATCAATACACAAGTACACAGATAGGAACATCCAATGACACATATAAATATGGATTTCCTACTGGCGGGTCTCATTATCATAATATCCTACATTGGGTATTACAAAGGGAATACACCATTAGAAGGTGCCTCAAAGTCCTATGAGTGTACACCCCTAAGAGTCTTTATTATTTGTGTCTCTTAAATGATTTCATCAAGCTATAAGACATATATTTAAGAATACTATCATTGCACTTCTGGGTTCTCATCATAATGAGAAACTGCTATGACATTTCAGTGCAACATTTACTCTTAGGACTTTATCACATACTATGTCACAAAAAATAACAATAATTATGTGATAATGAGTTTATTAATATTCAAAAAAGGGATACATGTTATCATAAAGTATACAGAAGTTAGTTCTAGGCCATAAAATCAAAAAACTCTCACTTTTACTAGAGCCAACTATTAACAACCTTCAGTTTGCTAGATCTCACAGGATACTCATTATTTTGGTGAGATAGGCCTTTATTCAAGGGGTCCACCAAATTTTCTTTTTTGATAAATCTACTTACTTTAACTTCAACCCATTGATAAAAATCCCCCAAGAGGTGATACTTTTGGTGTACGTTCTTTGTCGGTTGGTGTGACCATGACTCTTTTGCGAGAGTCACTATAGTATTATCATAATATAATGTAATAGGTCTTTTTACTTCTAGGCACCACATAAATATCTTAGACACACTTTCATATCCAAATGGCTTACTTAGCTATATCAGAGCCGCTATATACTCAGACTCCACTATAGAATCAGTGACAACTGGCTACTTTAAACTCTTCCAGCTCACAGCTCCTCTACTGAGATAAAAAACATATATTAGCTATGAAGTCAAATCATTTTGATTTATTTGAAAACTAGAATCAGTATGACCCCTGATGAACAGCTCCTCTTTGCCTCCATACACTAGGAACATATCCTTATTTCTTCTCAGATACTTGAGGATAACCTTAATAGTAGACCAATTCTATTCTCCTGGATCTTCTTGATATCTACCTACCATGGTCAATGCATAGGCAACATCAAGTCTAGGTATAACATGACATATATGATTGATCCTATTGCAGAATCATATGAGATATTACTCATTCTCTCTTTCTCCTGTTGTGTATGAGGACACATTTTCTTATAAAGATATACACCATGTGACTCTGGAACCAATCCCATCTTATATTTTTCCATACTAAATATCTTAAGTATCTTTTCAATATATGTACTTTGACTTAGTCCAAGTATCCTCTTGGATATATCATGAATGATCTTCATCCCTAGAATATAGGTTGCTTCACCTAATTCCTTTATGAAGAAACACTTGTTCAACCAGTCCTTAATAGACTGTAAGACTGGTATGTCATTTCCAATAAGTAATATGTCATCAAAATATACTACTAGGATAATGACCATATTCCCATTAAACCTATTGTAAACACATGGATAATATTCATTCTTAATGAAACCAAATTATTTTATAGCTTCATTGAATTTAATGTTACATTACTTGGATGCTTGCTTCAACCCATAAATAGATATCTGCAACTTAAAAATATTTTTGGAATTACCTAGAGTGACAAACCCTTCTGGTTGTGTCATGTAGAGATCTTCATGAAGGTTCCCATTAAGGAAATCTATCTTGAAATCCATCTGCCAAATTTCATAGTCATGGTAAACTGCTATAGAAAGTATAATTATGATAGATTTAAACATAGAAATTAGTGAAAAGGTTTCATCATAGTAAATTCCTTGATTATTTTTAAACCCTTTATCCACTATCCTTCCATCCAATTATAAATTTTTATTAAGCCACTTTAGTGAAAAGTGGGAAACCAAAGTACACAAAGCACCAATTCCACTACGTGATGAAAGAGCTCACAAATTGATTAAACACTAGACTAAGATTATTAGAGTCAGAAACTCTATATAATTACCAGTACAAAGTACTAACCTAGGTTTTTGGATCCTTGCTGATAAGATATTCAAGGTGGGTAGCCATTCTGTCCATTGTTTGTATGAATTCCTCTGAGTTGATTTTACATTAGTTGAAGCCTCGAGCCAGAATTTGGTCTTGTGTGTCTAACCATGCCTCTTGCTCCTCATTGGAATCAACTCGCAACCTTCTTTCATATATTCTTTCAATATCCTGTTTTTAGGCGTTGAACCAAACTTCTTTTCAAGCATTTATTCCTTGGAATGGAGGATGAGATTCAAACACTCCCCTTTCTCTTCTTCAACTATTCCTAGTTTCTCTCTTTGTTCTTCACATTCCCCATTCTATAAAGCTTTACTTTCCTTGTTTCCATCCTTATTAGCCGACCTAGTTTCCATCGGTTTGGGAAAGTGTGAATAATATTTTCATCCCTTTGGGGTTTTCCCTTTGACCACAATGCATTTCCTTGAATCTCAATTTCCTTTTTTCCCTTTATTACTTATAGGATTTTGAATACCTTTCCCTTGAATTATTTTCAATATGTCCACTTAAAATTGGATATAACCGTCATCACCCGAATCATCCTCCTCTTGAGATAGTGTTGGTTCATGAGCATCCAAAACTATAAAACAGTTGCCCAGCTCAACCACTAGGACTTCTTTGAGGGGGATCTACCAACTCTTCCCCATATTCACAGCCTTCAGACGGGATAAGGGTTTTAAAAAGAGAGTGTTTGGGTCCAAGGTACCCAAGACACACACCTCATCTAACCTCCCTTTTCTAGATTGTGACACTACAACAGTCAGCAAGGATACCTCTTGCACTGATTTTCCAGGAGGCTCATCCTCTACACTGTTGTGAACCCCATTGGCAGCACTTCTGAGGGCCCCTTGAGTGATCTTATCCTTCTCCACTGGTGCACTAACTGAGACCATCTGCTCAAAACCAGTGAAAACATGCTGTCCAAGGAGTTGATCCTTAGCATCTGAATCCTAAAACAGTATGTCTAGGTCCTATTTCAAATGATTAAACACATATTCCACCCTTGGGTTTTTACTCGACCTCCTTTCCTTGCACTGTATATGATCTAATGGGTCGGTTGTCCCCGGATTCTCACCAAGTGCAGTTTTACTAGTATCCACATTGTATTGTGGTCCAAAAAATTTATATAACTTATCTAATTGAGTAATGTAAATGGAATTTCATACTGCAAGCATGCCAACCTACTTAAGATGGGGAAGTGCAATTCAAGAGAAATAAGAGAGGCTTCAACGACATCTGGAAACATCATGACCTACTCAACGACAACTAAAATAGAAAAAAAATCCAAGAATAGTAACATAACATTTGATGCTAGCATAGATCTCCCTTGATATCAATGGTGATGGGTTTTAGAGTTCTTTTTGATAAATAAACTTCAACACAGATCCTAGGTGTGACTAGATGGAAAATGGCCTTAGTGTGGGAATCCGAGCAGAGGTAGAATCCTACCATACTACCTATCAACTGAAGGATTGCTGGGTTCTGGAATGGAAAAGGAAGTCCAGGTAGGGATATATAGAGTTCTGTGGTTAGAGGGTCGCACCTTAGGTGAAATTCGAATATATACCAGAAGAGATAAAACCTAAACCCCTCCATAGAGTATAGAGTAAATGCCCAAGCATAAACCAGGTCTTCTTCATTTGAGAAATGGATCTGTATGTGTCTTGCATCTAACTGAAAAAAATCACTCGATCCTAAAAATTCCAAGAGGATAACACATACCAGTCAAACACATAAATAGAGGGGTGATTATTTCCAAATTGGGATACCAAGGCGAGATCTAGTAAAGCTGAATCTTCCATGAACTCCAGAGGAGAAATATGTACGGAGGGAACTCCATTTGTGAGGGATTGGATCCTAGAGATTATTTCAATTAGAGATAAAGGAGGAAGGGAGGAAGGATCCATGAAATGGGATAAATAGGGGAAATGATGAGGGAGAAAGCATGAAGGAGAATATTTATCTCCCCTCCCCAGCTGAAGCGGGTCAAGGAGGGGAGGCGGCGGTGTGGCCATGCCCCACACCATTAGTATAGGAAGAGCGAGAGTGATCACGTTCGTCATTAAACCACCAGAGGCTGCAAGTAGAAGCCATCGGTTTCACCATCCTCCTTTATCCAATAACCTTGATTTATAGGTATTTAACATACCTTCCATGTCCAGTTTACTCTTGAATACCCATTTTCACCCTATGGGATTTACATAAAAATTTGCACCGACCATAACCCAAAAATGGTTTTGATACATAGAATCCATTTTATAATTCCCAGATTCTTTCCATCTAGTAGCTTCTGAGCTCTCTACTAACTTTTTGTAGGAGACAGGTTCATCATTTTCAAATAATAACAAGTCACCATCTTCAATGACTAGAAATCCTTATCTCTTTGGTTATCTTATCTCTCTAGTTCTTATATGCAGTACTTGTGTTTCAAGAACTACTTATTCCATAGGGACCTATAGAATCTATTGATGTACCAAATATTATTTATCTTGATCATCAAATTCATTGAATCCAATATTTCTACCACTATCATTTTTTAGGATATAATCCCTTTCAAGAAAGATGGATTGTATAGAGACAAAAAATTTCTTATCTGTGGGGTTGTATAGGTAGTATTCCTTTTTTCCCTTAGTATACCCTATAAAGATACACTTTGTGGACTGGGGTGCTAGTTTATTTCTAAAAAATTCCTTAACAAATACCTCACATCCCCATACACATGTATGTGAAAAAATGAGTTTCTTTACACTTCGTAACTCAAAGGGAATTCTATTTTATACTTTAGTTGGTACTTAGTTTAGTGTGTATGCCATAGTTTTTAATTAATATTCCCAAAAGGATAATAGAAGATCTAAATGAATCATTATCAACCTTACCATATCTAACAAGGTATATTTATTCCTTTCACTAACACTATTTCATTGTGGCGTGTAAGGTGGAGTGGGTTGAGATAGAATCCCAAAACCCCATAGAAAGTCGATGAACTCTTGGTTAATATATTCTCTATATCAATCCTATCGAATATTCTTTATCTTCTTTATAAGTTGATTCTCTACTCCATTCTTGAATTCTTTGAATTTATCAAAGGACCCAGAGTTATACCTCATCAAGTAGGCATAGACATATATACTCAAATCATCAGTAAAAGTTATGAAGTAAGAATGCCCGCCTATAGGTTCTACTAGAAATGGTCCATACACATCAGTGTGTACTAATCCTAAAATCTCTATGGAATTTTCAACCTGACCAATTAATGGAGGTTTGGTCATTTTTACATATAAAAAATCATGACATATTTCAAGTGATTTTAGCTCAGAAGAGTTTAAATAACCATCTTGATAGATATTTATCAAATGCTTCTCATTTACATAACCAATATGGTGATTCCATATATGGGTGTTATATGAGTCGTGTGAAAAATATTCGTTATCTATTTCCAATACTTGATTTTCATAATTTAATACATAAAGACCATTATTTAAATGTGACATACCATAACATATGATTTCCTTGTAAAAGAAACACATTTTATTTCAAAACTTGAAAATAAAACCATATGTATCTAAGCATGATATAGAAATTATGTTCTTGGTAACTGTTGGTACGTAATAAAAATCTCTTAAAACCAATATCATTTCTATTAGAAATGAAAGGTGGTAGTCTCCAATTGTTAGATCATCCATCCTTCCACCATTGGTAGATCACAAATCCACCTCTCCTCTAGAAATATTTTGGAATCTACTTGGTTCCTACATTTGGATATAGATTTGATAACCATTTTCTGTATCTAATACCCAATGTGTAGATATTGAAATATTACACTCAAAACAAACACACCTTTACCTTCCCCTTGATTTTGGGTGAAATTCCTCTTCCAACGACCTTATTTTCCACATGAAAAACATATTACCTCCTTTTTATTTCCCTACCTATGGATCTTACACTTCTTATAAGGATGAATCTTGGGAGGTTTATACTTTTTATGAGTCCTAGGCCCCTTTAGCCTTGTTCTTCATTTTCTTATTCACTATAAGAACTGCAGGTTTGTCACACCCCATGTCCTTATCCACTTAGAGAATCAGAGTAAGAAGTTCTAAAATACTCTTATCATTATTTCTCATGTTATAATTAACAATAAAACTAGATAATGTCTTGGGTAGTGAGGAAATTATGATATCTATTAGAAAATCATCTGGGAATTTAATTCTTAATATGTCTAATCATTCAATGTATAAAATAATATTGACTACAAGAGGCCTAGATGGCACCAACTATCCAAGTTTAGTTGTAAACAGAGAATTGTAGATCTCATATCTCTCTATCTCACCTTCTCTTGATAGATATCTAGAAGGTGATACATCATTCTATATGCATCCATGTACTCATTTTGCTTCAAAATATCATTGGTCATGGATGATAGCATGAAACATTGAGCATATATAGCATCATTCAAATGTTTATCATTGATAAATAACTCTTCCTCACTAGCCTTATTACCAAGCACATTAGGAATAGGTTCTTCTAGCATATACAATTTCCATTCATGGAGTAGGATAACACATAAGTGCCTTTTACATTCTTGAAAATTTGTTTCAATGAGAAGGTTATCCTTCTCAAGTATGGATCACTGTGATATGTTTGAAGTCATTTTTTTATTTCTGTTTTTACAAAAAAGATGAGAATATTTTTAGTACTTTATCTGATAGAATTTAGAAAAATAAATAAATATTATATTTATTAATCTCTCACTATTTTATCGAAACCCAATATCTACCACCATTAGATTTATAATATCCTATTTCTTAGATATTCTAGTGGTAAGTATCCATATTCCCCTTATTATCACCCCAACTTTGGATGGTCAAGCAAGTTGATGGGTTTTAGGTAGGCATTCCAAATGAAAACTGCATTAACTCACAGTTCCTTGATTTGTTGAGTGGACTCCCCAATATTGAAATCCTTAAATTAGATTTCCTCAAAATTTGAATCTTAGTTACACCAAGTCCTTATTTGGGAGTCAACCATTGATGTGAACTAAGTTAATTCAACCCAAAACTTCAAATTATAATTCCATGATAATTAAAAGAACCCCAACTTTGGATGGTCAATCACTTTGAACTATGGTTCAATTTTAACTAAAGTAGTGGAAGGCTATCCCAAATTAATATATATAATTGAGGGATTTTATACTTTATACATAAATTTACAATTATTATCTTTATTACATGATTTTTAATATTAATTGGGTTTACATAAGTGATTAACCATGTCTTAGATAATATTTACGGATACAAAAATTTATTTTAGTTCTATATTGCATGCTTTTTAATTCATTAATTCATGTGATTACGACAAAATATCCATAATAAAATAACCATGAAACATGATAGAAATAAAATAATAAAGTGGTATGATCATAATATTTTACTAATGGTTAGTTAATCTCGATAATGATAAACTAATCTTCCACCTAGGGGAAAAATACCTTGAACCATTTATGGTTCATGTTGCAACTTTCCACATGTCCACCTATACATCTCACTTGGATTGGTTTTTCCTTGACTACAAACTTGAATAGACTCCACTATCTTGGTATCTCCATCAATTACATATAATTTTACTCACACACAGATGAGGGGAACCAAAGGCTTGGTTAATGGGTTTACATAAAAGAAACCATGGGCATGTACGCCCTTACAAAATGAGATGAGAGATGATACATAGGCTAAAAATTTAATTTAATAATAAATTAAATGAAAAAAAATCAAATAAAAAGGTCTGGTATAGGCTCATGATCATCCACATGCATGTAATGAATTAAACATTTAATAAAATAAGCATTCAATTCTATTTGTTATTATTTAAGATAAATCATGCTTGAATCAATTAATTATCTTCTTTAATTAATAAATTATTTTATCTTAATTATCATCCAAATAGCCTTGATATTCTCATACATCATAATTTTAAACAAATTAAATAAATTTATTTAAAATTAACTATGTAAAAAATTTACCTTGGAGGTAATATGGTGAGTACCCGTTTGAACTACCCAACGTGAATTATACTCATATACTATTTACTCTTGAGACATGTGGCATACATGAATTATCATGTAATTAAAAAATTTATACAATAAACTTAATTATCACAGGGTTTACATGGTATTTACGTCACATGTTATGCTTCAATACATGCAGATTAATAACTGTAATGTGACATATACATGATATGAAGATATGAACATTACATAGAAATAAATTAGATATTTTTATATATAAAAAACCCATCACATGGCGTGTCCTATCAAATTAATGTCCACATGAATGTACATGTTTATAAGGTTTTCACAATATAATAAAGCAATTTTAATTATGCATAATTTGGTAAAAGTACATGACATGTACATTGGAACTACATAGTGTGTATTTTTCTCACTGTCTATCTATGACACGTGCCTAGAGACTCAGTGTGTAACCGTACCATGGAAAAATGTTGGAGTACATGGCGTGTACATGGGCTACACGGCATGTGTTCTATGAGTTACATGACCACCAATCATGTAGGCTGTGTAATAAGATACATGACCTGTCTATAACTAAAGGACTACACATCGTGTAATGAAGCTATACGACGCGTGCTCTGAATGACCGTGTGTCAGGATATCTCAGTCAATACACAATGTATAATTAAATTCACCACATGTAATAAATTAATAAAACTTGAATTAATTATAAATTAATTATTGGTTCATTAAACACTAGTACACGACGTGTACCTTTGGGTTACATGGTGTGTACTCTCGTGTTATCTGGCTAGATTCCTCATCACCTCAGAATGAGATCTTCAAATTTATTTCATTCATAAAATTAATTGATTTGATTATATTTATGAGAAATGAATAAGAAGAAAACATATCTCACAATTCATATTAAAGAACTATTAAACAAAAATTGAAAACTAATAATAAATGTGAAAATCAATCAATAATTATTAAATAATTATAAATAATTATGCAACCATTCTGATTCCACTTATAGGTTCTAGGTGTAGTGGAAGCATGTGATGTGTCATTCCCAACTTTTATTTTTGTCATAATCAATGATTAATATGAGATTTACATGATGATAAATGCTGTGATCAATGGAATTGAATCAAATAATACAGACAATGGATAAACACCGAAACTAGATCATACGATCATCAAATATTATTTATAATTAATTTAATAAATTAAAGAATTAACTTACATGAAATTATTTATTCATTGATGGATCAGACAATGGATCTACATCATACCATCATTACATTATAATAATCAAGAATAGATTACCTCTAGAGGTGATCCACACATATTCTATGAATTTCTGAACATCACCATAGAATCTTAAAGTGCTAGCACAATAGATCCTATCACTTGTTTCATTCCCCTTTGATCACCTTGAGAATCGCTTCCAAAGGATTCTCCTTGATCTCTATAGACTCGAGAGTGGAAGGTGGAGGAAGATCACTCACTATTAATAGGATCATCATTGGATACGGATCTCTCTAGATCTTGAGAGGATTCTCTTCGGATATCATTGTGTATAAACAAATGAATTGGCTCTCTTGAAAAATAATATAATTGGGTTTATATACCACTTAGGTTAGAAATAAATAATTTTAAAAGTTACCTTTATTATTTATTTAATCCTTGAGGAACCCCATGTCTGTAACAATAATAATAATATTATTTCTTAATATGTTCTAAACTCGTGAATTAAAAATAAAAATTATTTAATAAAATAATATTTAATATATATATTATTTATCACCAAACCATTAGACTAGGTCCTTAATTACTCCATAATATTTATCATGTCTTGAATAATTACTATTTATTTAAAAAATAAATATCACTGCATTATTCGTTAATAAATAAATAAATAAATATTATATTCACTAAATAGAAAATAAATATTTATTAAATAATCCAATCACATAATATTCTATTTAATAACTAGTGATGGGATATATTTGATCAAACAAACATGAATAATTATTAAACCATGTAAGGGAATAATATTTATCCAACTTATTAAGTAATAATTATTTGATTAATATTCTGGATACACTTAGTGTGTGACCCTTTAGGATTCTTTCTTAGTGGCATTTGGCGAAGCAGCCTAAAGTCCAAGGTCATCATCTAGAAATATTACAAGGCACCCATTGATAAAAAATTAAATGCTATAATGACATAATAACTCATACAAATGTTTACTATTTAATATAATACCTTTTATCATGATATCTCTAGTCAAGTAGGTTGCATGCGGGTGTCATCAACCTATGTGCTCGATGTCACTTTCTTTGAATTTATGAAAATTGAACTTGAATATAGAAAACCATGACCATGGATTTATTTAGGATATATAATTTCCATTAAATGGTACTAGATATCAACTTTTGTTAAAGAACAGACGGGACAAATCCTTTCTCACATTATTCATTAATGAAATATTACTTGTGAAACACCCAAAATATCCTACCATGCCGTGAACATATGTCTTCAAAATTTTTATCAATACATCAAAGTTTGTGACTTATAACACTCATTAATAATAATATTAAAATCTAAGGATCAATACACACATCAAAAAATAATAAAATCCAATGACACATATAAATGTGAATTTCCTATTGGAATGTCTCATTCTTATAATATCATACAATGGATATTACCAAGGGTTTATACCCTGAGAAGGTGCCTAAAATTCCTATGAGTCTACACCCCTAATATTATATATCATTTGTGTCTCTAAAATAATTTTATATAACTATAGAACATATTTTTTTAATAATACTACTATGGCACTTCTGGGTTCTCATCATAGCAGGGAACTACTATGACGTTTAAGTGCGAAAACTACTATTATGAGATTATCACATACTATTTCACATATAAGAACAATAATGATCTGATAATGAGTTTATTAATATTCAAAACAATGAATAAAATCTATCATAAAGTACACAGAAGTTGGTTCTAGGGAAACAAATCTAACAGTATGGGCTATCACTTTATCATTCTGCATGAGTACATAACCCAAGACTTTATTGAAAGCATAACAGTATATTATAAACCCTTATCCACTTAAGGGAAGTGTGAGTATAGGGGAAGTGATTATCCTCTTCTTAATATCCTTAAATCATTCCTCAAATTACTTTATCTAGACATTATTTACCCATTTTCATGTTAAATTATATAATGGACTAGTAAACAATGAGAAATTTCTCACAAATCATCGGTAGTACCCAACTGATCTAAGATAACTATATATTTCTACAACACTAGTGGTCCTGGGACATTCCTCAATTACCTTTGTTTTTGAAGGGTCCATAAAAATTCCCACCCTTGTGATCACATACCCCAAGAATGAAATTTTCTACATCCAAAAGTCACACTTTCTGAAAATAGCATGCATTTTATCCTTTATTAATGTTTCCAACACAATCCTGAGATGATTTTAATGTGACTAATTTATCTTAGAGTAAATGATAATATCATCAATAAATACCACCAAAAAATTTTCAAGGTAGTATCTAAAATATCTATTCATTAAATCTATCAAGATTGTAAGGGAATTAGTAAGTTTGAAGGTAATTACTATAAAATCAAAGTGTCTATAAATTTTATGTAAAGTTATATTCTAAATATATTCCTTATTCACCTTCAATTTATGATATCCAGATTGAAGATATACCTTTAAACAGTATTGATCTCCTTAAATTTGATTGAACAAGTCATAAATACTTGAAAGGGGATATTTGTTCTTTATGATGATCTTGTTGAGATCCCAGTAATCAATTCAAAACCACATCAATCCTTCATTTTTCTTGAAAAAGAGAACTAGTGAACCCCAAGTTGATGAACTAGGGTGTATAAATTATTTGTATGAATTATCTTGCAGCTATATATTTAAAACCTCCAGTTCGATTAGGGACATCCTATAGGGGAATTTAGAGATAAGAGTGGCTCTAGGTATATGCTATATTTGAGAACTCTACCTCACGCTCTGGGAGAAGTTTGGGAAACTCTTTAGGAAATAAATCAGTATATTCCCTTATAATGGACATTTCCTTAAGGTTGATTCTTTCCTTTAACACAACCATTTAGAAAAGATACACTTATTCACTTTGTACCAACACCCACACCATTAAGGGATTTTCCAAAGGATATTCATGATATTACTTGAATTTGTACAAGATCATGTGATGGTTCATAATATAGAAATAGATTTCATTTTCTCAGTAGTTGATGTGAGATCTATATAAAGAGAGACAATCTATGACCATTATAGCATCAAATTACACTGAGGGAAGTGTTATGAGATTTTTTGGAAGAATATTCTCACATATGCTAACAAGAGAAGAGTCCAACAATAGGGTTTCATTAATCATACCACTAGGTGTTTTTATAGATACCTGTACTTCAAGGTATTAGGGATATGTTTCAAAAGTTCCTAAAACTTACAGGAGATAAAGGAATGAATAGAACCAGAATCAAATATTTTTTTCCATTATTGATTGAATATTAAGTGTACCTTTTATGACTTCGTTTTAATTTTCCACCTCATCAATAGTGATTGAATAAGATTTCCCATACTCCTTTGGCTTTGGTGGATGCTGAAGTTGATTACCCTTGATGACCTGTGGTTTAGTGCAATAACTTTCATAATTCCCTTGATCCCTATAGTTGAAATATTAAACCATGGGTGGCTTATTTGGATGTGAATTACTGTCCTATATCATGTTGGACATATTCTTTATGTCTCTTTAACATTAATGAGTTTGGTTTGTAAAGACCCGTAAAATTCAAGGGAAATTTTTTCTTAATTTTCTTTAGAATTTTACAAGAGCGCGGTTTCAGACGGCACCTGATTCCGAGGCCCGGAGTGCCCGGAATTAATTTCCGAAGTTTGGCTCGGGAACGTTCAGTGAACGAATGAGCGAGAATTCCTAACTTTTGATCCGGTGCTCGGAATTGAAATCCGAGGGCACCGATGAACTCGCAGCACCGATATTCGCTTAAAGAGACCTTTTCGGGAGTTGCGTTTGTTGCGAGTTGAAAGTTAGTTTTGGGGTTTTTTTCAGTTAAGTTAAATAAAATTGTGTAAGACAAATTTTATTTTTAACTTTTAAAAACCTACCAAAGGTGGTTGGAAGTGGGACCCACACCCACTTAACCTCCCTTGGGAGGATTAAGTGTGGTGGGGCCCACACGAACCCCTTTTTCTTTTCAAATTCCCTAACCCCTCTAAACCCCCTCTTAATTATGTAACTCTTCCTTATTTTAATAACTTGAGTTACTTAATTAATTTTTGGAGTTAAGTCTTTTTGAATTTCAAACATTGAAATTCTTGTGTGTTATGTGTTAATAAAATAAGAGGTAGTCTTATTTTATTTTGGGTTCTTTGTTTGTCTTTTGGAGAGCTTCCTCTTCATCTTCAAGCTCTGACAAAGAACGAAGAACGCCCAAACTCCGACGAAGAACGACTCCTCTCTTCTTCGTCCTCGGTGTCAACAAGAGGGAACGCCGCATCCTCCTCGGACCTTCTTCGTCGACAAACGAAGATCCGCCAACGACGTGTCGCATCGGACGTATCTCTTCGTCAACGGATTTGACGAACGACGACCGCGACGCCCGACCTCCGCAACGCCGTCTTCCGCGGAACGAAGACGAATCTTCAAATCTTAAACCCGAGGTAGGGGATTGTTGTTTCATTCTTTAATTATTCCATTTCTTGAACGTGGATCTGGCATGTCTAACATGAGGCTTTGAATGTTCATGTTGAGTTTTTATTTAACGTGAGGGGGGCCGGACCGCATGAACACGGCCGAACCCCCTCCAACGTTTATGTTGATTTATCTTGCGGGAGGAAGCAAGTGGCGTGGTGCCGTCGCACCACGCGGATGAACGTGCAAATATCTTCGCGATGCCGTCGCACGCACCATGGTAGAAACAACAGAAACGCGACGCCGTCGCGCCGCGTTGAATGAATATCAAAGTACGGCGAAGGGGCGCGGTGTCGTCGCACCGCGCCGGATGACGAACGCCACGGCCGGTTCCGGGCCGCGGCGGGACGAGGAGACCGCGGCCGGTTCCGGGCCGCGGCGGAAGAGCAGACCGGCGGCCGGGCCGCCGGCGTCGGAAGCCGAAGAGGGGAACGGATTTTTCCGGTCCCGTTGGAGAAAACCGGTCGGCCAGCTGGCCGGCCGGATGCCAATAAACCGGGGGAATTAATCCCCCGGCCACTTCATGAAACCCCCTCTTAAAGAGGGGGCGGTTATTTTGTGGGGGGCAAAGCCCCCCGTTTCTGCCAATCAAAGCCCCCCACTTGAAGGGGGGGGGGGGTTCTTGAAGGAAGGGGGCAGCCAGCCCCCTTGGTTCGGCGCCAGCAGGCCCCCCCACGTGAGGGGGGGGGGGGGGCGGTTTTAATAAAACCGGCGCGGCACATAGGCCGCGCCACTTGAAGAAGGGCGGGGGCTTAGCCCCCCGCGTGTGCCGCGGCCCGCCGCCGCCACCGCGGCCCGCCGCCGCCGCCACCGCGGCCCGCCGCCGCCGCCACCGCGGCCCGCCGCTGCCGCCACCGCGGCCCGCCGCCGCCGCCACCGCGGCCCGCCGCCGCCGCCGCGCCGCCCCAGGGGGGGGGGGGTCGGGCCGGGTCGGCCCGGACCCGGACCCCCCCGTTTCGAACTAGAATTAGTTTTTGGCTCATAACTTGAGCCTCGGACCTCCGATCGCAGAACCGTCAGCGGCAACGCGATCCTTGGATCAAGACGGTCGTTTCGGTATATCGCACTCAAGGTTTCGGATTACTTTGAGTTCGGCCGGGTTGGTTCGTTCACGAAACCAACCGGGCCTTCGGAGCGGAAACGCTCATATCTTGAGTCACGAACGTCCGATTGACGCGCCGTCAGTCGCGTTGCGTTCCTCTTAATGAGACGGATCTTTTGGCATACTCCGCCCGAGGTTTGGACGCAGGTGGAGTACGGTCGGGTTGGTTTTGCCTTAAAAACCAACCGGGCCCCGGAGACGAAAAAGCCAATAACTCACAGACCGGGCGTCCGATTGACGCGCCGTCTGTTTCGTTGACTTCCTCTTGATGAGACGGAACTTTTGACATACTCCGCCCGAGTTTTGGATACAGTCGGAGTATGGCCGGGTTGGATTGTACCCGAAATCCAACCGGGCCCCTGGAACGGAAAAGCTGATATCTTTCAGACAGGACGTCCGTTTGACGAACCGTCAGCGGCGTTGGTGTTTACGTTTAGTATCGGTCCCTATGAGTATACCCTATGGGAGTTCGGGGTGCAGTTGAGATACGGCCGGGATTGGTTTCGCTCACGAAACCAACCGGGCCCCTGGGACGAAAAGGCTAATAACTCACAGACCGGGCGTCCGATCGACGCGCCGTCTGTTGCGTTGAGACCCCTGTGACGAGACGGTTCTTTGAGACACTTCTTCGCGGGACCTTGTGATACTTGGAGTATCGACCAGTAGCTCGTGGAGCGGACCCTCCCGGAGACGAGCGTGTAGAGTACGGAGACCGTGTAGCCGGCTGAGACCTGACGACTGCTTGACCGACTCGACTTGGAGTGAGTCGACTAGCCCAATGGACGGAGCGCCCAGTAGTTGGTAGCAGACCCACGGCGGACGGAGCGCCTGTTAGTTGGCAGCAAACCCGCGGTACTCGACAGGAGGAGTACCTCAGTAGGCTATTTGGGCGAGCGCCCGGTATTTGGCGACAGACCCTCAGCGGACGGAGCGCCAGGTAGTTGGCCGCAAACCCGCAGTACTCGACAGGAGGAGTACCTCAGCAGTCTTAGGTTAGTGAGCAGTACCTCGGAGTCGTGACAGGACCACTGCACACTCCAGAGACGGAGCTCTTCAGCAGTTACGGTTTCGATAATGAAAATCCTGGTTTGAGCTGAGACTTTTGACCCTGTGTTACTTTATGATTGAGATGGGTCACTTGCTAACTTTGGTATATGTATGGGCATATACCCGGGTAGTGGTTATCCGTCGATTTCACAATTCTTGTGTTTCCTCATGATTGAGATGGGTTACTTGATAACTTAGGTATATGTATGGGCATATACCTAAGTAGAGTTTATCTGTTGAGATCTTCTTGTGTTTATCCTTGTTGGTTTTTGTGAGACCTTGAGGGTCTCGGGGTCCCTACTGAGTATCGTTATACTCACCCCTGCACGGGCTATGCCCGCACCTCGTTGTGTTGGTTGCAGACGACGGACAGTGCTGACAGAAGCCGAAGGTTCGAGGACTGGACGATACCTGGAGGTGGACTATACGACGAGGCGGTACCCGGAGGAGGACTACTGGGCGGGACATACTCGGAGCGGATGGCGGGACCCGAGGAGCAGAGGAGCTATCTGTACCCACCCTTCAGGTGGGATTTCCAGTGGACATCTCAACGTAGCAGCTTTACTTTTCAGTCGCTGTTTTCCCTTTTTGAGTTGTACTTTACAGTTGGGCTTGTATTTCCGACCCCTTTTTACTTTTCAGCTCTTCTTTTTGTACTTAGTGTTTTACTTCCGCTTGTACTCTGTGGTGCTTGTTTTCTTATAAAGGCAATGCCTTCCCAGATATCGGGATTTTACGCCTTTGGTGCTAGTCGCCAGCCCCTGGCCTATGGAAGGCGGGCTTGGGGTAGTCACGGCATGGGCCCCGAGGACGGGTCGTGACAAATTGGTATCAGAGGTGGTCGGTTCTACCGCAGACTCTGATCTTTCTTTCTGTGAAGCAATAGTGTTAAGGGTACCGAGTGTGGTTTTCAGTTCAGGGAGTCCAGTGTTGGTGCGGGCGGCCGACGTATCCATACACCAGGACCCTGACAACTGATTTCCGACTTTGTGCACGAAAACACTGATTGCGTGTGTGTTTTCAAAAGTTTTTCCCCTTAAAACAGCTCAAACCAGGTCAGCTCACCAGGTATAATCGTTTGATCGTGTTACGTTGTTCCTTTCAGGATGGCCCCACGACGACAGCCAGCTAGGGTTCCGAGAGTCGAGCGAGACGACAGCCCACCGAGCGACGAGGCCTCGGTGCAGGGCCCTTTGTCAGCAGTGGCACCGGCGGTAGCTCTACCCGCCGAGCCCCCGATGCTTCCAGCAGCAGCCGCTGATGATGCACGTCGCCTCAGCGCACTGCATGAGTTTCAGCGCCAGCGACCGCCCAGGTTTCGTGGGGAAACGGATCCCCAGGCTGCAGAGGACTGGATGGAGGCAGTGGTACGAGTGTTTAGGCTAGTGAGGACACCAGCAGACCTCATGGTGATCCTCGCTGCGAGCCTACTACACGCAGCAGCAGGTAGGTGGTGGAGCCACTTGTTTCAGTTTTGCGATGAGATGAACTTCGCATGGGAAGACTTCGAGACCTTCTTCAGGGTGGAGTTTGTGCCAGTATCTCTACACCCCGAGCGTGTACAGGAGATTCTGCCTTTGCCGCGTGTTTTTCGATCAGAAGCCGAGTCATCTGTGGGCAGTAGACAGATGATGTAGAGGTCCAGGAGGACCAGACCAGCAGTTGGGCGATCTCGGGTTTTAGGACCGGTGGTGCGGGGCACCCGAGGTGGGGTCAGAGCCAGGCCTGCCAGAAACAGACAATGTTACTCCTGTGGCGGAAAGGGTCACCTGGCACGTGACTGTCCGACTCCTCGATCCGCAGGCTTGGAGGGAGCCACCGAGGTTGAGGCAGCGACAAATGCTGGAGCTCTGGGAGCAGGTGGACAGGGGAGGAACTAGTGGATACGTCTTTTGTACTTCTAGTTCCATGTTGATGTTGCATTTGTGTAGCGTCTTGTATTATGAGCTGCAATAATAAAAGACGCAAACCTTTGTGATGTTTTCTTTCCTGTCCTCTTTTGTGATGTTACTAAGAGGTTCCAGTTGACTGTTGACTTGACCCTCACTTGTGAGACATCTACTGGAGGAGACCAGTTACCACACACTGATGCCGACAGTGTGACTCAACCCTTGGAGGCGAGAGTAACGGTTGGATCTCTTAGTAGTAGCGTCGAGGCCTTACGACGTCATCCTTGGTATGGATTAGTATCATCCATGTTAGGATTGACTGTTTTAGGCAAAGAATGTGGTTCATCCAGGGGATGAGACCAGGTTTCTCTTATCGGCAAAGAAGAAATCTTGCAGCTCTTGTGGGACCAGAGATGGTCCGTGCCATGTCAGAAGAGGTCCATGTCATCCAGGAGCGGATGAGGACAGCACAGAGCCGGCAGAAGTCATACGCTGACAGGAGGCGGAGGCCACTAGAGTTCGAGGATGGTGACCTCGTCTTCTTGCGGGTCTCACCTCGATGTGGTATTCGGAGTTTTGGCCGAGGCGACAAGTTATCTCCGCGCTTCATCGGACCCTTTCAGGTTCTCAGCAGGATTGGCGAGGTGGCTTACCGCCTGGCTCTACCACCTCAGTTGCACCGGGTGCACGACGTCTTCCACGTATCTCAGCTGAGGAGATACGTGCACGACCCAACGCACATCCTTGACCATGGGGAGCTTGACGTTGACAATGGGGCAACTTTTACGGAGGTTCCGGTGGAGATAGAGGATCGACAGGAGCGGGTCCTACATGGACGATCGATTCCTCTTGTGCGCAACAGATGGCGGCACGGGAATCTCCAGGAGAGCACATGGGAGCGGGAGGCTCAGATGCGTGCTCAGTACCCTCTTTTGTTTCCCTAGTTTTTGTTGTATCTTTACGGGGACGTAAAGCCCTGAGGTGGGAGTAATGTAAAGACCCGTAAAATTCAAGGGAAATTTTTTCTTAATTTTCTTTAGAATTTTACAAGAGCGCGGTTTCAGACGGCACCTGATTCCGAGGCCCGGAGTGCCCGGAATTAATTTCCGAAGTTTGGCTCGGGAACGTTCAGTGAACGAACGAGCGGGAATTCCTAACTTTTGATCCGGTGCTCGGAATTGAAATCTGAGGGCACCGATGAACTCGCAGCACCGATATTCGCTTAAAGAGACCTTTTCGGGAGTTGCGTTTGTTGCGAGTTGAAAGTTAGTTTTGGGGTTTTTTTCAGTTAAGTTAAATAAAATTGTGTAAGACAAATTTTATTTTTAACTTTTAAAAACCTACCAAAGGTGGTTGGAAGTGGGACCCACACCCACTTAACCTCCCTTGGGAGGATTAAGTGTGGTGGGGCCCACACGAACCCCTATTTCTTTTCAAATTCCCTAACCCCTCTAAACCCCCTCTTAATTATGTAACTCTTCCTTATTTTAATAACTTGAGTTACTTAATTAATTTTTGGAGTTAAGTCTTTTTGAATTTCAAACATTGAAATTCTTGTGTGTTATGTGTTAATAAAATAAGAGGTAGTCTTATTTTATTTTGGGTTCTTTGTTTGTCTTTTGGAGAGCTTCCTCTTCATCTTCAAGCTCTGACGAAGAACGAAGAACGCCCAAACTCCGACGAAGAACGACGCCTCTCTTCTTCGTCCTCGGTGTCAACAAGAGGGAACGCCGCATCCTCCTCGGACCTTCTTCGTCGGCAAACGAAGATCCGCCAACGACGTGTCGCATCGGACGTATCTCTTCGTCAACGGATTTGACGAACGACGACCGCGACGCCCGACCTCCGCAACGCCGTCTTCCGCGGAACGAAGATGAATCTTCAAATCTTAAACCCGAGGTAGGGGATTGTTGTTTCATTCTTTAATTATTCCATTTCTTGAACGTGGATCTGGCATGTCTAACATGAGGCTTTGAATGTTCATGTTGAGTTTTTATTTAACGTGAGGGGGGCCGGACCGCATGAACACGGCCGAACCCCCTCCAACGTTTATGTTGATTTATCTTGCGGGAGGAAGCAAGTGGCGTGGTGCCGTCGCACCACGCGGATGAACGTGCAAATATCTTCGCGATGCCGTCGCACGCACCATGGTAGAAACAACAGAAACGCGACGCCGTCGCGCCGCGTTGAATGAATATCAAAGTACGGCGAAGGGGCGCGGTGTCGTCGCACCGCGCCGGATGACGAACGCCGCGGCCGGTTCCGGGCCGCGTCGGGACGAGGAGACCGCGGCCGGTTCCGGGCCGCGGCGGAAGAGCAGACCGGCGGCCGGGCCGCCGGCGTCGGAAGCCGAAGAGGGGACCGGATTTTTCCGGTCCCGTTGGAGAAAACCGGCCGGCCAGCTGGCCGGCCGGATGCCAATAAACCGGGGGAATTAATCCCCCGGCCACTTCATGAAACCCCCTCTTAAAGAGGGGGCGGTTATTTTGTGGGGGGCAAAGCCCCCCGTTTCTGCCAATGAAAGCCCCCCACTTGAAGGGGGGGGGGTTCTTGAAGGAAGGGGGCAGCCAGCCCCCTTGGTTCGGCGCCAGCAGGCCCCCCCACGTGAGGGGGGGGGGGGGGCGGTTTTAATAAAACCGGCGCGGCACATAGGCCGCGCCACTTGAAGAAGGGCGGGGGATTAGCCCCCCGCGTGTGCCGCGGCCCGCCGCCGCCGCCACCGCGGCCCGCCGCCGCCGCCACCGCGGCCCGCCGCCGCCGCCGCGCCGCCGCCGCCGCGCCGCCGCACCACCGCCGCTGGCCGCCGCCGCGCCGCCCCAGGGGGGGGTCGGGCCGGGTCGGCCCGGACCCGGACCCCCCCGTTTCGAACTAGAATTAGTTTTTGGCTCATAACTTGAGCCTCGGACCTCCGATCGCCGAACCGTCAGCGGCAACGCGATCCTTGGATCGAGACGGTCGTTTCGGTATATCGCACTCAAGGTTTCAGATTACTTTGAGTTCGGCCGGGTTGGTTCGTTCACGAAACCAACCGGGCCTTCGGAGCGGAAACGCTCATATCTTGAGCCACGAACGTCCGATTGACGCGCCGTCAGTCGCGTTGCGTTCCTCTTAATGAGACGGATCTTTTGTCATACTCCGCCCGAGGTTTGGACGCAGGTGGAGTACGGTCGGGTTGGTTTTGCCTTAAAAACCAACCGGGCCCCGGAGACGAAAAAGCCAATAACTCACAGACCGGGCGTCCGATTGACGCGCCGTCTATTTCGTTGACTTCCTCTTGATGAGACGGAACTTTTGACATACTCCGCCCGAGTTTTGGATACAGTCGGAGTATGGCCGGGTTGGATTGTACCCGAAATCCAACCGGGCCCCTGGAACGGAAAAGTTGATATCTTTCAGACAGGACGTCCGTTTGACGAACCGTCAGCGGCGTTGGTGTTTACGTTTAGTATCGGTCCCTATGAGTATACCCTATGGGAGTTCGGGGTGCAGTTGAGATACGGCCGGGATTGGTTTCGCTCACGAAACCAACCGGGCCCCTGGGACGAAAAGGCTAATAACTCACAGACCGGGCGTCCGATCGACGCGCCGTCTGTTGCGTTGAGACCCCTGTGACGAGACGGTTCTTTGAGACACTTCTTCGCGGGACCTTGTGATACTTGGAGTATCGACCAGTAGCTCGTGGAGCGGACCCTCCCGGAGACGAGCGTGTAGAGTACGGAGACCGTGTAGCCGGCTGAGACCTGACGACTGCTTGACCGACTCGACTTGGAGTGAGTCGACTAGCCCAGTGGACGGAGCGCCCAGTAGTTGGTAGCAGACCCACGGCGGACGGAGCGCCTGTTAGTTGGCAGCAAACCCGCGGTACTCGACAGGAGGAGTACCTCAGTAGGCTATTTGGGCGAGCGCCCGGTATTTGGCGACAGACCCTCAGCGGACGGAGCTCCAGGTAGTTGGCCGCAAACCCGCAGTACTCGACAGGAGGAGTACCTCAGCAGTCTTAGGTTAGTGAGCAGTACCTCGGAGTCGTGACAGGACCACTGCACACTCCAGAGACGGAGCTCTTCAGCAGTTACGGTTTCGATAATGAAAATCCTGGTTTGAGCTGAGACTTTTGACCCTGTGTTACTTTATGATTGAGATGAGTCACTTGCTAACTTTGGTATATGTATGGGCATATACCCGGGTAGTGGTTATCCGTCGATTTCACAATTCTTGTGTTTCCTCATGATTGAGATGGGTTACTTGATAACTTAGGTATATGTATGGGCATATACCTAAGTAGAGTTTATCTGTTGAGATCTTCTTGTGTTTATCCTTGTTGGTTTTTGTGAGACCTTGAGGGTCTCGGGGTCCCTACTGAGTATCGTTATACTCACCCCTGCACGGGCTATGCCCGCACCTCGTTGTGTTGGTTGCAGACGACGGACAGTGCTGACAGAAGCCGAAGGTTCGAGGACTGGACGATACCTGGAGGTGGACTATACGAAGAGGCGGTACCTGGAGGAGGACTACTGGGCGGGACATACTCAGAGCGGATGGCGGGACCTGAGGAGCAGAGGAGCTATCTGTACCCACCCTTCAGGTGGGATTTCCAGTGGACATCTCAACGTAGCAGCTTTACTTTTCAGTCGCTGTTTTCCCTTTTTGAGTTGTACTTTACAGTTGGGCTTGTATTTCCGGCCCCTTTTTACTTTTCAGCTCTTCTTTTTGTACTTAGTGTTTTACTTCCGCTTGTACTCTGTGGTGCTTGTTTTCTTATAAAGGCAATGCCTTCCCAGATATCGGGATTTTACGCCTTTGGTGCTAGTCGCCAGCCCCTGGCCTATGGAAGGCGGGCTTGGGGTAGTCACGGCACGGGCCCCGAGGACGGGTCGTGACATGGTTTCCTTAATCTTCCACACTTGAAGCATTTAATTATCCCTTTAAGGAAATTACCATGATACTTTTTCCCATATCTTTGATAGGTGGGTGGATGGATCTTATTTCCTCATTTGTCATTTGATCCACCAGATTGAAATTCCATTATTCTCTTTTTATCTCAATGTCCATGGGACCATTATAAAAACTCAATATCTACTTTGAGATCACATAAAATTACTTATTTGTAACCCCTGAAGTCTCATATATTTAGAACCTTTTGATGGTGTGGTTTTAAACCACTAAATAATATATATTTTTTGTTATAATTATTGATAACAAAACCCGATGCGTATCTTGTAATCCTTGTGAAATTTTCCTTACAATCCTTAAATGATTCACCCTCTATTTTCTTAAGCTCTAGGAATTATCTCTCTATTTTTGTTTGAATATTTCAAGGGAAATACTTGTTAAGAAATATGTTTATAAATTATTCCCACTCTATTTATTCCATTTCATCTTTCAACTTCATATTCTTTATTAAATCCCACCATTTATCAACCACTCTATCTAAATGATAGATGAATATATTCACCTTCTACTTATCAAAATGGCAGAGCTCTTGAAAGACATTTTCCATTGAGTTCACCCATTTTTTATGATAAATAGATTAGAAGACCCACTAAACATCAGTGGCTGTTACTTCATAAATGAATTAATGGCTAATTTATCCTTCTTGGGAAAATTCATATTTTCTACATGGTTTAGGTTACTGTTCATTACCTAAGATAGTTGGGTAAGCATAACTATAAAGTTTTTAACTCTACCTCCTATTACATTGTGAATATCATTTAGAAAATCATTTTATTGTTCCTTACATGGGTTTTTGGTTTGGTTTATTTTATTTCCCACAATTTTCTAAAATAGAAATTTTTTGAACAAAAAAAATGTCAATAAAGCATAAATAATTTATTTTCATGTATAAATCAGTTATAAATTCATACCTTATAGGATAACTATGTTTAGTCATTTTCTAAAATGATGCTTCTATGATCATGTAATTTAATCATTTTCTAAATTTAAAAGAAATAATTACTATAGCTATATATCCTTTATAATGGTTTGTATAGAGTTTCTGATTAACGAAAGCATATCCCCTAGAAATGTAAAACCAAGTGTGCAATAAGGCGTCTTTGTTACATAATAGGCGACGATTGAGTTAATACCCAATATTCCCTTTTGATGTTATTATCCCTAGGTAAATCTGTGATAGATCCACATCCACTTATAGTATCAAGAAAGAGATTTAATTGATAAGAAACCACACACTCTTATACTTTAACAAAACTTAATATGTTTACCTATAATTAGACTCATACTAAGGGTTTTTACTATCATTTTCTAGTCCTAATTCCTAAATTAACTAAACCGTGATCCAACACTAACTATAGCAACCCAAAATTTTCATACATGACTATTACATCATTTTAAGATAATTAACATAATAATAATACATTCCAGAATCCAAAGGTTAAGTATCTTGTAAAAATTAGGCTCATACATCACTCGTACATAATAAAAATTAAACATTATTTAAATAATTCTTATTTATCCTCCTAAAATATCTCACATTATTCTTAGTACATGTAATCACATGAGGATATACATCAAATAAATGGGTGATATAAAAGCCTAGTAAGGGGAGTAATAACATGGGAGGAATAAGAGACATGAATCAATAGTGCATGGGTGATCAAAAACATCATAATCATAGCATAATAATGGGATCATAATAATAATAATGGAAACATTTGATAATGGCATGTAATGTGGCATATACATAATAATGAAACATCATAACATAGTGGTCAAAATACCACACATAGTTTTTAACTAAGCTAGCATCATGTTCACACATAATATATGTGGATAAATTGTAACATCATGATTGTGATCAAAGATAAAAACATGATTAAAAATAATAAACATAATATCATGAGATATATCTCATTACCCTATTCATTGGAGGGTTATATAATTATGGGCCTAGATTTCACTTCATAAAATTATCATAACTATGCATGGCACATGGAAGGAGAACATATAACAATCATAGTCATGAAATAAAACCATAAAAAATAATGGGTTACATAAAGGTTTTGTAAATAATAAATTAATGAATAACTTTTAGGTTCCTAAATGAACAATGGAAATCATATTTTGGTATAAAAAATCATCATTATTGAGTGGATAAGAAACATCTCAAGGAGAGTCAATGTTGTGTTTTGTAAAATAATGTCCCTTTGAAAAATATTTTTATTTGGATTAAAAATGATTTAAACAAGGTAGAAACATGTATATATCCCAAAATACAATTGATATAATATTTAAAGGAAATTTTAAGGATATTAGAGGAATATCCTTACTGAAAATAATATGAAATAGAAGATAACCCAAAAGAAGGAGTTGGGTTCGAGAATCCCCTAACCTTAAATCCCATACTATCTCATCGCCTTTTAGCCTATAGAATAATAAACATAGGTTTATTAAAAAATGTAAATATAATTTAATTATATTATTTTTATCACTATTGTTAAATTATAATCATTGTATCATATCCCTTAATTCCCTTTGTTAAAGGTGAAATGTTTTGTTATCATATTTTCCTTAAAATATAATTCCTTGCTTTGAATTTTCTATTTTGTTCAAGGAATTTATACATAAGTAAAATTTATTCCATAATTTTAGAATAAATATAATTAAATATCTATATATTATATATAATTAATACTATTTATCCCTGAAGGTGGTTATAATCAAAGATCTGACAATGTATTCATAGGAGGTTAACTGAATTATTGAAAGAGGAAGAAAAAGAATATTGAAATATAAATATTTTGTAAATATAATAATTATAGTAGGTTAAAATCATTAATATAATGTTAAAATAATAAAAAATTAATCTTATATTATTTGGTTTTGAAAGGGGTGTATAAAAATAGAAATAGAAGAGTAAAATGAGAGAAAAAGTTGATGAAGACTTACCCTCTTCTCGATGTTTCTTATTTTCTATGGCACTCAAATCATTGAATGATTGGAGTTGCATGACACAAGAAAATCCATAATTATTATAAGGGGATTAAGAGATGGTATTTTAGTAGATATTTGTCTTTGGTAAGTGGAATTGAATTGGTTTTTTAAGGGAGGGGTGAGGGGTTATTTATACTTGAGGAGATGAGTATTTTTAGGATAAAATATTAAATAAAATATAATTTCCATGGTAAACATTGTAATAGTGATATTATTGTAATTTTAAGTCATATTTTAATAAAATAAAATGTTTTTAGAACTTTTAAGAATTTAAAAAATGGAATTCATTATTTTATTAAAAAGAAAAGGGGAAAAATAGAAAATTCTTATTTTAATGGAATAATTTAGACTTTGGAAAATACTTTTTAGGGTTTGAAAATAAGTTTATTATATTTAAATGACTAATTTATCTCATTAAATATGTTTTTGGTTGAGAAAACTTTTTTATATTTGATTAGGTAATTATTAAATCATGAATGATGTAATTTAAAATACATCTGTTATGAAAAAACTATATTTTTACTATTCACATAAAATTGAAGTATTTGAGAAAATTACCAAAAAATCACCCTTAGAAAATTTTGATGCATTGATTATAAAAATAAAATTAATTTTATCAAAATAATTTTCTAACATAGTTATTTTTAATTTTTAATATAAAAATTGTAATTTTTATGGAATGCATTAAAATACAATTTATTTAAAACATGATTATAGTTTCTTTGAGTATTTAATCTCAATATTTATTTTATAGAATTATAATATTTGTATTTTCTTAAATTACTCATGAAAAATATTATTTATATTACATTTTTTATTTTCAGGTCAAATTATTATTCTAACGGCTTGGTTACTATTCCGAACAACTAGGTTACTATTCCCAATAGTCAGGTTACTGTTCCTAAAGGTCAGGTTACTATCCCAACAATCACATTACTATTCCAATAGTCATATTAACTCCAATAAATACCAATTCATTACTTCATTCAACATTCACTAAAATTCCTCCCAAGGTTCTATATTTTCCTTTTCTAAGATGTTGTTTGGTTTACAAATATTTTATTTCTTTTTCATACTATTGTTCATGGGAGAGATGAATCTAATAGATTAGAATGATCCAATTTTACCATTCTATTTTTATTATTTTCTATTTTTTCCCGTTGTAAAATTTGTAATTTTCATGGGTTTAGTTGTTGTCTAATATAATGATATTCATTAATAAAATAAAGTGTTGTTTATTTTTCTATGTGTTTTATGTGTATAATACTATATAATATAATATAAAACAAATCTATTTAGGAAAAAATATCATTTATAAATTTTGGGTCATTACAAGTAAGAATTTTGTTATCTCAACCCCCGTTTCATTGAGTTATAATCTTTAACTTATTTCTTCTAAGATTATTATCTTCCTCCCATTTTTTTATTTCATATAACATTCCCTATTTATTTATAGGTAAATTAAAATTTTAATTCAAAACTTTTTCTTTAATGAATTTCTTTCTTTATTAAAAAAATGTTATGGTTAAGAATAATTCCCATTCTCTCCAATATGTGCTTTATCTTCCATGTTTATATTCTTTATTTCCACAATTTTTTTCCATTCTTATTTTAAAACCCAAATATTTATTAGCTCATACGATCTTTATATTTCTATTTATCACTTTTTAGAAGGAAGTTTTATTATTCTTTTTATGATGGGTGTTTCAATAAATCTATTTTAAAATATTAAAATGTATTTTCATTTCACGTTCATATATTTTATCTTCAACTCCATATTTATTCAGATAACCTTTATTTATTTTCATAGATCCATTATTGGGATTTATTTCTAAATAATGTTTGATTTTTTTTTCATATCAATTTCTTAGAAATGATCTGTTTATAAGTGACTCATAACTTCTTATCTTTACAATAAATTTATAAATTGTTTTATAAGAACTCTTTTTATGATTTCAATTACATTTTCCTCTATTAATATAAAATATCTATCTCTTTTGGAGTCATGTTTCATGTATTATCCTATAAATTCTATAATGAATCTATATTTCATATCCTACTTGATTCATAAGGGTTATGTTCTCTATCACTCTTAATCTCTCTCTTTACTTTGTTTTTATCCTTATGTCCATATTATTTAATCTAATGAATGCTTTCTATATCATTTCCATCATTTAAATAACCATATATCTATTACTCTATATGGTGTAAAAGCCTTACAAATTGAAGGTTGTTCACTGATAAAGGTATTCCATTTATTGATTAGGGAAATATTGATAATACATATACTTTTTTTTCAATATGAATGATTATTGATCACTAAGCCATGTTTTTAATGACCCATAGATCTTTGGGTTGTTATTTTGAGATGGAATTTGAATTTTTTGTTTGGAACATGGGTCGTTCCATGAATTGGGATTCAAATTAGGAATATGTGGGTTAGAAAATCTCATAAAGATGTTTTTTTATATTTAATGAGGCTCATTTGGTATTTCAAGTACTTAAGGAAGAATCAGTATAGGGACATGGTGGTTGAATAAATGAATTTTAGTTGCCTACAACAACTTGTGCCATGACCCAAGTGGGTCAGACCATGAAGGAGGTTGACTAGAGGTAGTTCCCTTATGCCTGGTGTGCTGCACACCATGAATGTAACCACGTGCAAGGATTCACACCATAAAGGGCTAGAGGCCCATGGAATGGACATCTTCCTTGGAGTTATTTATTTCATGAACCCTGGATGCACCATGAGAATGTTAGTTAAAGGGGACATTCTCACCATGATCTATCTTGGTCACACCATGAATGAGGCTTTGGTGTTCTTTAAAAAGGGGTAACTCCATCTTTTTAGGGTTGGGATGTTTTAGGATTTAGGGGAGATGGGATCTCGGGAGAGGCCATTTTCAATTAATCCTCCCCTCCCAAAACCCCCTACAGATTCCCCTTGATAGGGGGTGGATCTTGATTCATTTTTGGTGGATTTAAATTATGCGCTTCCATTTTATCCTCATTATGGTTTCCCATTCACAACCCAATGATTTTAAGTTATATCAGCAAGAGTTTTGGTGTCGATTCCACTAGATCATGGTAGAATCGGGTGAGAATGATGGATATTTCATGTGTGGTAGTGAGAGGACATTCTAGAAGGTTTATTACATGCCACTGTAGGAGGTTTAGGTGTGACAGTAATTCCCAATGAATTTTCTATTTGATATTCCTCTATGATTTAATTTAAATAATTAATTATAAATTTTTATAATTAATTATTTATGGTGTATAGCTTGAGATAGGAGATTGAGTAGTGGTATAAGCCTGGATGAGGCATGAATGGGCTTGGATGTGGCTCAATAGAGCTTTATGAGCATGGTAACTCATATACAAAGGTAGTTTCTCCCTTTAATATAAATTCATATGATTTTTTATGCATGAGTGTGCTTTATTTCATGAATTTAATGGGATTAGATAGATGGATAGTGCCTAAGAGTGCCTTGGGTAAAATAGATAGGATGGAGTTGGCCCTCCTATTCTCTGAATAAGTGCTCTTTAACCCTCGATATGTGTTCCGATCACCTGATGGCTGTGTCTCTAAAGATATAGGGTGATATTTGAGTTGATTTGAGGCCTTGGGTAAGTATCAAGGTACAATATCCTAGGTGATTGACTAGATCTTATAGGAATTCATAAGAGGCTTGGGGTGTAGTGTTGATGTGAGAGATAGTTATGTGTCTTGCGAGTAATGAAGAACTCCCTACTGAGGTTGGAGGTGAGTCTTGATGTGTGATTAGAGTGAGAGGATTCCTTTAAGACTTAGAATAATATGAAGAATAGGGGTTTACTATGGGTGATTGGTTGAGAGATATTCCTTCAAATATATGATATAGGGCCTAGGTTTGAGTCATGGTAATTGTTTGTGATTTTGAATTGGGTTTCCAAGGATATTAGAGCACAATAGTTTGGAATGGTACTTAGTTCATCATGACTGGGTTGAGATGCTACTATGGATAAGGATGGGACCCCTCCTAATGAGTCTAGAGTTGAGATGAACCTATGAGATATGGAGTCACCAAGGGGAAATGAATGAGAGTTGGAATTAGTGAGCAATGATCATGATAAGTTTGAAGGACCCTAGTTGACATGTTGATGGGTGAAAAAATATATACTATGATGTGAGATACTATATGAGGTCTAGGCCTAAATGTCATGAGTGATGTGACAGGCTGTGACCAGGTTTGTCATTTCTTGTGCTTTTTATCATGTTAGGTGATAGATTCTGGTGGGGGAGAAGGCCTTGAGGCCTTGCCTCACCATGAGTGAGATATAATTGGCAGGGATACCATGATATAGAGTCCTTGTTATGTGTAAAGTCTGGGCCATCTATGAGTGAAATGGTTGGACTGAGCATGATGGACCATCTATGAGTGAGACAGTTGGATCTGAGAGGATGATGTTTGGTCTATCATGAGTGATATGAGCATACATGGGATGTGAGATTAGATGACCAGACCCCCATGAGTGATATGGAATCTGGATGTGATGTGGGATCAGATGTATAGACCCTACCATGAGTTAGATGGTAGAGGTTGAGTATTGGATGTGGAACCACCTTGAGTGAAAAGGTGAGTCTATTTCTTGGGAATAATACACTTATCTACCCCTTCAAGAAGTGGTTAAGACTCAGATGATGCCCTCCCCTAAGTACTTGGTTATGAGATGAGTTACAAGGACTATGGATTGTGGTGATGAATAGATTATGGCATGGAATAAATAAAGTATGGCCAGGTTCCATGTTTTCTTGGTCAGAAAATGGCTATTCGACGAACAGGGATTCATGGTGGTCTGGTTGGCACAAAAAATCTAAGGTTCTTGTGTGATATGTTTATTTTCCTCATGAATAAACATATATGATGGTGTGTACTAGGGTAACTTGGTGAGATCCTACTGATATATATTTCTCACACCTTTCATGGGAATCTCAGTGCACATGCATACCTTATTTATGATTTCTAGGTTGACCATTGGATGTGTAGTGGATTGGGATGGGGCATCTTAAGGGTAATTAGAGTCCAGGTTTTGTTGAGTCTTGAGGATGGAAGTTGGGACAATGTGTGTATTTTTTTATTTATATATATATATGTGATTAGACTAGTGATTGGTTAGTTATATGATTTGTATGGTTATAGGCCTATATGACAACATTACATTTGTTATAAAATTTTGTTCATTTATTTTTGTATACTATAATGTTTTCCATGGAAATTTTTTGGTTATTATTATAATGTTTTTTATGACAACGAGCCTATACCTGAGTGGTAGAGGATCCTTCTTGGAATCCAAGAGACCCAGGATCAAATTCAGGTGGGGGTGAATTTTCAGGTTGCTGTAGAAATACTGTAACAGAAACTATTTTATACTGTAGTAGCTTGCACTATTCATCCGATTTGGGCCTTTAGGCCACCAGTTTGGACCTACGGGTTTCAGGGCCTTCATTCCACCAAAGGCCATTGGGCCATAGGGCCTTCAGGATGTAGGGACTTCGGACCACCAATGGCCTTCAGGCCAGAGGGATTTCAAGCCACAGAAAAGACCAAAGAAGGGTAGACCACATAGGAGTAGGACCAAATGAGGATTTAGAGAAAAAATAGAAACCACAAAAGAAGATCTAACTGGATTGGTAGAATTAGAGGGTATGTTAATTACCATTGGGACCAGGAACCTTGTAGCTTTGCATGGGGAAATACCAGCTGATCAGCCATGCGAGGTGGGGATCTAGGCACCTTCAAGATGCAAATACCGGGGAGAGACTGTTTCATGTGTTCCAGGTCTTGGGACTTTAAGGTCATGTATTGGGTTGTGTATGGGCCTTGTTCCTTGAGCCTATGGGCCATGTAAGGGTTCCCCTTCAACCCTTAAAAGGTGGATTATCCAAAATAAAAATAAAAATAATACCTTCAGGCCATTTGGGCTTCTAATGATTTTTACCATAATATGAGGGTATAGTCTCTCTAAAATTATACCTTATACCCTTTCTACTAGTAAAAAAACCTATGATGTATGGGGAGGCATGCCTGAGGTCACGCGACTCTCTATCTTAGTTTGTCATTCTGGGCTAGGGAGTTAAAAATGGTATCATATCTTTTGTTTTATTTTATGATTTGGAGAGATAGTATAAGGGTCATATATGAATGTGTTAGAACTTATGATGAACCTTAGACTAGTGAGTCTTGAAAACATTTTTGGTAGGAATTCCTGGTTAACAAGGTGAAAAGATTTCTATTATTGATTTATGATGTTATGAATGATATGTTTATTGAATATGATGGGTTTACTAGAGATGTTATTTATGGTTTCAGCTCTTGGTCCATTATAAAGAGGCCCATGTTCATGAATAATATTTGAAACATAGGAATCACATAACATGAACAATGCTTGCATGTGATTGGATTTTCTAATGATGGATCATTTGTTTAAAGAATCAACAATAACTTATATGGAATTTTCCCACATAAAATTTTGGTGTCATTCCACTCAACTGAACAACATTATTTCCTCTGATGATAGGTTATGTGGATCCTGGTACATGACATTATTTGGTGGTGGCTATATATTACCTTTGTGTAAGGGATGTATTAGAACCCATATAGGGTTAAAAAAAGCATTGGATACCTAAGTAATGGTCCAAGGATCGAAACCAATTTCCTTGATGATACAAGTTTAGTAATATAAAGTGTCAACATCCATATATATGGTGATTTCACATATATCTTCTTGGTTGAACTCTACTTAATCGAATTGGGTGGTTGAGGAAAGGCATGTAAATGCCTTGTGGTTTTGATACAGAGTGTGTGTGGTGATCTTGGTATCAAGGTTGAGTTTTTATAGGTAAGAATCAATTATATTCTTATCCCATTCATTGTGGTGTGGTGGAAGCATGGTTAGACGCCTATGTTTTGAGAGTGGAACCCATTTAGAGGGTGATTATGTGGTCATGAGTGAGATTCATTGAGCTATGGTATGCGATTTACATGTGTTTAGGGACATTTTTAATGAGTTGGGAAAATGATCATAGGTTAAATGAGACACGACTCACAGGAGAGTGAATCGGGGCATGTGATCGGGTTGTACAGGAGTGTTTAGACATTGGGTTTGGTTAAGATTGAGGTAGATAGTGGGTGAGAACCTGTAATATGGTTCTTGGTGAATCCCTCTACCAAGGGAGGAGAGTGATAATTAGGGTGAATTTCCAATTAAAAGTCTCAGTGTTCAAGGTAAAGTGTGTACTCGTTACGTGTGGTGCCCAATTGAGTTACAGATAGGTGAAAATCCTTGTGTGGGTCTATTAAAAATTGTTTAGGTTTTTGATGGACCTAAGAAATGATGAAGCGATAGTGAAGATGTGAGAAACTTGTGAGAATGGTAGCCTAGGTGTCTTGATCCTTATCATAGGTTGATTGGATGAGGGAGAGTGGTGTTGGAACACGATTGGGTTGGTGCTTGAGGAGCAATGTAAGGGAATCCATATGGTAGGGAGCGCATCATTAGCTATTGGAGGATGTAATTTATAGTATAATGGGGATGGAAATTATTGGAGTTTCATTTTAGAACTTTAATATGAGTGGGAAAGTCACATATATTCATTACTTTCTGTAATGGATGGAGCATGATCCATATAGATCAAGAATTTAGTTATGTAGGGTAACGATGAGGACACTACCTATGTGGGGAGTATCATATTGGTCTAGGGAAAAGTGAGACTGGTTGATGGATGGTCAAGGTGGAACTGGGTTATTGATGTGGGGAAGATTTGATGTGATTCAGTTCCTCAATAAATACTAGATTTAAAGTTCATAAGTGGTGTTGGATGGATCTGATGTGTTTATATTAGATATAGGGTGGATTTAAAGTGATTTTAGGGTGAGTCAGATCATAGGTGAGCCATTGATTGGAGAAGGAGCATGGAATCTAGAGAAATTAGTTGAAAATATGATTTTTTAGTTACACTAAGAGTTAGGTTTATACTTTGGTGTAGGGGATTGGACAATACTAATATGCCTTCCAGAGTTAAGGCATTAAGATCAGGTGGTGAGATACATGTCAATGAGTGTGACCAAGTATTTTTGGGAATGGTTATATAGAGGAGGTCCAACCAACATTATTTCAGGGAATTAGATATAGTGAGATTGTAAGTATGTTAAGAAAGTCATGTGAAACATGTTTAAGGTGATCCAAGGATCAAATGAGTGGTTTTTAGAGGGAAGCCAGTGGATTTGGGCTTGGTGGTTATAATTGCACTACAGAATCATGTTTGGTATTCCATAACAGGACTCAATAGATTAATGGTGAAAGGATGACCATTTTGGGTCCAAATTGTGTATATAGGACTATTAGATGCTTTATGAGTATGATAAGTTCTATGGTGGGAATTTTGTAATGACCCACAAATTTGTTGGTCATTATTTTGAGAGGTAATTGGAATTTTTTCTTTGGAGAAGGGTTCTATCTATGAATTGGGATTCATATCAAGAATCCAATAGTTGAAAATACTATAAATATGTATTTTAATCTATAATGGGGCCCTGTTGGTGTTTTGGGTGATTGGGGAATCATCAAAGTAGGTTCAGGGTGGTCAAATATTTAATTTCAGCAGCTGGAAGTAGTTTGCACCATGACCTAGGTGAGTCTCACCCTAAAGGAGGGTGTACAATGGTGGTTACACTCTACCTAGTGTGCTTCACACTGTTAATGGTGATGGGTGTGAGGATTTATGCTATGAAGGTTGAAGGACCTTATATGGGTCTTCTACCTTGGAGATGTTTGTCCTGTGACTCCTATTCATTCCATGAGAATGCTAGGAGAAAGGGAGGTTTGTTCCAAGATCCCTCCTAAGAACACTGTGATGAGGCATGGTTTGTTCCTTTTAGTTAAGGGAAATTATGTCTTTTTTAGGTTGGGGGTGTTTTGGGATTTAAGGGACATGGGATCTCAGGAGAGGCCATTTTTGGCTGATCATCCCCTCCCACATTCCTTCATCAACCCCTTGAGAAGGGATGGGTTTTGATGAATTATTTAGATTATTTATGGTACATTCTTTAGTTTTCTCCTTATTTTGGTTTCCCCTTCACAACCCTTTGATTTTGGGTGATTTTAGATAGGGTTTCAATGTTGATTTCACTAGATTGTGGTGGGATCATGTGAGAACAATGAGGCTTTCATATGTGGTGAATATAGAAGATCATAGAAGGTTAATTGCATGCTGTTAGAGGCGGTTTTGGTGTGATGGTGATTCCCAATGATTTTTCTATTGAATATTCCTCTTTGGTTTAATTTAAATAATTAATTATTAATTGTTATAATTTATTATTTATGGTGTATGGTTTGAGAAAGGAGATTGAGTGGTGGTATGAGATTGGATGAGGAATGGACATGCATGGTTGAGTCTCAATGGAGTTTGGTGAGGATGATAACACCTATATAGAGTTAGATGGTCCTATTAATATAAATTCATATCCTTGATTATGCATGAGTGTACTTTATTACTTGAATTTTATGGTTCTAGGTATATGGATATGGGTATATAGTTCCTTGGGTAGAAGATATATGATGGCGTTGGGCCACTTATACTCAAGATAAGTACTTTTTATCACTCTGATTGTGTTGGGATCAACCAAGGACTATGTTTCTAAGGAGAAAGGGTGATATTTGAGTTGACTTGAGGACTCGGGTAGTTCTTAAGGTATGGTTTAAGATATAGGATAGTCTAGGTGAGTTTCTAGAGCTATTAGAAATTCTATAGAGGTTTGAGGATGAGTATTGATGTGCAAGAAAACTGTATGCCTTGAGAGTGACAATGAACTGCCACCTAAGGTTTGAGTTTATTCATGATGTGTGAATGGAGTGAGAGGAGTCCTTTGGGACTTATAATAGATCAAAAAGAGGGGTTTCCTCCAAGTTAAGGTTTATGAGATCTCCCTTAGGAGATGTGAAATGGGACCTAGGTGCGGGTTGTGGGAATTTTTCAGGACTTGGAATCAGGTAGGAAAGTGGATTAGAGTGAGATAACTTAGAATGATCCCCAAGGTATTGGGACTAGGTTGGGGTGATTCTATGGATAATGATTAGAATTATCCAGATGAGGATAATGTAGGGATTAATCTTTAGGTTTTGGTGTCTCTAAGGGGTTATGAACATGAGTTTAAATTAGTAAATAGAGATTAATATGGGTTTAAAGGACCCTAGTGGATGAATTGACGAGTAAGACAATATATATTGTGACATAAGAGGATACCTAGGGTCTAATCTTAGCAGTGATGATCCTTATGATGATCTGAATCCCTATTTGTGATATATTGTGTTTATTCTCATGTTAGGTGATAAATTATAGTGGGGATACGATCCCAAATCCTTTCCTCACTATGAGTGAGATGGAATTAGTGGGACCACAATTAGATGGAGTCCTTGTTATGTGCGAAGGATGGGCCCTCTATGTCACACTTAGGTTTTTAAGTTTGCCTTTATTATGGTTTGGGTTGGGTTCTTGACCATTTTTTTCTAGAACCAAGTGTGAAGAGTTTGGGTTTTTTGCAAGTTTTTGTTCCTCTTATTCTTGACCTAGATTTTCCCCTTTGGTCCCTATCAAGTTTTTGGATAAAATTATAAGTTTTTTGGGTAAAAATGACCCTGTGCACAGTTGGAGCATGGTTAGTAGTAACCGTGTGGCCAACACCCGACATGTTGAGTTCAGACAAAACCTACCAGATGGATTGTGCAAGGCCATGCGGTAAGTCCTAGGTAACCATGTGAGTTTTCCCCTTCAGACAGAATGGTCCACATAGTTACCGCATGGTTTCCCAAACCATGCGGACTAGCTGTGCGTATCTTCCAGCACATTAAAAAATTGGGTGTTTTTTGTTTCTCCCTCCCCAATTTCACCCCCTTTGTCCCCCCTTTCTTGATCCCCACGTACTCCCTAGCCCTAGGCACGCCTCCCTCCTTCTCCTCCCTCCCTTGGGCTTCATTTTTTGGGTGGTTTTCATTCGTATTCTTTAAGATCTCTTATGTAAGTCCTATTATCCCTTGTTTTCTTCTCCTATTAGGGTTTATTATCTTTCCTCTTGGGGTTTTGGTTCTATAGTAGGTATGGGGTCCAATTTTAGGGTTCTAAACTTGGGTTTTTGGGTTTAATCCTCCCGATTAGGGTTGCTTCTTTGCTCTTCATGGTGTGAATATAGTGTGGACGAGATTTCACACCATTTTTCGGAAGGTTTTTCGCATGAGGTAGGTGTTTTCATGCCCTAACATCATTATATGAATTTAATATGCTTGTTTAAGTTTATAAATGTGTTATTTGGTTTGAATATATGGTGCATATGGTGTTTTTTAAGTGGTTCATGTTTTTATAAGTTATATATTTATTTTTAAAAAAGGTAACGCTTATGTTTTGTGCGTGGTTTGATGTAATGTTTCTAAAGAATGGTTTAGGGGTTGTTTGGAAGATGAAAAATATATTTTTAAGTTAATTTGAGGTGTGATTGTTTAAATTGGGATTTTAATTAAAAAAATGAATTGTTTTTGTCATGTTATCCTTGTTGTACATTTTGAGTATAAATTGTGAAATGCTTGAATGACATAAAACTTGTTTTGAAAATGGTTTTAAAGTATGAGAAATTTTATGAAAGGGCTTGGACAATTGTATTGATTGGTCTTTATTGGGTGTTTTTCTTGTGTTATAAAAAGGAAATTTGTGTGTTGTGTAAGTGATGGAAAAAGTATTTAAAAGGGTATTTTCCATGGTGTGTGTAAAATGAAAAATGGGTTGTTTTGTAAATAAGGGTGATTTCTTTAAATTTTTTGGCTGTTGTTATAAAATAAGTTGTATGTATGGCCTGTAAAATTTAACTTGATCACAAGAGAAACCCTAGGTATCTAGGTGGGAGGACTATAACTAGTGCGCTAGTGATTTGGAAGTGGATTGTCCCAGTTTCACTTAGCTATATTGACACTTACAACATTTACTAAACTATTGTGATGATTTGTCACCACTAGAACTTTGGATGTTTCATCTCTCTAGTATCTCGTGCATGAGGATGATGAAATTCGTGGTTACTATACTACCTTTCACCTAGGTATGAGGTTATAGGGTCACACTTTAGCTAGTTCAACCATAGGGTATTCACCCATGGTGCTCTACTATATGTGATGTCGTGCCATCTGTAAGAACTCAAAGGACCACTTGTGTGTGTGTGCTATTTATAAAATCTATTTCTCATTAAATCCGGTGTTTGTGAAATGATTTTCCTTAAAAGTTTTCCTTTTTAAATGTTTACCTAATAGATATTTTCCTTAGAGGTGTTTTCTTTTAAAGCATGAATTTAGATGAGCATGTTAGATTATCTTTTAATGTTATAGCATGTAACCTCTTTTGTGGTGTGGGTTGTTAGTGGTCATATTTTGTGTTTTTGGTGGCGATGACTTGATGATGTGGTTCTTCATGTTGCATGAATGTTTGGGTTGTAGTTTTTAGTTATTTTTGTTGTAGTCCTTTTTGGGGGTTTTGGTTAAAGTTGTAAGCTTTAAAATCTGAAATGTGTTAAAGGATTGTTTGGTTGTGTTCTTTAGTTTCCATTTCTTTTATTTTATTGGTTGTTCTATGTATGTCTATTCAGTTAAATCATTCCCACTTGTTGTTTTGATACCCGAACACTTTTTTCCAACCCATGGGGATTGGGAATACTCTTTGGGTCATACGACAGACTAGGTCAAGTGCTGGGTCGGATAACGACCCAGCTTGGTTTTTGACAAAATGGTATCAGAGAAGGTTAACTCTTTTGGTTCATGTTACTTGGAGAATAGTTAGGGTAGATCAGGGATGAGGTTATTAGAACTTGATGTTTTTGTTATGAGTAAGGTTCCAAGCCATCACACCTCATGGAGGGACTTGAGTTACAAGTGGGAGTCGAGTTTTATCTGAGTATTTTGGTTTTTGTGGTTTTTTAATGTTTGGGGAAATGAAAAGGGAGTTGGGTCAATGGTCTCAGTGAGATCACAGGGCTTGGAAAGACATGTGAAGCTGGGTAAATTGTCCAAGAATTCTCTCCATGATGGTGGTATGACTGTCATATAGCTACTAACCATATGTCCAAGTCACACATTGAAACTAGTTTCCCCTATGAGAATTGTCGAGTGCTCCTTTGGGTTTTGAAAATCATTTTTTTAAACCCTTATTTGGGAATTGAGAAAAAAGGGATTTAAAAGTGGAAAATAGTATGATTTTAAAAGGGATGGGAAATGGGTTTTCAAAACTATTTAAAAGAGGTTTTAAAAAGGTGTATTTTCATGAAATTGTCTTTGTGTAGGATGAGATTGAATTTTTATAATAAAAACTTATGGATTTACTAAATAGATGGTTTAGAAAACAAGGATGATTTTGAATTGGGTTTCGAAATTCTATTTTAAACAGAATAAAATGTTTTGAAATTGATGTGTAAGGTTTGAAAATGAATTTTGGTCTGGGTGATTGTTTCTTGTCAATTTTTTTTATGATATTCAAAATGGTCTTTATTTGAAGGGTTGATGATTTTTTGAAGCGGTTCTTGTGAAATTTGAAATGGGTTTAACTTTGTGACTAGTGGTTTTGAGAAGAGGAGGTGTGGGTTGATTTTTTTTTGGAAAATGAAATGAATTTTGTTTTAAAATTTGGTATTTTAATGGGTAACCATATGCATGGGTTATGTGGAGGGTGAATTGGTGCTCACTTTGCACAAGAACATTCATGTGTAAGGTCCATGAGGTACTATTAGTGAATGGGCAGACCACCCTCCTAGTTTAATTTTTGGATGTGTTTTTAAAGAAAGGATGGAGTGTTTAATGGTCTATAGTTGTGTGGTGTGTCTTTTTGTGTCTTGGGAATCTTATAATGGGGTGTTTCGAGTTTTGAAAATCTATTTTGTTTGATTGATGTTCCGTGTTTGTGTTTCATCAGAGAGTTGGTTTGAAGTGGTGGTTAGTGGTTTTCTTTGAGGGTGTTTGGGAAGCTTTTGTAGTGGGTTTTCCATTACATCAAGTGTTTTCTCCTAGTATGTTTGGCCATCAGATTTTTTTTTGTTTTGTAGTTTTTATTATTAGATAGTGTGTTCCCCCATAATGAGCTAATACGCTATTGAAATGCGGCCATGAGTGATGCACCATTGGAAGAACCTCTAGTTGATCGATGTAAGGACTCTCTACTTGAGATATAGAGAACGAGTATTATTTCCCTCTATCTCGATTAAGAAATTATTCTTGTAGTGGGATAGAAAATGTGAGAGGAGTTGAAGGAATTTTTGGTTTCATTGAGTTGTATGAGTCATCAGGTACACTGTTGTGATGGAAGATCCTACCTGGAAGTGATGAAGGGAAATTATAGTGAGGAAAGGTGAATCATTCTAGAGTGGATGGTTTTGGATTCTATCTTTAAGGGAATTTGAATCTTTCGTTAGTTTTTTTCTGATAAAGAATTCATTCTAGGCCACTACCATGGAGAATATGACCGTAGTAGGCTGTTGTGGCCATTTGCAGAAACCTCTTTCTATTTTGGGACTCAGTCCTCTGGATGTTTCTCATTAGGAGTAGTAAGGGGGTGGTGCATATGAATCTTTTAAACCCTAATTTTAGTAAGAGTGTTGTGTGGGAGTAAGTGGATGTCAGGGTGTGCTATGATGGTTGGTATTGTTGAGGTTGCAGTGTGGTTTCTTGTGGCACCAGAAGAAGGATTTTTGTTTGGGGGTTTTAGTACTTGACTACGAGGCAAGAGATGCTTCAACCAACAGAGATCCAGCCATAGGTCTCGTAGTGAATCCAACATGTAGTCAGGGAAAACCTAGGGTTTTTAAGGGTTTTGGTCTAATTCCTATCCTCAGTATGAAAGATGAGAATATTTTAAACCTCCGACATCATTGTCCTGATTCAGTTGTTTCCATTTGGTGGAAAGTGGTGGGAGGATCTCATTTCCATGTTGTGGCCTATTTGAGCGTAAGTTTTATCGATTGGGTATGTGAAGTCTTAGTCATTCCACTTCCTGAAATCCCAGTGGTTATGTCTCACTTAGTGCGGTACTCTATCTAATGGCCCTTTTGGGGTCTGTTTGGGTGAATCAGGTTAAATTTTTCTTGTGGTCATAAGAGTGTGTGTATTGGTTGGGATTTCTTCAAATGTGGTTTTGATGCCTTGATAGTTGGGACCTTCCCATCCTACCCCTTGTGGTGGGAGTGTTTGTTCAGTACTGGGGAGTTTCTAAGTTTGAGTGCTTCTGGTAGTTCTTATGGTGGGGAGACCCATTGTTTGGGCCTCCCTGTGTTAGTTTTCCAATCCCATCTTAGGTGTTAGTTGGGTTCTTATTGTGGGAAGTCTATTAAAGCCTCACCATGTTGGTATTTTGATCTTGTTCTTAGGGGGTGGCATGGTGGTAGGTTATGGGAATGCTCTTTGGGTGTGGATTGGTCTTATTAGTCCATTTTAGAAAAATGATGTGGTTTCAGTTTGATAGTGCTTGAGGTGTTTCCGTTTGTGAGGTTGGATTACATGGGTGTTAAAGTTTCTTTCCATGATTGATTAGCTGGGGGTATTTTAGCTTTTGGGGGAGGGTGAAACTTAGCGAAAATTACTTTTTGAGGTCTCATGAGTTTCTCTTACAAGTATCCCTCTCTGAGTACAATGGTCTTGCCTCTTATAACTTTTCATTCATTGGGAACCTCCTTGATGTATGAAGGAGTATCATTCTATTTTTGGTTTAAGTCTCTTTGTGGCTTTCCGAGGGCGGAAATCTTTATGGTGGAGAGAATTGTCACACTCGGGTTTTTAAGTTTTCATTTATTCTGGTTCAAGTTGGGTTCTTAGCCATTTTTCTCAAGAATTGGGTGTGACGAGTTTAGGTTTTTGGGAGTTTTATTTCCTATTATTGTTGTTATAGATTTTCCCCTTTGACCCCTATTGATTTTTTTGGAGAAAATTATATGTTTTTGGGTGAAAATGACCCTGTGCATGGTTGGCGCACAATTAGTAGTAACCATACGACCAGTGTACGACAAGTTCAGTTCGGACATAACCTACCGCATGACTTTTGTATGGCTATGTGGTAAGTCCCAGGTAACCGTACAAGTTTTCCCCTTCAGACAGAATGGTGTGTACGGTTACCACACAATTTCTCAAACCATGCGGACTAACCATGTGGATCTGCCAGCACATTAAAAAATTGGGGGTTTTTGGTTCTCTCTCCCCTATTTCACCCCCTTTTTCCCCCTTTCTCATCCCCCATGGACTCCCCAACCCTAGGTGTGCCTCCCTCATTCTCCTCCCTCCCTTGGGCTTCAATTTTTGGGAAGTTTTCATTTAGATTCTTCAAGATCTCTCATGTAAGTCCTCATCTCCCTTTTTTCTTCTCCTATTAGGGTTTATTCTCTTCCCTATCGGGGTTTTGGTTCTACAATGGGTATGGGGTCTGATTTTAGGGTTCTAAACTTCAGTTTTAAGGTTCAATCCTCTAGATTGGGGTTTCTTATTTCCTCTTCGCGGTGTGAATGTAGTGTAGATGGGATTTCACACAATTTTCCAGAAGGTTATTCACATAAGGTAGGTGGTTCTATGCCCTAACACCATTCGATGAATTTAATATGTTTGTTTAAGTGTATAAATGTGTTATTTGGTTTGAATATGTGGTTCATATGGTGTTTTTTAAGTGGTTGGTGCTTTTATAAGTTAGTTATTGATTTTTAACAAAGGTAATGCTTATGTTTTGTGTGTGCTTTGATGTAATGTTTCTAAAGATGGGTTTAGGGGTTGTTTGGATGGTGAAAAATATATTTTTAAGTGAATTTGAGGTGTGATTGTTTAAATGGGGATTGTAATTTGAAAAATGAATTGTTTTGTTCATTTTATATTTTTTGTTAATTTTGAGTATAAACTATGAAATATTTGAATGGAAAAAACTTGTTTTGAAAATGGTTTTAAAGTATGAGTGATTTTATGAAGGGGATTGGCCCATTTTCTTGGTTGGTCTTTATTTGGTGTTTTTATTATGTTATAAAAAGGGAATTTGGGTGTTTTTTAAGTTATGGAAAAATTATTTGAAAGGGGATTTTCCATGGTGTGCATAAAATAAAAAATGGGTTGTTTTGTAAAGAAGGGTGATTTCTTTAAAATGTTTGGATGTTGTTGTGAAAGTAGTTGTATGTGTGGCATGTAAACTTTAAATTGAGCACAATGGAAACCCCATATATCTAGGTGGGAGGACTAGAACTAGCGCGCTAGTGATTGAGAAGTGGCTTGTCCCAGTTTCACTTAGCTGGATTGATGCTTACAATACTAATTAAACTATTGTGATGATTTATCACTACTAGAATTTTGTATGCTTCTCCTCTCTAGTGGCTCATGCATGAGGATGCTGATGGTTGTGGTTACTACACCACCTTTCACTAAGGTACGAGGTTCTAGGGTCCCACTTGAGCTAGATCAACCCTAGGGGATTCACCCATGGTGCTCTACTATATGTGATGTGGTGCCATCTGTTGGCATATAGAGGGCCACTTGAGTGTGTGTTCTATTTGTAAAATCCCTTTATCATTAAATCAAGTGTTTGTGAAATGGGGTTCCTTCAAATTTTTCCTTTTTAAATGTTTACCTAACATATGTTTTCCTTAGAGGTGTTTTATTTTAAAGCTTGAATTTAGATGAGTATGTTATATTATATTTTAATGTTATTGCATGTAACCTCTTTCTTGGGTGGAATCCTATTAGGATTTGAATCACACCCTACATACACCTTTGGGTTTATGTAGAACTTGTTCCTTGTGTTTTCTAGGTAAATATTAGAGGTTCAGTGATCATATTGTGGGTTGTTAGTGGCCATATTTTGTGTTTATGGTAGAAACGTCTTGAGGATGTGGTTCCTCATGTGGCATGAAGGTTTGGGTTGGAGTGTTAAGTTATCTTTGTTGTAGTCCTTTTTGGGGGGGTTCTGGTTAAAGTTGTAAACTTTAAAATCTGAAATGTGTTAAAGTCTTGTTTGGTTGTGTTCTCCAGTTTTTGTTTCATTTATTTTTCTGGTTGTTCTATGTATGTATTTTCGGGTAAATTGTTCCCACTTTTTGTTTTGATACCCGAGCACTTGTTGGAAGCCTGTGGGAATCTAGAATGCCCTTTGGGTTATGCCACAGACCGGGTTGGGTGCTGGGTTAGATGGCGACTTGGCTTGGTTACACTCTATGAGTAATATGGTTGGATAGAGCATGATGGGACATCTATGAGTGATATAGTTGGACCTAAGAGGATGATTTTGGGTCAATCATGAGTGAGATGACCAGATTTGGGATGCGAGATAAAACTATTGGACCGCCATGAGTGAGATGGGATTTTGAGATGATGTGGGATCATATGGATAGACCATACCATGAATGGGATGTTATAGATTGTGTAACATCCATTTACAATATTTTAGGTGATTTTATGCCTTGATTTTTATAGTCTTTTTTTAATATAATTTCAAGTTATTTCTAGAGTTTTATATTTTTTTTATGTTTTTAGGCATGTGAAAGTTTGGCTCAAGTTTAGGGAAAACCATGTGGGCTGGACTAGGAAACTGCGTTCCTTATTATGAGGTTCTAGGGGTGAGGGTGAGGGTGGGGGTGCACAATTAGTACAAATCATGTGTCCTTGACCTCAAATTGTGTGGAATGGGACAATGGGGAGAACACGATTGGCACGTAGCCTCTAAACCGTATGAAAAAACCATACACCCTTTTTCTAGTATCCCAAGAGGGAGTGAACAGTTAGTGCATGAGTTGTCTAACCATGCGGCCTAACCATGATACACTCTCTATAAGCCTAGTAAAAGAACATGGTTAGGCACATGGTTAGCTCTAACCATGAGTTTTAACCCAGGAAACCTAGCGACAAAATTTTTAATCTTACGTAACTTTTAATTAAGGACCCGAACCACATATTATAAATACTATAAACTTCTAAATTGAACTTAATTCAACCCTTTTAATTTTTGAGGCTCTCTAGAGAGGATTTTGGATCCCAAAACCCCATTCTTCTTGGATCAAAGTTCCATTTGATGCGATTAATCCCTCTCTGATAAGTGTGGCCTCCTTTATTTGGAATTATCCTCTATTCCCTTCTATCCTTATTTGAGAGTGATAGATCCTAATGTTATTGATAGATCTATGTATTGATTTAATGAATTTTAATTTTATAGATTCTTATTTGATATTCCTCACCGTCATATTTCCATTGGTGGTTCTTATTTCTAGTGATTGATTGATGGTGTGACTAAAGGTAGGTGGTTCTATAAGGCTTTTCCCTACACTTGAAACATTAATTAATTTATCAATTCAAAATATATTTTAAATTGATTTCCTTGAATTGATAAGGTTTAATGTTTGATTTCAAAAAGGGATGTACTTTTGAAATACAACTTTTTTTCAAAGGATTTGGAAATATTGGGTGGATTTTGAGAAAATATGGTTTAAAATGAAAATTGTATCAATGAAATAATTTGATGAAGATTATTGATAAATGTTTATTTAAATTAAAGATGATTTTAAAAGTCATTAACTTGATGAAAACCTATGAATTTTTTTATAAAATTGAAATGGAATGTTGAAACTTGAAAATTGGGTGGTTGAACCATGAATGATGAATTAAATTAAAAAAATTCTTTTCCTATGATTAATTGATTGATTTATTGAAATCATATATGAGCCTCAATAGTTATTGGGTGATTAGGACAATCACACTAGGACTATGAACCCCTAGAAATAGATTGAAAATGAAAAATTTAACTAAACCAAGTTTATAATGATTTTCCTTGATTGGGTGTTGATTGATTCTATCCCAAAGTACTAAGACTTAGTGACGTGTGCACACATTATAACATGATTTATTGACTAACTAGTGAGATGATCCTAGATTCAATTACTAATCCGTGATGCGGGAGTCCCTTGCCCGCGATAAGTGGCTTCGGCGCGGACGGCTTCTAGTGTTCCCTTCAGCGAGGCAACATAGCCTCATTTTATGATGAGGGATTCAGACAGAGATTCTTCAGTGTAAGAGGTGGCCAATTTCAATGATTCTCTGAAAAAATTTGAGCCGCTTCGATTTAGAAATATGAAGGTGTGGTTTTCTTGGTGTTCGTCTTCTGGGGTGACTTTTTTGGTCCTGCCGAAGGTTGTTGTAATTGAAGGATCTGGCTGCTTCAACCCTACTTTGATCTTTCATTCCACCACTCCTCTATAGGTTGGATTTGGAGTGGTTGTAAGATAGGGGTTTTGGGTTAAGGGGTTCGGCAGTCGTCTTTTGTCCAGGCAGTTCCGTTTCGGCTCGACTTTGCTTTGTGGTTCTGGTTTTAGGCTCACTGCATTGCCGCCGTTTGGAGACCTAGGCCACTCTTATCCCTGCCCTGACCATCAAGGCCCTTTTTCTTCTCTCCGATTTGGATCCGAAGCGATGGTCCCTCAACGGTTTTGGGAGGTGGGGTTCGGCAGACGATGGTGCCCCTTGTGCGGTATGCTTCAGTTCTCAGTGACGATTTGTTTGAGTCGTTGTCTTTGGCGGTCAATCTTCTCGAGACCAGCCCGATGAAGGTTCTGTTGGTGTTTTCTGTTATGGATTTGCTCTGTCTTGGTTATGGCAGAAGCTGTCAGTGGTTCATTCTGCTCATACTTTGCTCTGCCGTCCTGGTCCAACGCTCCTTTCCAAGTCGGTAGGTGCGACATTCTTCATGGATGGTTTGGGATGTGTTGTTCAAGCGGATAATGGTCTCCAGGAGGCGCATCCAGCATGCTACAATGGTGACAGTGGTGCTCGAATGACGATGATGGTGGTTTTTTCTTTGATGTATATGATGGTGGTGTCTCTTGATTTTCTAGGATTGTGGGATTTTCTCCGGTGGAGTGACGGGTCCGGCCGGCGTTCGTTCTGGCCGGTGACTGGAACTGTGTAGATTGGTATGGATGATGGTGATGTTGATGAAAGTGATGTTGGTGGAGTGATGATGGTGTCGGTGATGTGTGGACTGTAACCCACATATCAGTGTTTTGGTGGTTCTGGAATCGAGGAGGCGCGGTGCAGTGCAGTTCTCAAAGCATGTACATTTGGTTTAGGTGTTTTGAATTTCAAAATTGTTTTACTTTGGCACGCAGTTATGGTTGTTTTTGGTTTTGGGTTCTTTCCGAGTGAATTGTGATGTGTTTTAATTTTGTGAAGTTTCACACTTTATCTTAAAAGTGTTTTCAGAAAATAAAAAAAAATGGATTTGGAGTCAAGGCATATGACCATGGTGCTTTACTTCGATTTGTTTATTACATGCCAGTATTTATTGAATTGGTTTATTCATTCACTTTATTTTATGAAAATGTTTATTTAAGCTTATTTTTTATATAATTTCCATCTACTTGACTTGAAATATTGTTTGGATGAAAATATATTTCTATTCCTCACCTTTATTTAAATTGAATCCTAAATGGTTTATTTTTTATGGAATTACTTATAGAGAATTTTGTGAAATATTATTAGGATATTTTTTATCACACCCTACCTTTTCCTTGGGGTATTTTCAGATAATTTTATTAAAGGTCTAGGTAAATGGAAAGAACAACTTATATGTGGAAGGTGTTCTTGACTAGCAAGACCTTTGGTGATGGCAATTACTAATGGAACTGTGATCCACTCATTACTTGGAGACTCTGGGATTTTGTCTTGATGGACACTGCATTGTTTTATTGGATGATGTACCACTTTATCTTTATCTATCTTCTATTGGTACTTTTCTCCTTGAAGAGTGTTTGATATACTGAATGTTTACTAATTAATCTCTCACTATTATTTATTGATTATTTTTTTGGGAATAAATAATTCAGTATGACCTTTTATTGATGCCTAAGTGCTATTCACCAGCCCATAGAGATCAATAATTCCATTTAGGCCATGTAAGTATCAAATCAGGTACTAGTGTACCAGGTAATTTGGGTTGGTTCATGATAAAATGATATAAAATGGAGGTTGATAATCTTTCCTTGATGTCCCGATAGATATGAGGTAGGATTATCAGTACTCAAGGGGTAGTTTATGAGTGAGTTATTAGCTAGTTCTCATCATAGAGATCCTTAAGTCATTATAAGTTCTTAGAAAAAACATATTTAATGAATGAATTGAATTGATTTTAGTCTTTTCCCAAACTTGATCTAAGTATTTTGAAATCCTAGTAAAATTGAATTCTACATGATGGAATTGATATTCATATATCCATTGATTGAGTTGATGATATGAATATCATTATTGATGTTCTCATGTTTCCTGTTGATTTTTTGTAGTACCATTCACCCAAGAAGATTCTTGAATGGAACTCAGGATGGAACTATTGATGAATAATGTAAAGAGAACCCTTTTGTTGATCAGAACCTCATAAAGATAGTAGTGAATTTAGTACATGATTTGGGATAGGTAACAACACCCGTTCCCATTCAGGCTCCAATAGTGGAACCTCGAATGGATAAAATTAGAGATAATTATTAGGAGTTTCTTTAGTAAATCCACCTGCTTTCCAAGGGTCTAACGATCCTCAAGAGGTAGAGAATTGGTTGAAAAATATTGATTCATCTTTTGAGTTCTTTGAAAATCTAGATTTGATAAAGGTGAAATGTGCCACCTTCATGTTTGAAGGGATTAGAAGGAGGTGGTGGGATTCAATGTTTATAATGAAGAAACACGAAGTCTTAGAGTGGAAATATTTCAGAGCTCTTTTCATGAAGCAATTTTATCCAAATTTTATGGGTTTGGAAAATTATATGGAATTTATCATCCTCAAACATGGTGATAGGACCACAACTTAGTATGAAAACCATTTTACCAAACTTATTTATTTTTATCGAATGATAGCATTGAATGATAATATGAAGGCATGAATATTCAAGATGAGTCTTAAATATGATATATGATATCATGTTTTCATGGTGAAGATCACCTCTTATGTAGATGTATTGGATAAAGATCTGATGGATGAGCTTGACCTACTAATAAGTTAGTGTTATAGGGAGTTCCTCCTAATCCTAATGATAATTATTTAAGTTCTTTTAAAGGAAATAGGAATAAGGATGAGTCTCATGGTGGATCATGATATCATGAATCATATAGACCTTCTGAAATGTATGGAATAGGCTCATTGACTTTCTTTCAATGTGGAAATATTAGGTATTTGAAGAAGGTTTATACATAGGTAATAAATATTTGGGGTTTGTGTGGTATCTCAGTTGACCTACAAAAGTACTATAATGTATTTTCTACCATGTGTAGTAGAATTGTCTCATCAACATCAAAACGCACTACGTTTCAGTCATACGATTGAAGAAATAAGGGGTTCTAGCTATATACATCCAATATGAAGCTTCTTCACACAGTGAATGAATCTCCAGAGGGAGCTGATGTGGGTCCAATGATGGTGAGAGGTACCATAACTATAGATTCATATTTAGTAACTACTCTATTTGATATTGGTGAATCTCATTATTTTGTATCAAATCATATTATAAATATGTTAAAAATTTATACAGAGATTATGTCTTATGTGATGTATATTGCTATGCCCCTCATAATGAAGAGATAACATGGCCTCTTATGCCCTTTTTATGCCTTATCCTTATTGAAGATCGAGATTATTTGATATTTTTTATTTATTAACATGAAACCAAATATGTTATTCTTGAGATGGATTAGATGATTTCCCATAAATCATCGATTGACCATTATCTTCAACAGGTCTCCTTTACTACCCTTAATGGTTCATTCCATGTTTTCCAGGGATAATGGGACCTAAGGTCGATTATAGTCAGACCAAATATTATATATCTAGGTAGTATGATATCTATGTTTAATTTTGATCTGAATTAATAATATTTGAATGGTGATCTTCCTCTACTGGTCGTCAAGTTTCATGATGTGTTTCCCTTTAACTTTTTTGGCTTGTCATTAGAAAGGGAGGTAGAGTTTTCTATTGACTTGGTACCAGGTACCCAACCTATCTATATTACCTCTTACCATATGGATCCATTTTAATTAGAGGATTCAAAACCCAGTTGGATGATTTTTTAGATAAAGGATTCATTTACCTGACTGTGTCACCTTGGGTGGTGCCTATACTATTTGAAAAGAAAGTTAATGGAACACTTCACCTTTGTGTGGATTACTAAAAACTCAATCGATTCATTATAAGGAATAAATATCTATTTCCTTGTATTAAATATCCATTTAATTAATTAAAATGGGATAATTGGTTCTCAAAGATTAATCTTTAGTTTGGTTATCACCAATTTAGAATCAAATAATATGATATATAGAAGACTAACTTATGGAGTAGGTGTGGAAATTATGAGTACCTTATTATTCCTTTTGGTCTAACCAATGATTCATCAGTTTTTATAGAATTAATTAACAAGATATTATATGAGTGTCTTGATTCTCTCATGGTTTTATTTTTTGGAAAACATATTTGTTTTCTCTATAATTGAGGAAGATCATGTGTGTCATCTAAGAGTAGTTATGGAAATCTTGAGAGATCATTGAATTTATGCTAAGCTATCAAAATTTAATTTCTAGATTTGAGAAGTGGAGTTCTTGGGACACATGGTATTAGAACATGGTATTTTAGTTTATCCTAAGAAGGTTAAGGATTTTATGAAATGAGAACAACCATATAATGTTTTTGATATTTGGAGCTTCTTATGCTTAGAAGGGTATTTCCTCTAGTTTGTTAAAGATTTATCAAAGTTGTATTCTCCTATAAAAACTCTCACTCAAAGGAGTAAAATTATTATGGGATTCAAAATGTTATAATTATTTTGATGAATTGAAGTGCCTTTTGACTTTTGTTCCATTGTTGACTTTTCCATAGTCTGAGCATAACTATGTGGTATTTTGTGATACATAAGGTTTGGGTTTGGGATATATTCTCATGCAAGGTGATCATGTGGTGGCCTATGGTCTCTAAAATTTTAGGTAACATGATAAGAACTATCCTAACCATGATCTTAAACTCATAGCTATAATTCATTATCTAAATATTTGATGACATTAAAATTTTAGAGAATGATTTTTGATTTATTATGATCACAAAATCCTAAGTTATATCTTCTCACAAAAATACATGAAACCCCATCAGAGATGATGGGTATAATATCTATAATATTTTGATTTTAACCTTACCTACACCCCTGGTAAGGGGAATGACATTTTTGATGCTTTAAGCAGAAAATTTCCGATATAGTTCATAAAATTATCACTAGAAGTTTGGAATTTGATGGATCTATTTGATTATATGAACTTGGGAGTTTTAGAGGATGTGACTAATATTTTTTACAAGTTTTTAGTTGACCTCCTCTCTTCTTGAAAACATTATTTAGGATTAGTATATTAATGAGGAGTTTTTTGGCATTAGGGAATCTCTTTATGATGGGGAGACCATTGGTGAGGGGTTGTTATATTATGAGGGAATATTATTCATCTAGATCTGGTATGTTATACCTATAACCATGAGAAAATATATGATGGGGTATTTCCATAGTTCTCAGTGGGTGGTACACCCCAACACTATGAATATGTTTTATGATATGTGATGAAAATTCTAGTGGTCGGTTATGAGATAAGATACCAATAATTTTTTTCTTGTTGTTATACCTATCATTAGGCCAAGGAAAATCAACAAAAAGCTTCAGGTTTACTCCATCCATTTCCTGTGTTGACTTGGAAGTGGGTTCATATTTTGATGAATTTCATGGTTGGGTTTCCTCATACCCCATGAGGTAAGAATGTGGTATGGTAAGTGATCAATCAACTGACTAAATCAGCTCACTTTATTCCCATTCATGACATAAACAAAGTTAAATAATTGGGAAGTCTATATGTTCAGGATATTGTTATATTGTATGAAGTCCCATATGGCATAGTTTTTTATAGCGATCCTAGATTCACTTCTCATTTTTGGAGAGGTATCCAAGAAGAAATGAGATATAGGGTTAGTTTGATAATGAAATATCATCCATAGATGGATGGGAATACATAATGAGCTATATAGATCCTGGAAGACATGCTTCATGCTTGCATTGTTGACTTTTGTTAAGCTTGGGATAACCACTTGTGATTGGTTGAGTTTACCTATAATAAAAATTACCAGTCTTCCATTAACATGACGCCCTTTGAGGCTTTGTATGGATGATCATGTAAATATCCATTATGTTGGTTTGTTATTGGAAAATATTCCCTTATTGGGCCTAGTTTGGCCTAATAGATGACAAAAAACATTCAATTGAATCATAAAATAATGGTGATGGCTTGAAGCTAGCATAAATCCTATGCTGGTCATCGTTGACACTATTTAAAAATTTTAGTTGGTGACTATGTGTTCTTGAGAGTTTCACCTCATTTGGGTCATCAAAACCTTAGAAAATAAGGAATGATAGCACCAAAATATGTGTTACTATTTAAGGTTGGTGGGTAGATTAGAAAGGTGGATTTCCATTTATCTTTTCCACCTTATTTGATGTTGATTCATAATATGTTTCACATGTCTCAACTTAGAAGGTATTTCAATGATGCATCTTGTGTTTTGAGATAGGAGGAACTTGATGTGGAACCTGATTTATCCATGAATTAGTAACCAATTTAGTTTTTTGATTCTACGATAAAGGTTATTCATGGAAAGTCTATACCTCTGGTTTGAGTGCTTGGTATCACAGTTTTGATTCACATGAGACCTATGAGTGTAAGGCATCGATGAGAGAGAAGTGGCCTCATCTATTTGATATGTAGTATTCTTGATAGGATTTATATGGGTATAAAGTGTTTATGGTGGGGATATTGTAACATCACATTACTATCTTTTAGGTACTTTAATCTCATTATTTTTATGATCCTTTTTTAGATCTCATTTTGAGTTATTCCTGTAGTTTTTTTGAGAAAATTTGAAAGTTTTTGGGCATGCGTATGGTTAAAAAACTCTTAGATAAAATCATGCAAGTTTTCCGATAAAATTTTGTTCCTTATTATGAGGTTCTATAGGGGTCACATAATAAAAATTGTGCGACCTCCCTCTCAAACCTTGCGGCATGGGAAAATGGCGAGGGAACAATTGTCACATGACCTCCAAAACATATTTACAAGCTACACACTATTTTTTAGTATACTAGGAGGGAGTGCATGGTTGGAATATAGTTTTTATAACTGTGTAACCTAATTGTGCGACTCTCTCTATAATAACAGTAATGGTACATGGTTAGGCACACAATTATCTCTAACTGTGAATCCTAACCCCTGAAACTCTGTGATGAGATTTTTAATCCTCCAAAACTTTTAATTAAGGACCCAAGAACCCTGTTATAAATACTAAACACATACTAATCAAACCAAATTCAAACATTTGGATTTTATAGGCTCTATAGAGAGGATTTTGGATCCTCCAACCACTTTCTTCTTAGATAAAAGTGTCGGTGGATGTGATTAACCCCCCTCTGTTAAGTGTAGATTCTTTGATTTGGAATTATCCCCTCCTCCCATATCTCATTCTTTGAGAGTGATAGATCCTCATGTTTTTGATAGATATAAAACTTGATTTTATGAATTATGATTATATGGATTATTCTTCAATCTTCCTTACCTCCATATTTCCATTGGCGGTTCTCATTTCAGGTGATTGATTGATCATGTAGATAAAGGTAGGTGGTATCATAAGGATTTTACCTATACTTAAAACTATTATTTCTTGCTTTATTTGAAATTTATTTTCAATTTATTCACTTAAATTGATAATATTTAATGTTTGATTTCAAAATTTGTGGAATTTTGAAATAAAACCCATTTTCAAATTATTTGGAAATATTAGGTGTATTTTGAGAAAATATGGATTGAAATGAAAAGTGTATTGATGAAATTATTTGATGATGATTCTTGAGAAATGTGGATTCAAATGAAATATTATTTTGAAAGGAATGAACTTTATGAAAACCTATGGTTTGGTTTTGAAATTGAAATGGCATGTTAAAACTTGAAAATTGGTCATTTGAATGATGAATGGCGAATTGAATTGAAAAAAATTATTTGGAATGATTGATTGATTGATTGAAGGCACATGTGATCATGATTGGTTAGTGGGTTATTAGGAAAAGTGTTCTTGGAATATAACCTCTAAGTAATGGATTGACAGTGACAACTTCAAATAAACCAAGTTTAGCATGATTTTCCCTAATTGGGTGTTGATTGTTTTGATCCCAATGGACTGAGACTTAGGGATTTGTACACACATTGAATTGTGATTGATTAATTAATTAGTGTAAGGATTCTAGATCAATAAACTAAAAACCCTCAAGGATTATGACCATGGTTCTTTGATTTGATTTGTTTATTACATGCTAGTGTTTATTGAACTAATTTATTCATGCCCTTTATTTTATGAAAATGTACATTTAATCCTATTTTTGATATACTTTCTATTTACCTGATCTAAAATATCATTTGACTAAAAATTATTTTCCATGCCTTGCTTTTATTTAAATTGAATCATAAATGGTTTATTGGTAATGGAACTTCTTATGGAACATTTGGTGAAATATTACTAGACTATTTTTACTAAAACCCTACCGTTAATTTTTTGGAATTTGTAGATTATGTTATTCTAGGTCCAGGTAAAGGTAAAGCACCACTTATAGGTGGTGGGACTACTTTACTAGTGGGACCTTGGGTGATGGTGGTGATCAGTGGAGCCATGATCCACTCATTACATGGAGACTCTGAGATTTTTTCTTGATAAAGATTGTGTCATTTTATTATATGATGCACTGATTGATCTTTATATTTTTTATTATAGTAATTTTCTCCTTTAGGAGTGTTTGGAAAACTGTATGTTCATTTATTTGTCTTCTAATGTTCTTTATTGATTATTTTTTCTTGGGAAGAAATTGTTCCCTATGACATTTTGTTGATGCCCATACACTAGTCGCTAGCCCATGGGGATCAAGAACACCCTTTGGGCCATGATAGTATCAGCTCAGGTACCGGTGTATTATCTTATTTGGGTTGGTTCATGATAGGTATAGTATTAAATGTGGGACCAACTTGAGTGAGAAGGTAATTCCAAAGCTTGGGAATAATATCTTACACTGCCCTTTTGAGCAAAAATCATGACTGGGATGATACCCTACCTTGAGTCCTTGGGTATAGGTAGGGTTACTAGGATAATGTCATATAGTGAAAGGTGTATCCAGACATTGAGTTAAAATAGGTATGGTCTGGTTCCATGGTGTTCTGCTTAGTAGATGGTGACCTGATGCATAAGGATTCGTGGTGTCCTGGTTGGCACACGACACCTAATGTTCTTGTGTGATGTGTTTAGTTTACTCATACATACATGTATATGATAGATTATATTATGGGAACTTGGTGAAACCCTAATAATATGTATTTATCACACCTTTCATGGGAACCTTTGTGCATGTGTGGACCTTATATTTTATTTCCAGGTTTAGCACAAGATGTGCAGTGGATCAGGATGGAGCATCTTGAGAGAATTTGGAGATCATGTTATATTGAGGCTCAAGGATGATAATAAAGACAATGTGTGTATTTTGTTTCTTTTTTTATTGGTATATGTAATTTTACTATCGGGTGATCGGTTTTATGTTTTTTATGATTGTGGGTCTATGTGACAATATTAAATTTGTTATAACAATTTTTTTATTGAATTGTGTGTACATTGATGTTTGACATGTTTATTGTTTGGTTATTTTACACTGTTGTTGCACTAATAAGAGAGTATAGTTTCCCCATGATCATACTTTAAACCATCATTCCTAGTTTACATCCTCTGACATATGGGGAGTCACACTTGAATTCACATGGAACTCTGATTTAGAAGATCATTCTGGGATGGGCCATTAAATTTTTGGTTATGTGTTGTATTTTTATTAATTCCTTAATATGATGAATTCATTGGAATTAATTAGTGATGTGCAGGGTCCAAAATTATATAACCCCTCAATACATTAGTATGTATCACGCAAAAAACTAGTTTGGGTACTTGGATTAAACCTTACTCGTCTATGAATGATTTTTTGGAATGAGGCCTCGATGTTATATTTATGATGTCCAACATTATACATTCTATCACTATGAAATCAATTATTATTATTCATGTGTTTATTTATTATTTTTTTATCCATGAATATATTATATTATCATGTTATTGGTTATATATAATTATTTTATTATTATTTATTTGTACCATATTATTCATGCCTTTTTTATTTAATGATCATTTTTATTGCATGCAACACCTTATTAAGCGTTTGAGTTCACCCTTATTATGTTTTCCTTTTCCTGAGGCTATGAATAAGAGTATTAAGTATGATATTTATAGATTGGTATGATGTGTGGAGAAGTTTTTGAGAGATGTTGAAGACTAATTATAAAATAAGGAATCCCTGGTTTAGTGTAAAAAATTACCATTAAATGGGAAATATATGGTTCTTGTTAGTTAAAAGTTTTTCTTTACTCTATAAAACTATAAATCTAAAAGGTATTGAGTGTGTATGTGTCTCAATATTTTTTATTTATATTTTAATTATGGATGATTAATTTTGGGCCACTTCAGTTTGTTTAAAAGATGGCATGTAAAGAATTTGTTTATGAGCACAAGATCATGGAGTGTGGGTTTGGGGCATCATAGTTAGGCCGACATGAGCCCATCCCAATCTATGGGTGAGATCACATAAGGAATAAAACATGATGAAAATAATAACAATGATGAAACATGAACATAAAATTTCCAAATGAGTAAGATAATCAATTAATTCAAGGCTATATACCTCAAAAAAATATTCTTAATTCAATCCCAAGATTATTTTTACCTCCTTTGATTCCACAAGAACCTATATCATCCCAAAATTCTATCAAATTAATAAACCAAACATTTAAAACCAAAAACCCAAATTAGTATAACCAATTCCAAAATCACATGGTGATGTAAAAATTTTGAAACCATGAGAAGTAGGGTATTGTCTACTCCTGACACACACCCATATTTAAGGCGTAAAAAATTCCTAAATTAAATCCTCGAATCAATGGTAAATTTCACCAAATTTCTCCAAAAATAATAAATAAATTCATAGGGAAACATACTTCAATTTAAAAAAATGATGGAATGAACATCCCATCCTAGAACCTCATTCATGAACTACACATGAAAGCCCCATAAATAAGGATGATTTCACCATGTTCCACTCAAATCATCTCCTTAAAACCCTAACCAATGAACCAAAAATCAAATGAAAATAACAGGAGAGAAAAAATAGGATAAGTGAAGTGACATTACCTAAAATTCACGTGATAACACCATCTTGAACAAGATGTATTAAAGTGAGATCAAGGGGGGGAAATGAGAGATCTAAAGAGGGATCCCCTCTTCCTTTATTCAAATGGAATAAGGGGAGATTAAGGGGGATGTGTGTGTGTGTGTGGGGGGGGGGGTCTAAATAGGCTCCCAACAATCACAAAAAATCCCTCTAAAAACGAACCCAGGTGATAGGTCATGACATGAAAAATAATGTTCATGCCATGGAATCTTCTCATAAGAACACACTATAGTGTGGTCTTTAGACCATGACACAACCACCCCCTAAAAAGGGATAGGGACCAAACCTTCAACAAACACCACCACAATGTGACCCCTCTGGATTGTGATGAGACCTTGGCCAACCATGTCCATATTATAATGTGGACCCTAGGTTATGGAATAGTCGATCCCCAAATGGTAGGGGGTTGATCCCTCACATACCACCCTCATAGGAGACCCGTGGTGTAGTCTCACCCATTCCACTATGACCTTTCACCCTCACCCAACACAATTCCATAAAACCCATTTTTTTAGTGTAATACTCTGATAGGCTACAAATTTTCATCCACTAACACTTGAGGACTTTCTCTTAGTGTTATTATAATGAACTAACACTCTTGAATCATCCCAAAATCTATTTAAAACAAAATAAAAACTCCCACACCATGATCTAAATCCAAAAATTCAAATTCCATATGATTTACACCAACTCATAATGACTTGGGTCATTACACACATGTTTTTTTAATAGTATAATCCAATGACACATAAATATGTGGAATTCATATTTGCAGGTCTGTCCTCATGACCTCCCTTCTTATAGATTAGTAGGTGACTATTCCCTAAGAAGAAGTCTCAATTTCATATGATCCCCTAGTACCTTATAGTAAAAAATCATCTATATCTCATCATATAGATTTTATTTAGACCATATAACATATATCTAAAAATATTTTCATAGCATCTCTAGGTTCTCAGTATAGTGGGGGACAATATTAACCTTTCAAAGAAAAAAATAGTCTAATTACATCATCACATTAATGTTATGAAGAAGAACAATCATCATGTGATATATTTATTAATATTATGGAAATCAAAAGTAAAAAAGTTAGTTAGTTCTACGACACCAACTCGAATAGAATCCCACTTACTCTATATCCAATTGATAATGAATTTTAAAGTATTAAATCTCACATGATTCACATGATTCTATTTGTAACGCCTCGACTCCAGTTACCCAGATTCAGTGCATTATTACATAACATTGGAATGATCACAAAAGATCAAGTCTCAAAAGACTAGTCAGTTTAGTAGCCTTGGAAGTACTAGATACATTCATAAGGTTTACATTACATCATAAAATGAAAAACTACAACAACATTGTTTCTATAGACCACACTCATATCCCCTCAGACTATCCCTGTAGGTCATTCATAAAATACTTCTTCGCATCCTAAGAAAAATAAAACATAGAAAGGGGCGAGCTCAGATGCTTAGTAAGGATAATAATATAGCGAAAACTTTCATAAATAAGCATAAAAATTTAAGGCAATGTATAAGACTAAAATAAAAGAATTTTAAACTTAAAATTTAGCATAATATGGAAAAGATAAAATCAAATAATTCCATTTAATTACTCACATGGATATTCTACTAGTCGAATAATCACATGCAATATCAATAGTAACTTTCATAATTATTGAATGCATAATGCCAGACTTTCATAACCACATAGTCAAGGCCTTGTTCCAAGACTAAAAATAATATTTTTGTTAAGGCCTTGTTCCAAGACACTAGTTTGTCTCATGAGACCTACCGATTCATCGAGGAGCTATAGTATACTCTACCCGTCACTCACTAAGTCATATGCATTCCTCATATGAAAAGGTTTAAACATAACATAAACATTTGTATTAAAACTGGCATACAAAATGTCAATACTTTATCCATAAATCATGAATGGTATGAAATAACACATCCACAATCAAACATATCACAAAACCTTCAATGCAATATGGAAGTTTTGTATCATAATAAATCAACTTCAAACAAACTTAAAATCCATCAAAGGATGTTGAAATAGATGAAATCAAAACCTTTTTATAGAAATATCTCTTTCTATTTTGAAATAATTTAAAAGTCATGTAATTATAAAAGAAAACATTTATATTTGAAAATATTATTATAAGCTTGTAAGGTAATCTTCTACGATGTTATAATGGTGGAAAATAGCCGCACCCTCCATATAAGTTAAAAAAAGATATTCTTACCTTAATTTTGTCGAAAAGGTTATAAAGGACCTTGTTTGGAAAACGACATAAAGATTCCTTTATAAACATCTTATAAAAAGTCAAAAAAGGGTATAAATTACTTTAACCTATAGTCTATAAAATAGTAATAATGTTTTGAAATACATTTTTAAGAAACATGGATGTGGATGAAAAAGTGGTCCCAGTAGATACTTACGTAAAAACAACCTCGGATAATAAAGAGATTGTGAAATTAACCCTTACCATGTACTTTTCCTTAGTATAGGGTAGTTTAAACTCATGTATAATGGTTAAATAATTTTTATTAAATTATAAAATAATCATATACATTAATATGATATCATATATGATTTTTTAACATTACTTTGTTAATAATATCTTAGTATTATCGTCGTTTCGGGTGTTAATGAATTTGTTTTCCTTTATATTATTTGTTATGTGAGTCAAATTTTTTATGGATGGGATGTATATAATTCATATCCATAATGATATCATGTCTTTAAATATTATTTTTAATCATCAAATGAAAATTAGTCTTGAATGGATACGATGGGGAATTAATCTCATCGCGTTCGTGGAGACGGTAATCCGTACGTATGCACGAGAGACAATATCATTCTTTTTATATTAAAACAATATATAATTGGATGTTATATCATATATACAGAATCCTAATCATTTTATATTTATTATTTACATCAATTACATATCATTATTATACCCATCCAAATAATAATGTATTGAATAACAATTACACCACGACGTGGAGACGGTAATCCGTATGTACACACATATGGTGACATGTCATTCAAAGGATGGATAAAATAATGAATATGGTTGTACCATATTCATAATAAAATCAAAATATATAGAATATACTGGACTTATTATTTTATAATGGAAACAACAAAGAAAGAGGAAGTGGAAGAAGAAAGGAACTTGAAAGAGGTGATGAAATATTTACCTCTTCTTTGGGTTCTTCCTTTTAATTTGATAAAAAGGGATCCTTAGGTTGACTTTATAACTAAAGTAAGGCCTCAAGAATTAATTGAGGATAGTTGATAGGGTATTTGGTCAGGGTTTGGCAGAGCCAAATGGATTTGAAGGTGTGAATTAGAGAGAAGGGGGGGGGGTGTCCTTTTATAAGAGGGGTGATGGGCACCTTAGGAAAAGCTAGAAATATTATTTTATAATAAAATTATTTTCAGATTATAATGGCTCCAAAATGAATTATTTAAATTATAAGGTGAGGATGGGTCAAAAACCACTCATCCAATAGGTTTTAGACAGGTTTGGGTCACTACATTAACTTTATCTTTTAGATTTAACTCTTAGTTAAATAGTTTGACATTTACCATGTCTCTTTGTATTTTTATATTATATGGTTAATAAACTTACTATATACTTCCAAGAGAACCCCAAGTAGTTCATTAATGATACACCTAGAATTATATAAGTCCTTTGGCTGAACCTTATATTTTTAGGAATATAATATCAATTAATAATATAATATATGTTTTAAAATCTCTTTTATGTCAATTTTGACACTATTTGGTATTTTTTTTCTAAATTCATAACAGCATTATTACTTTGCAAAAAATTCATCTAACTAACCCTAACATGTCTTATTAACCTATAAAATTAGTGTAATTCATAAAAGGTCTCAAATTACATTTATTTGGATATTTATAATATCAATTATTTTAATATTTCATTAATTAGGTAATTTGCTGCATCATCATTGTGTCATAAATAAATTAACTTATTTAATGTATAAAAAATATAAATAAAATACCATTATTTAGGAAATATTTTTATATTTATTATGAATATTTATAGTCTAATTTATCTTATGTGTAACACTATATTAAAAATGGTTTATTTATTAAACTTTGAATTTAACACTTTTAACTCTTCTTTGAATTAAATAATAATAAATGTCCTAATCTAATCTGAGTGGACAAAATAGGTTCATACTTTATTCATAAGGTTGTTTTTGGTCGAATTATACTTATTAAATATAATTAGTACATTTCTTAGGGTAATAATAATATCATTTTTACCCTCAATTACCCTATTTACTTTTAACCATGGTAAATAAAAGTAGAAAGTTACTATTCACCAAAAATTATTTTCATCATATTGAACCACATTTTTCTTACTAATATCAACAATGTCTCTCAGATTTTTCAAATTCCACTCATAGAAGCGGTAAAATTAAGTTTTATGTGAATTTGCAAAATCTCCTAGGAGGTGGGTAAAAGACGGTGAAATGTTCAATAAAATTTTTATATATCTAAAATTATCATAAACTGACTCCAATGAATTACATTTAACTTATATATTTATTATGTATATATTTTGAACTAAAATAAATTTAAATAAAATAAATAATTATTTAAATAAAAATTCGGTTTTAAACTATAACTCAGTGTTTTTCACTATTCATCAAAAATTGAAAGTTTTCAGAAAAATACCAAAAATTCACCCTAAGCTAATTTCGATATTCCAAATTCAAAAATGAAGTCCATTTTGAAAGATAAAATTTATAAAATTTCAAAAATTGGGTATTACTATTCATAACGGCTAGTTTAATTGGTTGTGGTGTGTTAGAACTCGAAGTTGCGTACAACACATGCTACTGTATTATTCATAGAGAAGCGTACCGTGGAAGATTGAGGTATTATATTCTCCCCTTTATCAAATAATTTCGTCCTCGAAATTTATAGAGTATTACTGTGTAAAAAGACTTGGGTGGTTATTCATCATAAGTTCATCGGGTTCCCACGTTGCCTCTTTCATCTTATGATTTCTCCATAGAACTTTTATCAGACGAGTCGTCCGGTTTCTCAGCACTTGTTCTCTTGTATCGAGAATCTTGACAGTCTCTTTGCAATAAGACAGATTGGGTTCCAGTTCTAATTACCCATAAGTGAGTACATGCGTTGGGTTAGGCATGTATTTTCTCATCAATGATACATGGAACACATCGTGAACTTTGGAGAGACTTGGCGGCATTGCCAAAAGGTAAGCTACAACCCCAATTTGTTCTAGAATTTTGAAAGGTACTATGTATCGGGGACTCAATTTACCCTTCTTACTGAAACGTATAACACCCTTCAATGGTGATACCTTCAAGAAAACATGATCTCCTACATGAAATTCCAAATCCTTCCTTCGGTTATCTGCATAGCTCTTCTGCCTACTTTGAGCTTCCTTGACGTGGTTTTGGATTACCTTCACCTTTTCTATCATTTCCTCCACAATTTCTGGGCCTACGAGTTTTCTTTCACCAACATCATCCCAACAGGTTGGTTTGCGACATATCTTTCCATATAACGCTTCATATGGTGCCATCTGAATACTTGAATGAAAGCTATTATTATAGGAAAATTCTACCAGAGGTAAATATTGATCCCACATACCTTGAAAGTCAAGTGATCATGATCTCAACATGTATTCTAAGGTTTTAATAGTCCGTTCTGATTCTCTATCAGTTTGGGGGTGGTAGGCAGTGCTCAAACGAAGATCTGTATCTAGGGATTTTTGAAGACTTTTACAGAATCTTGATGTAAAATGGGGATCACGATCAGAAACAATCGATAGGGGTACTCCATGAAGTCTTAAAACTTTATTAATATATAGTCTTTCTAAACATTCAAGTGGTAAATCTTCTCTTATATCAAGAAAATGTGCTGACTTGGTAAAACGATCAACAATGACCCATATTTCATCGTTCCTTCTAGGAGTCCCTGATAGTCCCATGACAAAGTCCATCCTAATATTATCCCATTTCCACTCAGGTATGGGAAGAGGTTGCATGACTCCTCCATGCTGTTGTATTCCAGCTTTCACTTATTGACAAACCATACATCTTGACACAAAATTAGAAATCTCGCTCTTCATGTTGTCCCACCAAAAATGTTCCTTCAAATATCTATACATCTTAGTGCTACCAGGGTGTATAGAGAAATTAGAACTATGAGAATAATCCAACAATCCCCTTTTTAGATCTGGTATATTGGGAACACGAAGTCTTTTCCCAAATTTCAAAATTCCATCTTCATACACAAAGTCACTCAATTTTCCATCATTCACAGCTTTAATCTTCTTTTGAAACTCTTCATCATCAGTCTGAGAACTCTTTATCCTTTCTAGTAAAGATGGTTTGAAAACCATTTGAAAAAGTATTTATGTTTCACCTTTCATGGTGATTCCTATATCCATCTTTACTAGATCCATGAAAATAGGATCCCTTTAAACTCTCATCTTGTTCAAAACTCCATGATCCTTTCTACTCAAAGCATCTTCCACCTTATTTTCCTTCCCCGAGTGGCAGTGTATAGTGAAATCATAATCCTTGAGTAGTTCAAGCCATCTCCTTTGACTCATGTTGAGTTCTTTCCGTTATAAAATATACTTCAAACTCTTGTGATCGGTATATATCTCACATTTTTCACCATAGAGATAGTGTCTCCAAATATTAAAAACAAATATTACAGCTGCTAACTCAAGATCATGAGTATGATAGTTTTGCTCATGAATTTTTAGCTATTGTGATGCATAGAAAATAACTCTATCATTCTGCATAAGGATACAACCAAGTCATTTCTTTTAAGCATCACTATAAATAAGAAACCCATCATTCCCCGATGGTAGAGTAAATATAGTAACATTGACTAATATTTTCTTCAGTTCTTCAAAACATTCTTCACACTCTTTTTTCCAAACAAATTTAACCCCTTTTCGTGTGAGATTTGTTAATGGGTTAGCCAACTGGGAAAAATTCTGGACGAAACGTCGATAATAACCTGCTAAACCAATAAAACTGCGTACCTCCGTTATACTCATTAGTGTTGTCCATTCTTGGATTGCCTTGGTCTTAGAAGGATAAATAGATATTCCATCCTTATAGACCATATGGCCAAGAAAAGAAATATCCCGAAGCCAAAATTCACACTTTCTAAACTTCCCATATAATTCATGTCTTCTAAGAGTCTTCAGGGTAACGCGCAAGTGATTTTCATGATCTTCGTAGCTTTTGGAGTATACCAAGATATCATCAATAAATACCACTAAAAATTCATCAATATATTCCTTGAAAACTCTATTCATTAGATCCATGAATACAGAGGGTTCATTAATCAATCCAAAAGGCATTACTGTAAACTTGTAATGCCCGTACCTGGTTCGAAATGCTGTTTTTGGAATGTCTTCCTTCTTCACACACAACTGATGATATCCAGATCGAAGTTCAATCTTTGAAAAGTATTGAGATCCATGCATTTGGTTAAATAAATCATCAATACAAGGTAGGAGATACTTGTTATTTATTTTTATAGCTTTGATCTCCCTATAGTCAATGAAAAACCTCATAGATCCATCTTTATTCTTAACAAAAAGGACAGGGGCTCCCCATGGGGAAACACTAGGGTGAATAAATCCATTATTACTCAATTACTCTAGTTGTTTATTTAGTTCCACTAATTCCACAGTGTCCATTCTATAAGGGGTCATCAACATGGGCCTTGATCCAGGAATTAAATCAATGGAAAACTCAATTTCTCGTTCTGGAGGATGTCTAGGTAAATCTTCTAAAAACACATCAAAATATTATTTCACAATAGGTACATCCTCTATTTTAACATTCTTTTCCTCACCCACAGTTATTTCATTATCTTCTTCCCCAATAATTGAATTTAGTTGAGCAATTAGGGGTGGATCTATATAAGAATTAGGTGGTGAAGATTCTTCTCTAAAGATAAGGTGTTCTTTATCATCGTCATCAAAAATAGTAACCTCCTTCTTCTTACAATAAATTTTTTCATCATGGTCCTAAAGCCAATACATACTGAGGATTATATCAAATTCAATCATGGGTATGATGATGAGATCAGCAGATAAAGAACATTTATATGCCCTAATGGGGACTGATTCACAAAAATTTGTTGCAATGATACTTCCCTTATGAGTTTTGACTGACAACTCCCTTGTTAAATCAAATTGGAAATATCTAATTTTATTAGAAAACTGGGAAGATATGAAACAATGCAATGATCAAAAATCAAATAAAACATTTTATAAACTTGAGGAAACCATTAAATTACCTGCCACTACGTCTTTTGGAGCTTCCACCTTAGCAGTAGTGATAGTATAATCTTGGCCTTGATCCCTTGGACTTTTCTGAGGTAAGTTCCCATGATGCTTAGGACATTCATTCGCATAATTCCCCCTTTATCTACAATTGAAGCATTAAACATCGACATCCTCTTTCTTCCCCTTGCAATCACGAGCTTGGTGGCCTTTTTCACCACACTTGTAACAGACTCCCATTCCCTTCAGGCAAGTACCATGGTGTTTCTTCCCGCACTTACTACAGGATGGATATTCAATTTTTCCCTTCTTCCCCTTATTTCCATTTCTAGAGTATTCAGTAGATATCTTCTTCTCTTTCTTTTCTTTAAAGTCGTAATACTTAGAGAATTATTTTTTTGTCTTGATAGCACATGAGACAATATATTCATACGGTGAGAAGAATTGTGTACTAATGCTCGATGAAGAAATGGTTTTAACCCATTAAAGAAACGATCAATCTTACTTCTTGGGTTATGTATATAATCTGCAGTATGCCTCACTAACCTTGTAAAGTTAGCTTCATACTTTGTGACATTCTCATCCTCCTTTTTCCTCAGACTCAAAAATTGTCTTTCCATATCTGCTCGATGGTCATGAGGAAAGTATTTTTCTAAGAAAATTTATTTAAACTCCCTCCATTCCATATTTGATACTTCATCATCTTCCTTTGTGTCTTGAATCAATGACCACCATTGATCAGCATCTCCAGTTAGGAGGTAAACTACCATGACAACCTTTTCCCTTTCCCTACTCCCCAAGGCGTGGAATATTTTCTCTAAGGAATTTATCTATTGCTCAGATAATAGTGTATTTGTACCCCCATTGATTTTTGGTGGTTGTTTCCTTATGAAGCGATCTAACATTGATCCTCCACGCTGTGGATCAGGGCGCTCCATATGGGTAAAGTTATTATTCATAACCTGAGTGAGTTATCCCAGTATGGTGATGAGCTGATTAGCACTAGTTGCATCACCATCTCCAATATAATTATCTTGAGTAGGAGGGAAATCCCTACATGGAGTTCATTCATTGATAAGGTTTCCATTCCTTCCATTAGGCTCCATTTCTAAACAATGTCATAAACTAGATTAGTTTATGAATCACAATACATAAATACAAACTTGTAAAACACTTAACATAAATTGAACAATTTATGGATATAATCCATAATCATAAAAATGTTTTCTTTGAGGAATTATATACTCATAAACCCTTCATAATGGTTTGTAAAGAAAATGAGAATTATCCTAAGCATATACCCCGAGAGTGTCGTAACCAAGAGTGCAGCAAGGCTCGTTGTCGTGCACCGGTTCCCGTTTGAATCTAGATCAAAGAAGTGTTTTTGGATTTTACCCCTAGGTACATCTGTGCCAGAGCCACCTCTACCTGATCGTATCTAGATAGGGATGTATTTCTTGGAAAAATCACAAAATCTCTACAATACCAAAATTCTAGGAAGTTCTTCTATACTAATACTCAAAGTATATCTTAGGGTAATGTGCTCTAATCAGAGTTTATCTAAATCTAGATTCCAAGGTTTGTACTAAACTTCCTCTGATACCAACTGTAATGCCCTGACCCCAGTTACCCAGAGTCGGGGCATTATTACATAAAATTGGTATGATCACAAAAGATCAATCCTCGAAAGACCGATTTGTTTAGTAGCCTTGGAAGTACTAGATATATTCATAAGGTTTACATTACATCATAAAATAAAAAACTACAACAAAATTGTTTCCATAGACCACACTCATATCCCCTCAGACTATCCCTGCAGTTTAGTCATAAAATACTTCTTCTCATCCTGGGAAAAATTATACATAGAAAGGGGTGAGCTCAGATGCTCAGTAAGAATAACAATATAGCGGAAACTTTCATAAATAAGCATAAACATTTAAGGAAATGTATAAGAATAAAACAAAAGACTTTTAAACTTGAAATTCAGCATAATATGACAAAGATAAAATTAAATAATTCCATTTACTTACTCACATGTATATTCTACTAGTCGAATAATCACATACAATATCAATATCCACTTCCATAATGATGGAATGCATAATGCCAAAATTTCATAACCACATAGTCGAGGCCTTGTGCCAAGACTACAAATAAGATTTTTTTCAAGGCCTTGTGCCAAGACACTAGTTTGTCTCATGATACTTACCGATGCATCGAGGAGATATAGCGGTCTCTACCCATCACTTACTAAGTCCAATGCATTCCTCATATGAAAAGGTTTAAACATAACATAAACATTCGTATTAAACCTGGAATACGAAATGTCAATAATTTATCCATAAACCATGAGTGGTATGAAATAACACATCCACAGTCAAACATATCACAAAACCTTCAATAAAATATGGAAGTTTTGTATCATAATAAATCTACTTCGAACAAATTTAAAATCCATCAAAAGATGATGAGATAGATGAAATCAAAACCTTTTTAGAGAAATATCTCTTTCTTTTTTGAAATCATTTAAAATTCAAGTAATTATAAAAGAAAACATTTATATTTGAAAATATTCTTATAATCTTGTAAGGGAAGCTTTGAATATTTTATAATGGAGAAAAATATCTGCACCCGCCTTATAAGTTAAAAAAAGACATTCTTACCTTAATTTTGTCGAAAAGGTTATAAAGGACCTTGTTTGGAAAAAGACTGAAAGATTACTTTATAAACATCTTATAAAAAGTCAAACAAGGGTATAAATGAATTTAAACCATAGTCTATAAAATATTAAGAATGTTTTGAAATAGATTTTTAAGAAACATGGATGTGGATGATAAAGAGGTCCTAGTAGATACTTACGTAAAAACAACCTTGGATAATAAAGAGATTGTAAAATTAACCCTTACCTTGTAATTTTCCTTGGTCGAGGGTAGGTTAAACTTCTGTATAATGGTTAAATAATTGTTATTAAATTATATAAGAATCATATACATTAATATAATATCATATATGATCTTTTAATATTGCTTTGTTAATAATATCTTAGTATTATCGTCGTTTCGGGTGTTAACGTATTTCGTTTTTATTTATATTATTTGTTATCTGAGTCATATTTTTTATGTATGGGATGTATCTTATTCATATCCAGAATTATATTAAGTCTTTAAATATTACTTTTAATCATAAAATGAAAATTAGTCTTGAATGGATATGATGGGGAATGAATCTCATCGCGTTCGTGGAGACGATAATCCGTACGTGTGCACGAGCGACAATATCATTATTTTGATATTAAAATAATATATAATTGGATGGTATATCATATATACAGAATCATAATCATGTTATATTTATTATTTATATCAATTACACAACATTATTATACCAATCCAAATAATAATGTATTGAATAACAATTACACCATGACGTGGAGACGGTAATCCGTACGTACGCATGCATGGTGACATTTCATTCAAAGGATGGATAGAATAATGAATATGGTTGTAACATATTAATAATAACATCACAGTATATAGAAGATACTGGAGTTGTTATTTTATAATGGAAACAACAAAGAAAGAGGAAGTGGAAGAAGAAAGGAACTTAAAAGAGGTGATGAAATTTTTACCTCTTCTTCGGGTTCTTCCTTTTGATTTGATCAAAAGGGCTCCTTAGGTTGACTTTATGACTAAAATAAGGCCTCTAAGATTAAAGGAGGATAGTTGAGAGGGTATTTGGGTAGGGGTTGGCTGAGACAAATGGCTTTGAAGGTGTAAATTAGAGATAAGGGAGAGTGTCCTTTTATAAGAGGGGTGTGGGGCACCTTAGGAAAAGCTAGAAATATTATTTTATAATAAAATAATTTTCGGTTTCCAATAGCTAAAAAATGAATTATTTAAAGTATAAGGTGGTTATGGGTCGAAATACACTCAACCAATAGGTTTTAGACAGGCTTGGGTCACTATATTAACTTTATCTTTTAGATTTAACTCTTAGTTAACTAGTTTGACATTTACCACGTCTCTTTGTATTTTTATATTATATGGTTAATAAATTTAATATATACTTCCAAGATAACCCCAAGTGGTTCATTAATGATACAACTATCATTATATAAGTCCTTTTTCTGAACCTTATATTTTTAGGAATATAATATCAATTAATAATATAATAATTGTTTTAAAAACTCTTTTATGTGAATTTTGATACTATTTGGTATTTTGTTTTTTCTAAATTCATAACAGCATTATTACTTCAAAAAAAAAATCCATATAACTAACCCTAACATGTCATAATAACCTATAAAATTATTAGAATTCATAAAAAGTGTAAAATTACATTTATTTGGATATTTATAATATCAATTATTTTAATATTTCATTAATTAGGTAATTACTGCATCATCATTGTGTCATAAATAAATTAAATTATTTAATTTCTAAAAAATATAAATAAAATACCATTATGTAGGAAATACTTTTAGATTTATAATGAATATTTATAGTCAAATTTAACTTATGTGTAACCCTATATTAAAAAATGGTTTAGTTATTAAACTTTGAATTTAACACTTTTAACTCTTCTTTAAATTAAATAATAATAAATGTCTTAATCTAATCCAAGTGGACCAAAGAGGTTCATATTTTATTACTAAGGTTTTTTTGGTCGAATTATACATATCCAATTGAATTAGGACATGTGTTAGGGTAATAATAATATCATTTTTACCCTTAATTACCCTATTTACTTTTAACCGTGGTAAATAAAAGTAAAAAGTTACTATTCGCCAAAAATTATTTTCATCTTATTGAATCACATTTTTTTACTGATATCAACCGTGTCTCTTGGATTTTTTAAATTCCACTCACAGAAGAAGTAAAATTAAGTTTTATGTGAATTTGCAAATTCTCCTAGGAGGTGGGTAAAAGACGGTGAAAAGTTTAATAAAATTTTTATATATCTAAAATTATTATAAACTGAATCCAATGAATTAAATTGAACTTATATATGTATTATGTATATATTTTGACCTAAAATAAATTTAAATAAAATAAATTATTATTTAAATAAAAATCCGGTTTTAAACTATAACTTAGTGTTTTTCACTATTCATCAAAAATTGAAAGTTTTCAGAAAAATACTGAAAATTCAACCTAAGATAATTTAGATATTCCAAATTCAAAAATAAAGTCCATTTTGAAAGATAAAATTTATAAAATTTCAAAAAGTGGGTATTACTATTCATAACGACTAGTTTGAGTGGTTGTGGTGTGTTAGAACTCAAAGTTGCGTACAACACACACTACTGTATTATTCAAAGAGAAGCATATCGTGGAAGCTTGAGGTGTTACATTCTCCCCTTATTCAAATAATTTTGTCCTCGAAATTTTTAGAGTATTACAGTGTAAAAAGACTTGGGTGGTTCTTCATCATAAGTTCCTTGGGTTCCCACGTTGCCTCTTCCATCTTATGGTTTCTCCATAGAACTTTTACCAGACGAGTCGTCCAGTTTCTCAGCACCTGTTCTCTTGTATCAAGAATCCTGACAGGCTCTTCGCAATAAGACAAATCGGGTTCCAGTTCTAATTCCTCATAGGTGAGTACATGCATTGGGCCAGACATGTATTTTCTCAACAGTGATACGTGGAACACTTCGTGAACTTTGGAGAGACTTGGCGGCATTGCCAAACAGTAAGCTACAACCCCAATTCGTTCTAGAATTTTGAAAGGTCTGATGTACCTGGGAATCAATTTACCCTTCTTACCGAAATGTATAACACCCTTCCATGGAGATACCTTCAAGAAAACATGATATCCTACATGAAATTCCAAATCCTTCTTTCAGTTATCAGCATAGCTCTTCTGCATTCTTTGAGATGCCTTGATGTGGTTTTTGATTAACTTCACCTTTTCCATCGTTTCCTCCAAATGTTCTAGGCCTATGAGTTTTCTTTCATCAACATCATCCCAATAGGTTGGTGTGCGAAATCTCTTTCCGTATAATGCTTCATATGGTGCCATCTGAATACTTGAATGGAAGCTATTATTATATGAAAATTATACTAGAGGTAAATATTGATCCCACATACCGTGAAAGTCAAATGAGCATGATCTCAACATGTCTTCTATGGTTTTAATAGTCTGTTCTGATTGTCCATCAGTTTGGGGGTGGTAGGTAGTGCTCAAACGAAGATCTGTATCCATGGATTTCTGAATACTTTTCTAGAATCTTGATGTAAAATGGGGATCACGATCAGAAACAATCGATAGGGGTATTCCATGAAGTCTTAAAACATCATTAATATACAGTATTTCTAAACGTTCAAGTGGTAAATCTTCTCTTATAGAAAGAAAATGTGCTGACTTGGTAAGACGATCAACAATGAACCATATTACATCGTTCCTTCTAGGAGTCTTTAGTAGTCCCATGACAAGGTCCATCGTAATATTATCCCATTTCCACTCAGGTATGGGAAGAGGTTGCATGATTCCTCTAGGCTGTTGTCTTCCAACTTTCACTTTTTTAAAAACCATACATCTTGACAAAAAATCAGCAATCTCCCTCTTCATGTTGTCCCACCAAAAATGTTCCTTCAAATCTCTATACATATTAGTGCTATCAGGGTGTATAGAGAAATTGGAACTATGAGCATCATCCAACAATTCCCTTTTTAGATCAGGTATATCGGGATCACAAAGTCTCTTCCCAAATTTCAAAATTCCATCTTCATACACAAAGTCACTCAATCTATCATCATTCACAGCTTTAATCTTCTTTTGAAACTCTTCATCATCAGTCTGAAAACTCTTTATCCTTTCTATTAAATATGGTTTGGAAACCATTTGGAAAAGTATTGATGTTTCAACTTCCATGGTGATTCCCATATCCATCTTTACTAGATCCATGAAAATAGGATCCCTTTTAACTTTAATCTTGTTCAATACTTCATGATCCTTTATACTCAAATCATCTGCCACATTATTTTCCTTCCCTGGGTGGTAGTGTATAGTGCAATCATAATACTTGAGTAGTTCAAGCCATCTCCTTTGCCTCATGTTGAGTTCTTTCTGTGAGAAAATATACTTCAAACTCTTGTGATCGGTGTATATCTCACATTTTCACCATAAAGATAGTGTCTCCAAATCTTCAAAGCAAAGATTACAGCTGCTAACTCAAGATCATGAGTAGGATAGTTTTGATCATGGATTTTTAGCTATCGTGATGCATAGGAAATAACTCTATCATTCTACATAAGGACACATCCAAGTCCTTTCTTTGAATCAACACTATAAATAACAAACCCATCATTCCCCGATGGTAGAGTCAATATAGAAGAATTGACTAATATTCTTTTCAGTTATTCAAAACATTCTTCACACTCTTTTTTCTAAACAAATTTAACCCCTTTTCGTGTGATCTTTAATAATGGGTTAGCCAACCGGGCAAAATTCTGGACAAAATGTCGATAATAACCTCCTAAACCAATAAAACTGCGTACCTCGGTTATAATCGTTGGTGATAGCCATTCTTTTATTTCCTTGGTCTTATAAGGATCAATAGAGATTCCATCCTTAGAGAAAATATGACCAAGAAAAGAAATCCCCTAAAGCTATAATTCACACTTGCTAAACTTCCCATATAATTCATGTCTTCTAAGAGTCTTCAGGATAATGCACAAGTGATTTTCATGATTTTCGTTGCTTTTGGAGTATACCAAGATATCATCATTAAATGCCACTACAAATTCATCAAGATATTCCTTGATAACTCTATTCATTAGATCCATGAAGGCAGAGGGTGCATTAGTCAATCCAAAAGGCATTACTATAAACTCGTAATGCCCATACCTAGTTCAAAATGCTGTTTTTGGAATGTCTTCATTATTCACACACAACTGATGATATCTAGATTGAAGGTTAATCTTTGAAAAGTATTGAGCTCCATGCAGTTGGTCAAATAAATCATCAATGCGTGGTAGGGGATACTTGTTCTTTATTGTTATAGCATTGATCTCCCTATAGTCAATGCACTACATCATAGATCCATCTTTCTTCTTAACAAAAAGGACAGGGGCTCCCCATGGAGAAACACTAGAGAGAATAAATCCCTAATTACTCAATTACTCTAGTTGTTTCTTTAGTTCCACTAACTCTATAGTGGCCATTCTATAAGGGGTCTTTGATATGGGCATTGAACTAGGAATTAAATCAATGGAAAACTCAATTTCTCATTCTAGAGGATGTCCAGGTAAATCTTCTGGAAACACATCAACATATTATTTCACAATAGGTACATCCTTCATTTGAACATTATTTTCCTCACCCAAAGTTATTTCATTCTCTTCCTCCCCAATAATTGAATTTAGTTGAGCTACTGGGGATGGATCTAGATAAGAATTAGGTGGTGCTTATTTTTCTCTAAAGATAAGGTGTTCTTTATCATCGTCATAAAAAATAGTAACCTCCTTCTTCTTACAATAAAATTTTGTATCATGTTTCAAAAGCCAAACCATACCGAGGATTATATCAAATTCAATCATGAGTATGGCGATGATATTTGCAGATAAATAAAATTTATATGCCCTAATGAGGACTGATTCATAAAACTTTGTTGCAATGATACTTCCCTTAGGAGTTTTGACTGACAACTCCCTTGTTAAATCAAATTGGAAATATATAATTTTCTTAGAAAACTGGGAAGATATGAAACAATGCGATGATCCATAATCAAATAAAGCATTTTCAAAACTTGAGGAAACCATTAAATTACCTACCACTACATCTTTCGGAGCTTCGACCTCAGCAGTAGTGATAACATAAGCTTGGCCTTGATCTCTTGGAATTTTATGAGTTATGTTCCCCTAACACTTAGGAAATTCATTCACATAATGACCCCTTTCTCTACAATTGTAGCATTCAACATCGACAACCTCTTTCTTCCCCTTGCAATCACGAGCTTGGTGGCCTTTTTCACCACACTTGTAACAGACTACCATTCCCTTTAGGCAAGTACCGGGGTGTTTCTTCCCACACTTACTACAGGATGGATATTCAACTTTTCCCTTCTTCCCCCTATTTCCATTTCCAGAGTGTTCAACAGATCTCTTCTTCTCTTTCTTTGCTTTAAAGTTGAAAAACTTAGAGAATTCTTTTTCTATCCTGATAGCACATGAGACAATATCTTCGTAAGACGAGAAGAATTGTGAAACTAATGATTGATGGAGAAATGGTTTTAACCCATCAAAGAAATGATCAATATTACTTCTTGAGTTACATATATAATCTGCAACATGCCTCGCTAACCTTGTAAAGTTAGCTTCATACTTTGCGACATTCTCATCCTCCTTTTGCCTCAGACTCAGAAATTGTCTTTCCATATCCACTCGATGGCCACGAGGAAATTATTTTTCTAAGAAAATTTATTTAAACTCCCTCCATTTCATATTTGATACTTCATCATCTTCCTTTGTGTTTTGAATCAATGACCACCATTGATCAACATCTCTAGTGAGGTGGTAAACTGCCATGAAAACTTTTTCCATTTTGCTACTCCCTAAGGCATGGAATATTTTCTTGAAGGAATTTATCCATTGATCAGCTACTAGTGGATTTGTACCCCCATTTAATGTTGGTGGTTGTTGCCTCATGAAGCGATCTAACATTGATCCTCCACATTGCGGATCAGGGTGCTCTATACGGGTAAGGTTATTATTCATAACCTGAGTGAGTTGTGCTAGAATGGTGACCAGCTGATCAACACTAATTGCATCACCAGCTCCACTATAATTATCTTGAGTAGGAGGTAAATCCCTATATGGATTACGTGCAATGATACGGTTTCCATTCCTTCCACTAGGAGCCATTACTAAACAATGGCATAAACTAGATTAGTTTATGAATCTCAATACATAAATCCAAACTTGTACAAAAATTAACATAAATTAAATAGTTTATGGATATAATCCATAATCATAAAAACGTTTTCTTTGAGGAAGTATATACTCATAAACCCTTAATAATGGTTTGTAAAGAAAATGAGAATTATCCTAATCATATCCCCCGGTAGTGTCATAACCAAGAGTGTATCAAGGCCCTTTGTCGTGGACCAGTTCCAGTTCGAGTCTAGCTCAAAGAGGTGTTTTCAGGTTTTACCCCTAGGTACATCTGTGCCAGAGCCGCCTCTACCTGCTCGTATCCAGATAAGGATGTATTTCTCAGAAAACTCACAAAATATCTACAATACCAAAATTATAGGAAGTTCTTCTATACTAATACTCAAAGTCTATCTTAGGGTAATGTGGTCTAATCAGAGTTTATCTAAATCTAGATTCCAAGGTTTGTACTAAAATTTCTCTGATACCAACTGTAACACCCTAAACCTAGTTACCCAGAGTCGCTGCATTATTACATAACATTGGAATGATCACAAAAGATCAAGTCTCGAACGATTTATTAGTTTAGTAGCCTTGGAAGTACTAGATACATTCATAAGGTTTACATTACATCATAAAATGAAAAACTACAACAAAATTGTTTCCATAGACCACACTCATATCCCCTCAGAATATCCCTACAGGTCAGTTATAAAATACTTCTTCGCATCCTGGGAAAAATAAAACATAGAAAGGGGTGAGCTCAGATGCTCAGTAAGGATAACAATATAGCGGAAACTTTCATAAATAAGCACAAACATTTAAGGCAATGTATAAGACTAAAGACAATACTTTTAAACTTGAAATTTAGCATAATATAGAAAAGATAAAATCAAATAATTCCATTTACTTACTTACATTGATATTCTACTAGTTTAATAATCACATGCAATATCAATAGCCACTTTCACAATGATGGAATGCATAATTCCATACTTTCATAACCACATAGTCAAGGCCTTGTGCCAAGAATAAAAATAATATTTTTGTGAAGGCATTGTGCCAAGACACTAGTTTGTCTCATGAGACCAACCGATGCATTGAGGAGCTATAGTGGGATACACCTGTCATTTACTAAGTCCAATGCATTCCTCACATGAAAAGGTTTAAACATAACATAAACATTCGTATTAAAACTGCCATATGAAATGTTAATACTTTATCCATAAACCATGAATGGTATGAAATAACATATCCACAGTCAAAAATATCACAAAACCTTCAATACAATATGAAAGTTTTTTATCATAATAAATCAACATCAAACAAACTTAAAATCCATCAAGGATGTTGACATAGATGAAATCAAAACCTTTTTAGAGAAATATCTCTTTCTATTTTGAAATCATTTAAAAGTCAAATAATTATAAAAGAAAACATTTATATTTGAAAATATTATTATAATCTTGTAAGGGGATCTTCGATGATGTTATAACGGCAGAAAATAGCCGCACCCGTCGTATAAGTTAAAAAAAGACATTCTTACCTTAATTTTGTCGAAAAGGTTATAAAGGACCTTATTTCGAAAACAACAGAAAGATTATTTTATAAAAATCTTATAAAAAGTCAAACAAGGGTGTAAATTACTTTAACCCATAGTCTATAAAATAGTAAAAATGTTTTGAAATACATTTTAAAGAAATATGGATGTGGATGATAAATAGGTCCGAGTAGATACTTACGTAAAAACCACCCGGAATAATAAAGAGATTGTGAAATTAACCCTTACCTTGTACTTTTCATTGGTCAAGGGTAGGTTAACCTCCTGTATAATGGTGAAATAATTTTTATTAAATTATACAAGAGTAATATACATTAATATGATATCATATATGATCTTTTAACATTGCTTTGTTAATAATATCTTAGTATTATCGTCGTTTTGGGTGTTAATGGATTCATTTTCCTTTATATTATTTATTATGTGAGTAATATTTGTTATGTATGGGATGTATCTTATTCATATCCAGAATGATATCAAGTCTTTAAATATTATTTTTAATCAACAAATGAAAATTAGTCTTGAATGGATACGATGAGTAATGAATCTCATCGCGTTCATGGAGACGGTAATCCATACGTACGCACGAGCGACAATATCATTCTTTTTATATTAAAATAATATATAATTGGATGGTATATAATATATAAAGAATCATAATAATGTTATATTTATTATTTAAATCAATTACACATCATTATTATACCCATCCAAATAATAATGTATTGAATAACAATTACACCACGGCGTGGAGACGGTAATCTGTACGTATGCACGTATGGTGACATGTCATTAAAAAGATGGATATAATAATGAATATGGTTGTACCATATTAATAATAAAATCATAGTGTATAGAATATACTGGAGTTATTATTTTATAATGGAAACAATAAAGAAATAAGAAGTGGAAGAAGAAAGGAACTTGAAAGAGGTGATGAAATATTTACCTCTTCTTCGGGTTCTTCCTTTTGATTTGATCATAAGGGCTCCTTAGGTTGGATTTATGACTAAAATAATGCCTCTAGGATGAAGAGAGGATAGTTGAGAGGGTATTTGGGTAGGGTTTGGCCGATCCAAATGGCTTTGATGGTGTGAATTAGAGAGAAGAGGGGGTGTCCTTTTATAAGAGGGGTGTGGGGCACCTTAAGAAAAGCTAGGAATATTATTTTATAATAAAATAATTTTCGGTTTATAATGGCTCCAAAATGAATTATTTAAAGTATAAGGTAGGTATGGGTCTAAATACACTCAAACAATAAGTTTTAGACAGGTTTGGGTCACTATATTAACTTTATCTTTTAGATTTAATTCTTAGTTATAAAGTTTGACATTTACCATGTCTCTTTGTATTTTTATATTATATGTTTAATAAACTTACTATATAATTCCAAGAGAACCCAAAGTGGTTCATTAATGATACAAATATCATTATATAATTCCTTTTATAGAACCTTAAATTTTGAGGAATAGAATATCAATTAATAATATAATATTTGTTTTAAAAACTCTTTTATGTCAATTTTGACACTATTTGATATTTTGTTTTTGATAAATTCATAAAAGCATTATTACTTAGAAAAAAATTCATATAACCAACCCTAACATGTCATATTAACCTAGAAAATTAGTTAAATTCATAAAAAGTCTCAAATTACATTTATTTGGATATTATAATATCAATTATGTTAATATTTTATTAATTAGGTAATTACTGCATCATCATTGTGTCATAAATATATTAAATTATTTAATGTCTAAAAAATATAAATAAAATACCATTATGTATGAAATCTTTTTAGATTTCTAATTAATATTTATAGTCGAATTTATATTATGTTTAACTCTATATTAAAAAATGGTTTAGTTATTAAACTTTGAATTTAACAGTTTTAACTCTTCTTTGAATTAAATAATAATAAATGTCCTAATCTAATACAACTGGACCAAAGAGGTTAATATTTTATTCTTAAGGTGTTTTTGGTTGAATTATACTTATCCAATAGAATTAGGACATGTGTTAGGGTAATAATAATATCATTTTTACCCTTAATTACCCTATTTACTTTTAACCGTGGTAAATAAAAGTAAAAAGTTACTCTTCACCAAAAATTATTTTCATCTTATTAAACCAAATTTTTATTTCTGATATCAACCATGTCTCTCAGATTTTTGAAATTCCACTCACAGAAGTGGTAAAATTAAGTTTTATGTGAATTTGGAAATTCTCATAAGAGGTGTGTAAAAGACGGTGAAAAGTTCAATAAAATTTTTATATATCTAAAATTATTATAAAATAACTCTAATAAATTAAATTGAACTTATATATGTATTATTTATATATTTTGACCTAAAATAAATTTAAATAAAACAAATAATTATTTAAATAAAAATTCAGTTTTAAACTATAACTCAGTGTTTTTCACTATTCATCAAAAATGGAAAATTTTCAGAAAAATACAAAAAATTCACCCTAAACTAATTTCGATATTCCGAATTCAAAAAATGAAGTCCATTTTGAAAGATAAAATTTATAAAATTTCAAAAAGTGGGTATAAATATTCATAACGGTTAGTTTGATTGGTTGTGGTGTGTTAGAACTTGAAGTTGCATACAACACACGCTACTGTATTATTCAAAGAGAAGCGTACCGTGGAAGCTTGGGGTGTTACACTATTAGGATAAATATTTAGTCAATGGGTCAACCACATTCTCCTCTTGTCTACTATGCTTATTTTTAGTTCACCTATTTGAGAAATATATCTCAAGAGGTGATACCTACAAAGTATATGATTCATCTATTGATGTGACTTGGGCTCCTTGGCTCAATCCATTACTACAGAATTATCTTAATACACAGTGATGACATATTTACTACTAGGTACAAGACCAAGCACCTAGATGAATTTTTTTCATCCTAACTACATATTTAGCTTCATAGAAAGCCTAAATATACTCAAAATATTCTATAGAACAAAAAATATTGGTTGTTTAAAGATCTTATAGCTTACATATCCTCCATTAAGTAAAAACAAATATCCCAAGTGCAATTTTATATCATTACTTCAGAATAGTTTTTATATCCAACCAATGTGGATCTCCTAGGACTTCTTGATATCTTCCTACCATGATCGAGGTATAGGAAACATCAATCCTAATACATATCATGACATATATGATAGATCTAATCATAGAATCATAAGGGATTTTACTAATTCTTTCCCTCTCCTCTTGTGTCTAAAGACACATTTTATTAGATAGATGTATACCATGTGACATTAGAAATAATCCTCAATTAGATTATTTCATATTAAATATATTAAATATATTTTCAATGTATATATATTGATTTATTCCAATAAGCCCATTAAATTTATCTTGATGGATATTAGATTCTAGAATTTAGGCTTCTTTACCCAAGTATTTCTTGGACAAGAATTTATTTAACCATGTATTAACTGACTATAAGGCTGGTATCTTTTTTACCATTATTAATATATCATCAAAATATACTATAAGAAAAATCACTACACTCCCACTAAACCTATTATAGACATTGGTCTCACATTCATTCTTTATGAAATCCAAATTCTCTTATGGCTTCATCAAAATGGATGTTCCATTATCTTAATTCTTACTTTGAACAGTAAATGGATCTTTATAACTTGCATACCTTATTATCATCCACTAGTGTTAAGAAAACTTCTATTTTTTTAATATAGGAATCTTACACAAGGTTTATATTATGTAAGGATGTTTTAATATCTATTTAATAAATCTCACAGTCATGGTATACTACTATGGAAAATAGAATTTTAATTTATTTCAGTACAAGGATTAGTGAAAAGGTTTTTTCATAGTCTATGCATTAATGTTGGTTAAACCCTTTGGAAACTGGTTATGATTTATAAGTATCAAATTTACCATCCATATCCATATTCTTCTTGAATACACATTTTCACCCAAAAAACTTCACAAAAACTAGAGGATCTACCAAAACCCAAACTTGGTTTTGGTACATGGAATCCATTTCAGAATTGATGAATTCTTTCCAATTTGAATCTTCTAATCTACTTAATACTTCCTTATAGGAAAGAGGTTCATTATTTTTAACTAATAATGTTTCTCCTTCCCTGGTGATTAGAAAACTATATATCTCGGGCTCTCTAACCTCTCTAGTGGTCCTAAAAAGTATTTGTGTCTCTAGAATAACTTCTTCTATTATGTATTAGGGATATATTCCCATGGAAACTCCCATGTATCTTGTAAGGACCCAACCCCAGTTACCCGGAGCCGATTCCTTATTTGATTACATTGGCATATAAACAAGGAATATGCATCACAAAGGACCGAGTAGTTTAGTATTATTGGAAACAAGATACATACATAAGTTCAACATTACAACTTGAAAAGAAATACAACATAGAAACTCTTTAGACAACATCCATAACTCCTAGGTTATTTTAGCAAGTCATTCATAATAAACTTATTAATGTCCTGAGAAAATGAAACATAAGAAATAGGTGAGATAAAATGCTCAGTAAGGGTAAAAAATACAACAGAAGATATACATAAACATTAGGCAAGTTTAATAACTAAAATATATTCCTTTAACAAAAACTTGAACACATTATAGTAGGAATAATAGCTGAGTAAGTAATGCCATAATAAAACATAATCATGAGTATTATACTAGTAGAATAACCACATGAACCAATAATACAATTTTCATAATGAGGGAATGCATAATTTGGGACAACATAACCATATCGTTAAGGCCTCATTCCAAGACCATAAATAATCATTTTGTCAAGGCCTTATTCCAAGACCGTAGTTTGTCTCATGAGACCTACCGATACAAAAAGGGGATATAGAGGGCCCCAACCGACAATTTATATATTCAATGAATTACTCATATGAATGGGGATAAATAAAAACAACATATACATTCATATTGAAATGAATATATGAAATGTAAATAACTTTCCCCGAACATTAAGCATAAACACTAACCATTCAGTGTAAATTGATGAATGGGTTTAAGATAGAACATCCATAGCCAAAATAATAATAAACCATTAAATTAAATATGATATATGATATCATGAAATATTAATTCAAATAATACATAATAATCAACAGGAGTTTTGAAATAGATGAAGATACTCTTATAAAATCTTCGAGTAATTCTTAAGATAAATACCTCTTTTACTTTGAAAAAAAGAGTTATTTTGAAAAAATATTTGTATAAAACCAGAAGTTAAGTAACATAGTATTTTAATAATAAAATGATTTATTTTATAAATATTATGGTTTCCAAAAACATATTATAGAATTCCCTTGAAAATAGGTAAGAATTTGAGAAACTCCCTTGAAACAGGCTTGTATTTCGGAAATAATTTTGAACGTTCCTTTTAAAATGTGTAATTTTCCATAAAATAAGTAAGGATTATGGTTGGTGTACATATATAGAATAATAAAACATAATTTATTATAATTAAATAATAATACATAAGAATTTCATTGAGGTAATTATACAATCAAAGTAACCAGAATGAAAATGGGAGTTTGGGTGGAAAACCCTTACCCTAAGTCTGAATGTGTTCCGCTCTTGAACTTAAGGTCCTAGAATATGAAATTAGACTTATTAATAACTTATTTTAGAACATATTATACATGTATTTGGTTTCTCATAATTATTTTTAGTTCATTTATTCTCTTATTGATAAGTTATTATATATAGATTCATCGTTTCAGAGTGTTCGTTTTCTTTATTTTCATAATCGGTTCACTTGTTCTTAAGTAATAGAGTTCATGTGGAATGGAAGTAAATCTCCAGAATTGAAATTACATAATATTTATGAACATAAATAAGTTTTAATGGTCATTTCTATCATTTGGTTACATGTAAAGAGGATGAATCATTAGATGAAATATTTATGACATTCACTTAGATTATTTTAGCGGTATTTTGATTATTAGGAACTAGTTTGGTCATATGATTTAATAATATGTATGTATAATGGTTAATGAATATTAATTAGGTTATAATACATATATTATAGTCTAGTTCAACCATAAAAATGGTTTTATGACCAGTAATGAAAGATAATTTGAAGAACGAAACTTCGTCGTCCACAAAGGTTATAAATTGGAACCTCAGGGATGTTGATTTTGTTTATAAAATAAAAGGGAGAGAGTAAGAATATTGATGATGGATATTACATTAAAATGATATAATTACAGTATATATATGATACTGGATCGATAATGGTCATTTGGACTGAGGAGGTGAGGAGAGGATAACAAAATAAGATAAATTGAAATGAAACTAAATGAAAAAGTAGGGTGCTTTACCTCTTAAAATAACCTCTTTGAGAACCTCCTTAAGGGAAGGGGTTTTGGTCTTTTGGAAAGAACAAGAGATTCCTGGATGTGGGGAGTGACTAGGGAAGGGTAATTGGGCAGATATTTGAGGATATTCAAGGCTTAGAGGAGTTAAGAGAAGAGGGAGCGGGGGGGGGGGGGGGGGTTATAGTGGAGGAGAGGGGTAAATTTTGAATATTTTATCAATTATTTTATTATTTCCATCAAGACAACCATTAGTGTTGTTTCATGTGACCTCTAATAGTAATAATTCCATGTGAGTTCAAACCAAGTTTCCTTACATCACTTATGATGTCATAAATAGTGTATTTAACTGATAATTTGAATATACAGTATTTTACCGTATTTCACTGTTGATAAAAAACTCAATAATTTCAGAAAGAACCCAAAAATTCACCCCTACCATTTCCCAATGTGTAGAATTCAAAAATGAACTCCATTTTTCAAAAATAATTTTCTAATACTTTTTAAATAAAATCATAGTTAATTCAAAAAATAACAATTTTAAAGGTATAATTAGTTTTATATCACATTGAAAAATTAATTAAGATCTCATTATCTTGTTACCTTAAGAAAATAAAATAATATCATTATTTACTATTTATAAGGGTCATATTACTATTGATATTAATATTTATAAGGGTATGTTACTATTCACCAAAAAATAATGTTCGTTCTATCAGAATCCAAATGAATTACTGATAAAAAATCTAGATGACCATTTTTCAAAATTCAAAACATAGTAGAGGCAATGTTGTGTTAAATGCATTCAATATTTATTTTCAAAACCAAGAGGTGTTACATTCTCCCCTCACAAAAATTTCTTCCTCAAAATTCACAAAATGTTACCTAAAAAGATTTGGATATGTCTTCAACATAAGCTCATTAGCCTCCCATGTTGCTTCCTCTATCTTATGGTTCCTCCAAAGAATCTTTACCAGACGATTCATCCGATTTCTCAATACTTGTTCTCTGGTATCAAGAATCTTGATAGGTTCTTCACAATAAGAGAGATCGAGCTCAAGTTTTATTTCTTTATAGGTGAGTACATGTGTTGGGTCTGGCATGTATTTCCTTAACATTGACACGTGGAACACATTGTGAACTTTGGAGAGACTTGGTGAAATTACCAAATGGTAATCTAAAACTCCAATTCGGCCCAAAATTTCAAAAGACCCGATGTACCTGGGACTTAATTTTCCCTTCTTACCAAATTGTATAATACCCTTCCATGGAGACACCTTTAAGAAAACATAATCACATTCTTGAAATTCCAAATCCTTCCTTCGGTTATCAGCATAGATCTTTTTCCTACTTTGAGACTTTTTGATATGGGTTTGCATAATCTTCACCTTTTCTGTTGTTTCCTCAACAAGTTCTAGGCCTATGAGCTTTCTTTCACCAAAATCATCCCAGAAAGTTGGTGTACAGAATCTCTTTCCATATAAAAATTCATATGGTGCCATCTAAATAATTGAATGGAAGCTCTTGTTATAGTAAAATTCTATGAGGGGTAAATACTGATCCCACATACCTTGAAAGTCAAGTGAACAAGACCTCAACATGTCTTCCAAAGTTTGAACAGTCCGTTTTGATTGTCCATCAGTTTGTGGGTGGAAGGTAGTGCTCAAATGAAGATTGGTATCTAAATCCTTCTAAAGGCTTATAGAATTATAATGTAAAATAGGGATCAATATCATAAACAATTTATAGGGGTACACCATGAAGTCTTAAAAATTCATTAATATATAGTCTTGATAAACGTTCAAGTGTTAAATCTTCTCTTATAATAAGAAAATGTTCTGATTTTTTAAGATGATCAACAATGAACCATATCAAATCATTATTTCTTGGAGTATTTGGTAGCCCCATGACAAAGTCCATCGTAATACCATCCCATTTCCTCATAGGAATAGGAAGGGGTTGCATGGATCCTCTAGGATGTTGTCTTCCAGACTTCACCTGTTGACAAACCAAACATCTCGACACATAATCAGCAATCTCCCTCTTCATGTTTTCCCACCAAAAATGTTCCTTTAGATCTCTATACATCTTTGTGCTACCAGGGTGTATAGAGAAATTAGAGCTATGAGCATCATCCAATAGTTCCTTCTTTAGATCCGAAACAGTGGGAACAAAAATCATCATTCCAAATTTCAAAATGACACCTTCATATATGAAGTTAGTCAAATTACTATCATTTATAGCTTTAATTTTCTTTTGAAACTCCTCATCATCAGCCTGAGAACATTTTATCCTTTCTGGTAAAGAAGGTTTGGAAACCATTTGAAAAAGTATTGATGTGTTACCTTCCTTGATAATTCTCATATCCATCTTTACTAGATCCATGAACATATGATACCTTTCAACTCTCATCTTGTTCAGAATTCTGTGGTCCTTTCTACTCAAAGCATCTACTACCTTATTTTCGTTCCCCAGAAGGTAGTGTATTGTTCAATCACAATCTTTGAGTAGCTCAATCCATATTCTTTATCTCATGTTGATTTATTTCTGTGAGAATATATATTTCAAACTCTTATGATCTGTATATATATCTCACATTTTTCACCATAGAGGTAATGTATCCAAATATTCAGAGAAAAGATTACCACTGCTAACTCAAGATCATGAGTTGGATAGTTTCGTTCAAGAATTTTTAGCTTCCTAGATTCATAGGAAATCACTCAATCATTCTGTATAAGGACACAACTAAGTCCTTTCTTTGATGCATTGATATAGATAACAAACTCATCATTCTCCGATGGTTGGGTTAGGATTAGATAATTCACTAAGCTCCTCTTAAATTCTTCAAAACATTCTTCACATTAATTTTTCCATATGAACTTAACCCCTTTTCGTGTGAGCTTGGTCATTGGGTTGGATAAACAAGCGAAGTTCTAAATGAAACGCCAATAATAACCTTCTAAACCAATAAAAATACGTACCTCAGTTATGTTTGTTAGAATATTATATTCTTGCACAACCTTAATCGCCACAGGATCTACAGATATTCCATCCTTAGAGATAATGTGGCCCAGAAAGGAAAATGATTGGAGCCAAAAATCACACTTTCTAAACTTCCCATATAATTCATTTCTTCTAAGAGTCTTCATAACAGTGCGCAAGTGATTTTAATGATCTTCATAGATTTTAGAGTATACTAGGATATCATCAATAAAAACCACTACAAATTCATCAAGATATTACTTAAAAACTCTATTCATCAGATCCATAAAAGCAGATGGTGCATTAGTTAGTCCAAAAGGCATTATTGTAAACTCGTAATGCCCATACCTGGTTCGAAATACTATTTTTGGAATGTCTTCCTTCCTCACAAGAAACTGATGATATCCAGATCAAAGATCAATCATTGAAAAATATTATTTTCCTTGAAGTTGATCAAATAAATAATCAATTCATGGCAAAGGATACTTATTCTTTATTATAATAGAATTGATTTCCCTGTAATCAATGCACAACCTCATAAACCCATATTTCTTCTTAACGAAAAGAACAGGGGCTCCCCATGGAGAAACACTAGGGTGTATAAATCCTTTATCACTCAATTCCTCTAGTTTTTTCTTTATCTCCACTAACTCCATAGTGGCCATTCTATAAGGTTTATTTGATATGGACCTTGAACCAGGAATTAAGTCAATGGTTTACTCAATTTCCTACTCTGGAGGATGTCTAGGTAAATCCTATAGAAAGACATCAACATATTCTTGCACTACATGCACATCTTGAATTTGAATATTTTTTTCCTCACCCATAGATATTGGGTTCTCTTCCTCTCCAATAATTTAATTTAATAGAGCTACTGGGGGTGGATCTAGATGAGAATCAGATGGTGATGTTTCTTCCCTAAAGATAAGGGATTCCACACCATTCTCAAAAATTGTAACTTCCTTATTCTTATAATAGATCTTCACATCATAATTTGACATCCAATTCATACCGAGAATTATATCAAATTCATTCATTGGTATGATGATAAAGTTAGCAACTAAAGAATGTTTATGTGTCATGAGGGGGACTAATTGACACACCTTTGTTATAATGATACATCCACTAGGGGTTTTTACTGATAACTCCTTTATTAAATCAAATTGGACATGTCTAATTTTATTGGAAAACTGGGAAGATATAAATAAATACGACGATCCCGAATCAAATAAAGCATTGGATAATTTTGATGAAATGATCAATGTACCTTCCACCACTTCATTATGAAATTTAACCTCCATGGTTGTGACCACATAATCTTGGCCTTACTCCCTTAGCCTTTATTGGGGAATGTTTTCCTAATGCTTAGAAAATTCATGTGCATAATGTACCATCTACCCGAAATTTTAGCACTAAACATTGATATCTTATTTCTTCCCCTTACAATACTAAGATAGGTGGACTTTTTCTCCATACTTTTAACAAACTCCCACTCCCTTCAGGCAAGTGCCAAGGTGTTTCTTCCCACAATTATTGTAGGATGGAAACTCAATTCTTCCCTTCTTCCCCATTTCCTTATTTTCTTTTCTAGAGTTTTCTGAAACCCTCTTCTTCTCTTGTTTTCCTTTAAAATCATAAGACTTAGAAAATTTAATTTTTGTTTTGATAGCATTTTAGAATATATCTTCATATGATGAGAAAATTTGGGAGACTAGATCCCTTCGGTGAAATGGTTTTAAAGAATCAAAAAATCGATAAATTTTTCTCCTTAGATTAATTATGTAGTCCACAACATGCCTTTCCAGTCTTATAAAGTTGGCTTTATACTTGGAAACATTTTCATCCTAATTATTCCTCAGATTCAAGAATTTCATCTCCATATATGCTCGCTATTCACGAGGGAAATATTTTCTTGGAATATTTCCTTAAAATCCCACCATTCTATCTCTTCTATTTCTTCCCCCACCTTTGTGTTTTGGATTAACAACCACCACTGATCTGCATTTCCCGATAGATGATAAATTTTCATGACAACCTTATCTCTTTCGTTACATCCCAAATCGAGAAATATCTTCTCTAGGGAACATATCCACCACTCTGCTACAAATGATTCTGTAGTCCCATTGAATGATGGAGGATATTATCACATACAGAGATCTAACATAACTCCTCCACGTGGTGGATCTGGATGCTCCATATTGGTAAGGTTATTATTCATAACCTGATTAAGTTGTCCCAGTATAGTTATAAGTTGATGATCACCTATCACAACACCAAATCAATATCATTATCTTACATCGGAGAGAAATCCATACAGGGGACATACAAATTCATGCGGTTTCCATTTCTTCCACTAGGTACCATCTATAGATAATGGCATATACTAGATTATGTTATGAATCATAATCTTAACTTAGAAAAATACTTAGCATAAATTGAAATCCTATGCATGGCTAACCCTATAATCACAAAAATGGCTTCTTTAAGGAATAATTTACATTTTAATCCTTCATAATGGCTTGTAAAGAAAATATGAATTATCTTAAGCATATCCCCCAGGAGTTTCAATACCAAGAGTGCATCAAGGCCCATTGTCGTGTACTAGGATACCCCAGGTCAAGCCCAAAACTCCTTGTTGGAGCTTTTACTCCCAGGTACATCTGTGGCAGAGCCACCTCTACCTGTTTGTATCCAGAAATGGATATATTTTATAGAAATATCCACAAAATCTATTCCTTACCAAAATACCAGGATGTTCTTATATGCTTATCCTTAAAAACTATCTTAGGGATTTGTTCCCTAATCTACATTTTCTAAATCTAGTTTCCAAGATTTCTTCTAAACTTCCTCTGATACCAACTGTAAGGACCCGACCACAGTTTCCTAAAGACGGTGCCTTATTTGATCAAATTGGAATATAAACAAGGAATATGTATCCCAAATGACAGATTAGTTTAGTATTATTGGAAACAAGATACGTACATAAGTTCAACATTATAACTTGAAAAGAAATACAACATAGAAACTCCTTAGACATCATCCATAACTCCTAGGTTATTTTAGAATGTCATTCATAATAAACTTCTTCATGTCCTGAGAAAATGAAACATAATAAAAATGTGAGCTCAAAAACTCATTAAGGGTAATAAATAAAGCGTAATATATATATAAACATTAGGAAAGTTGAATAACTAAAAACATATGCCTTTAACAAAAAATGAACACATTATGGCAGGAATAAGAGCTGAGTAAGTAATTCTATAATAAAACATAATAACAGGTATTCTACTAGTCGAATAACCACCCAAACCAACAATACTATTTTCATAATGAGGGAATTCATAATGCGGGAAAACATAACCACACCATCAAGGCCTTGTGCCAAGACTATAAATAATCATTTTGTCCTTGTGCCAAGACCGTAGTTTGTCTCATTAGATCCACCGATGCACTGAGGGGATATATCAGACCCTACTCGAAACTTTCTATGTCCAATTCATTACTCATATGAATGAGGATAAATACAAACAACATATACATTCATATTGAAACTAATATATGAAATGTAAACAACTTCCCTAAACATTAAGCATAAACACTAACCATTCAGAGTAAATTGATGAATGGTTTTAAGATAGCACATCCACATCCAAAATAATAATAAACCATTAAATTAAATATTTTAGATGATAAAATGAAATATTAATCCCAATAATATATAATAATCAACAATAGTGTTTAAATAGATGAAGATACTCTTATAAAATCTTAGAGTTATTCTTGAGATAAATACCCCTTTTACTTTGCAAAGAAGAGTTCTTTTGGAAAAATATTTTTATAAAACCATAAGTGAAGTAAAATAGTATTTTCATAATAAAATGAGTTATTTTATAAATATTATGTTTTCTAAAAACAGATTATAAGATTCCCTTGAAAATTGGTAAAAATTTGAGAAACTCCCTAGAAACGGGCTTGTATTTCAGAAATAAATTTGAAAGTTCATTTTAAAACATGTAACTATCCATAAAATAAGAAAGGATTACGGTTAGTGTAAATATATATAATAATCACATAGAATTTATGATTAGTACATAATAATAAATAATAATTTCATTAAGGTGATTATACAATCAAAGTATCCCGAATGAAAATGGGAGTTCAGGTGGAAAACCCTTACCGTAAGTCTGAATGTGTTCCGCTCTTGAACTTATGATACTGGAATATGAAATTAGAATTATTAATAACTTATTTAAGATCATATTAGACATTTATTTAGTTTATAATAATTATTTTTAGTTCATTTATTCCCTTATTTATAAGATATTATATAGAATTTCATCGTTCCAGAGTGTTTGTTTTCTTTATTTTCATAATCGGTTCACTTGTTCTTAAGTAATGGAGTTCATGTGGAATGGATGTAAATCTCTAGAATTGAAATTAAATATCATTTATGAACATCTAGAAGTGTTAATGGTAATTTTTATCATTTTTTACATGGAAATATGATGAATCATTAGATGAAATATTTACGACATTCACTTAGATTATTTTAGCGGTATTTTGATTATTAGGAACTAGTTTAGTCATACAATTTAATAATATGTATGTATACAGGTTCATGAATATTAGTTAGGTTATAATACATATATTATAGTCTGGTTAATCCATAAAAATGGTTTCATTACCAGTAATGAAAGAGAATTTTAGGAAAGAAACTCTGTCGTCCATGAAGGTTATAAATTGGAACCTCATGGATGTCGATTTCGTTTATAAAATAAAACAGAGAGAGTAAGAATATTGATGATGGTTCTTCGATAAATATAATATAATTACTGTATATAGATGATAATGGATCTATAATGGTCATTTTTATAGAGGAGGTGAGGAGATGATAACAAAATAAGATAAATTGAAATGAAACTAAATGAAAAATAAGGGTGCTTTACCTCTTAAAAAACCTCTTTGAGAACCTCCTTAAGGGAAGGGGTTTTGGTATTTTGGAAATAACAACAGATTCCTAGACATGTGGAGTGACTAGGTAAGGGTAATTGGGTAGATCTTTGAATATCTTCAAGGCTTAGAGGAGTGAAGAGAAGAGGGAGTGAGGAGAGATTTTTACAGTGGAGGAGAGGGGTAAATTTTGAATATTTTATTCATTATTTTATTATTTTCATCAAGAAAACCATTAGCGTTGTTTCATGTGTCCCCTAATAGTAATAAGTGAATGTGAGTTCAAACCAAGTAGCCTAAATCACCTATGATGTCATAAATAATGTATTTAACTGATAATTTGAATATACAGTATTTTAGCGTATTTCACTATTCATCAAAAATTCAAGAATTTCAGAAAAAACCAAAAAATTAAACCCTACCATTTTTAGATGTGTAGAATTCAAAAATGAACTAAATTTTTTAAAAATTATTTTCTAAAAATTATTAATGTAATTTTTAAATAAAATCATAGTTAATTAAAAAAATAACAATTTTAAAGGTATAATTAGTTTTATATCACATTGAAAAATTAATTAAGATCTCATTATCTTGTTACCTTAAGAAAATAAAATAATATCATTATTTAATATTCATAAGGTCCATATTATTATTCATATTACTATTCATAAGGGTATGTTACTATTCACCAAAAAATCAAGTTTGTTCTATCAGAATCCAAATGACTTACTGATCACAACTTTAGATGACCGTTTTTCAAAATTCAAAACATAGTCGAGGAAATACTGTGTTAAATACATTCAATATTTATTTTCAAAACCATGGGGTGTTACATATCTTATCCCTAAACTTCACCAAATCCTATATTTATCTAACTATTTCCATTGGATATGTGATCCCATTTTAGAAACATGGCTTCCCTCACTATATAATTTTTTATTTGAGGGAGTAGATAGGTAATATCCTCTTGTTTCTTTAGTATATCTTATAACGATACAATTTATGCCTCGAGATGAAAGTTTATTGTTAGTATTAGCCTTTAAAAATAATCTTCATCCCCCAAAATGTATATTTACTTAAAATATTTCTTTTCATATGATAACTCAAATGGGATTCTTCTTTCTAATTTAATTGGAAATCGGTTTAGTGTGTATACTGCAATCTATATTCATATCCCTAAAAGGAGAATGGAAAATCTTCTTGACTCATTATCAATCTAAACGTGTCCAAAAAGGTGTAGTTCCTCCGTTAACTAACACTATTCCACTATGTTGTATAAGTAGAAGTGAGTTAGGACAGTATCCCAAAATCTTTTAGATAATCGATGAACTCTTGGTTAATATTCTTCCTACCTTGATCTGATTATATTTTCTATATCATTTTTACCATGATGATTCTCTATTTTATTCTTTTATTACTTAAATTTATCAAAGGAATCAAAATTATACCCCATTAAGTAGATATGTCCATATCTACTAATGTTTTCAGTAAAATTTATAAAGTAAGTGTATCCACCTCTATCTTTTACTAGAAAAGTTCTATAGAAATATTTATAAACTAATTCTAGAAGATTTAAAACTCTTTCACCCTTTCCACTAAATTCATATATAATCAGTTTTTCCATGTAAATAAGTGTGACAAACATCCAAGGGTTTCAGCTCAAAAGAATCTAAATACCCTTATTGATATAATTTTATCAAATACTTTTCATTTACATGACTAATTCTATGATGTTGCAACTAAGTGTGATATGAGTCATGTGAACTTAATTCACTATCTAGTACCAAAACTTGTCTTTTATATTATACTATATAAATAATAATTTTCAAATGTGTCATACCATAACAGATTTTAACATTATAAAAGTAGAAACTTTTATTTTTGAGCTTGAAGTTAAAGAAATACATCTATAAAATGGATATAGAAATTTTGTTCTTGGTTATTCTGGGAAAAAATAACAACTCTTTAAAACTAAAATCAATCTATTCAGTAATGTTAGTTGGTAGAATCTTATATCCAGTGTATCTAGTCTTTATCAATTGGTATATTAAAGATCCACCTCACCTTTAATAATCTCCCACAATCTACTTTGTTCCTGTATTTAGATACAAATATGAGAACTAAAAGTTATATCTAATACCAAATTTATTGAAATGGATATATTCCACTTCATAATGAATATACCTAAAGATACACCTTGATTATTTAATAAGGAGAAATTCTTCTTCAAGTGGACTTTCTTTCCATAAAAAACACACTACATCCTACTCTTTATCCTAATTCTAAGTATTTATCTTTTTGTAAAGGTAGTGAAAAGGTTCCTTAGACTTAGAAGTTTCCTTTAAATTTTTTCCTTGACTTCACTATTATTCAACATAAGTAAAAATAGGTTTTTCATGCTTCATGACTTTGTTCTATTGGTGAATCAAAGTAAAGATATCTGAGAGAATCTTATCTATATTTTCATGTTGAAATTCATAATAAAAACTGAAAATATTAGAGGAAGTCAGGAGAGAATGAGGTCTCTACATAATTACTTGGTCAGCTTGAATCCTAAAATTTACAAATTATTAATTTAGATAATTATCTTAACTACATGAGTTATAACTATAAATCATTCTCCTAGATTTCACATAAAAAGTGCCTTGTATATTTAATATTTTATTATCTTGATTTATCTTGATAGAGATCATAGATATGAGACAACATGGTGTATACATACCTATCATTATGAAGCTTCTAGATCTCACTAGTCATGGATAATAATAAAAGGAATTAGACATCCAAGGAATTTTCCACATTTTTCTAGAAGATATTTTTCTCCTCCTCAATAGTTTCCTAAGAAGGATCAATGGGAACTAAGGATTCCTATATATAACACTCCCACTCTTGGAATAATATAATGTGAAAGAACTTTACTATTCATAGAAGTTAACATCAGTTAGGAGATTATCTTTCTCCAAAATGGATCATAGGGATAGTGAGATGGTCAAATGAATTTCCAATTTTATATAATAAAAAAGTTTATATTTAGTAATTTATCTTGATTAACAGTTATTATGTAATAAATTAATTTTATTATTCTTCCAATTTTTTATTAAATCCCAACATCACTCACTATTGGATTCAGAATATCTTGTCTCTATGATATTATAGTGGTAAGGATCCACATTTCTATTCACATAACCTAGAAAGAGGAATTTTAAAAATATTTAATGGTATTTAGGTAGGCTTTACTCTCCAATTCTGTTAAATTGATACTCCTAGATCTATTGGGTATACTCCCCAATCCTATAATACTAAACTCATATTTCCTCAAATCTTGCCTCCAAGTTACACCAATTTTTTTTAAGGAAATCAACCCTTGATTCTAACTAGGTTAGGCCAACTGAATACTTTCATTAAAACTTCTTGATAATTAAAATTGCCCCGATGAGGGCCAGATAAGTACTTTTAACTATGGTTTCATTCTAAATCAAGTGATGGAATGGATTTTCTAACTTGATATTTTTAATAAAGGATTTATTTTAACTTATTCATAAATTTCCTTTATTTTATTCTTCACATGATTGCTAATATAATGTGGAATTTATATAATTAATTAACCATGTTTTATTAAATAATTAATACATAATAATTTTATTTTAATTTATATTCAGTATGTTAGTTTATTTATTTACATTATGTGACTATGTTTAATCATCCAAATATACCCTACATTATATAAACAAATAAATAACCACACACTAATAAAATAAAATAAATATGTGATATGATCATGTGATTTTATTTACTAGTTGGTTTATCAAGTGGTGATAAACCAACCTTAACCCTAGGGGAAATAACTCCTTAAGGTTATCATTAGCATAAGTTGCAATATTTATCTATTATCCTATGTATATCCTTGGTTGGATTCACCTTGTCTCAAGTTTTAAATCATATCTTATTACCGGTAGATCCATCCTTTATAAATGTTTACTCAGTCATTGGTCACTACAAGAAATTTAGTGCATTGTGATGGTTTTTTATTAGCGATTTTTTTAAAACCACCACTATATAATTTTAAAAAGTATTTCATGGTGATTTTGTTTAAAAATATTGATATACTTTTTAATGATATCAACATAATCCCAACCCCTCCAATCAGAACATCTCTCACCCTCAACCTCCCCCTCACCTCCACTTAACACAAAACCTTCCTCAGACCCCCGTCACTGTCGGTCGATGCTGGACCCCTCTCGACCTCCTCCTCTCTACTTCTCAACACCCGACCCCATCCCAGCCCCCCTCAACACTGAACCAACTTCCATCTCATCCTTAACAACATACCCCTATTCAATTCCCTCCTTTCCTTTATTCCACCATACCTTCTCCGTGATTTGGGGTGAGCTCTCTTCAATGGACTGAAGGCCTTATATTTTCATTATTACATGAAACCCCCTTTTAAGGGAAGAAGGGGAACCCAATAGACTTCATGGACATAGAACCTTACATGACACAAGGATCAGAATACATCCTAGTTGATTTTGTGCTCTATTTTATGGTAGATTTGTGCAATAATGTTAGGTTTAGAAATGTACCTATTCTAATTATCCTTTAATGCTTATAGTTTATTAAATTTATGAATTATTTTTGTTTGAGGTGTAGTTTGGTGAAATAATTCAAGAAATTGATTTTAAAATTATTATAAGAATTAATAATAAATTTATGTGTGATTGAATTATTTTTTAGTGCTATTTGGTTATGTTATTGTGTGGTATATTTTTATTAATTGTGAAATAAATCATTAAATGAGTGTTTGGGAATAAATTGTGTGCATGGATTCTAAAAATATATTTATTTCATGTTTTATTGGTTATATAATATTCTAATATAACTTTATAAATACAACTTCATGTGAATGACTAAATTTTGTGTCTTAATATGTTTATCCTAGTTTAAAAAATTATAATTATCTTCCTTTTTGAGACTTTTTTAAAAGGTTGGGGCCGAAGCCGAATTTTATTATTATTAAAGAAAAGCAAAGACCTCTTCAACTGGGTAGAGGGAGACCCGCTACATAGCCCATAGGCCAAGTGGGCATTTACCCCATTACATAGCCCGTAGGTCCAAATTTTAGGCCCAAGACCCATTCTGTGAATAGTACTGCTACAGTACCTACGCTGCTACAGTACCGCACAGTACCCGCCGCCGCTACAGTTCCCCTGTCGCCACTACAGTTCCCCTGCCGCTGCTACAGTGCCGCCATTTCAACAGTATCTCGACTACTACAGTAGCGCTACAATGCTGCTACAGTACCTGCGCCCCATGGGTTTTGAACCCCCATTTTAATTATATTTTATTTTTATATATAATAATATAATTATATTTTATATTTAAAAATTTTGGATTTCAAGTACATATAGAATGTTTTTTTCATGTATTACGTTCCAAAAGAAATTTAGTAACAGTACCTACTCTACATTACTAACTTCTCGTTCTTTATCCACAACACAAGGTATAATTTTTCACATACATTATACAATTTCTTGATACCATTTAGTATTATCCTAATATGATTTCATATATATCTATGATTTCTACTAATGATGTCAAGGAATCTAACTAGACACCCACGAGGGATCTATCTAGTAATACGATTGATAACCTGTTTCCATTATGAGGTTATTGTCGGGTCATAGTTATTGGTATGTAATTTAATGCGAAAATATTAATTTCTTAAATATTGATACTAATTTTATATTTTATATCTTAAACAGATGAAAATAATAATATAAGGGAGACAAACATAAATAGTCAAGATGTTTGTAATTTTACTAATGTAAAGTTAATTGTTCTTTTAGATGAACATGGGGTACCCACTTAGGATACAACATAATGTTTTGGGAAGTTCCTAGGGTATTTAGCATGTGAAGTGACATCCATCCCTATTCATTATTTATACTAGAGACACATTCCATTATCCTAGAAAAATGAGTTATTTGATCTCACATAAAGGTAATATCATTATCATGTATTCATATATGACTAAATTAAACATTATAACTTAATGAGTTAATAATTTAGTAAATTTAATGTATTTATTTATATATGATGTTACCTTTTGACATTCCAGATGCCATTTCACATCCCTGTACCTTAAAAAATATAGGAAAAAATGGAAATATTTTAAGTAGTGATTATGGATTGAATTCAATGACACATCTTTGTCATTTTCATTGATGTATGAGAAGGTCCACAGAGGCATGAATAAGAAACAATATAAAAACTTTATTATTCACCATCATGTTGAATATCATAAGGTCTTTTATTAAATTTAAGTATATTAAAAACAATATTTTAATAAAATTTCATGTGTTATTAATATATAATTCATTTAGCTGATTTTAATGACAAATTATATAAACCGAGAGAAGAAAATAACTCCTCGCGCTACTTGGTCAATTTTTAACACCCGAGGATTCTAGAATATATTTATATTTAAATAAATTTATATTCATTGATAGATTTTCTTACACACAACACTGAGTTTAAACAAACCATGATATACTATTAAAATATTACTATTTAAACACAATCGTTATAACCTACCTGTTAAAATTGATGGTATTAATAAGAATAAATACATTATAATAAGTATTTATAAAGTCTTTATATATTTTAACCGCATTGGTAAATAAGTACTTGATTTTTAGTGAAATAATTTTATTCATAAAAAAAAATTCTTCAAAAAATGGGTTTTATTGATTTTTATGAGAAAATAATATAATTCATTTAAAAAACTTTTAGAATTTTTATTTTAAAAAATTAATTTCATTTTTTAAATCATAATTTCAAAATTAACTTAGGGTGAAAATTTTGGATTTTCTCTGAAAATATTAAAATTTCAACAAATAGTAAAAAACACCGATTTTTATAAAGCTGTCATTTCTTTTCATTGAAAAAGTACCATAATATTTTTAATTTGATACTAAATTAATATAATTGTTATTTATTTACAAATAATATAATTAATTATACATGAATAATTTCACGAACCAACCCAGGTCAACCCTGAACCAGTCACTTGAATCATCCCGTGACAAGGCCCGAGAGACGTTCCCGATCATCCTGGGATGGAAAAAAGCGCCAAGGGCATCAATAGAGTGACGATGGGAACGATTTCACCCAATATAAATAAAGAGAAGTAGTATAATAATAATAATGTAGCCCAAAAATAAATAAAATAAACATAACAACTAAGTAAGAACAGAAAAGAAAAACTAATCGGACCTGATGATCACTAAAATCCATGTGACCCTACGAGTCACTCTCCAATCCCAAGACTCAACATCACCCAAGGCGATTGAGATCAAACTAAAACCTGAACCTAAGACTAAATACAAGAATGAAGTATAGGCATGAGTATTAAAACTCAGTAGGTGTGCCCAAGTAATCTACTCCCAAATACATTTCCTTTAAACAAAAGAATCATCAATTTCAGGTTTGAACTATAATATATAAAAGTAAGTTTTCCTAAATATTTTACTTAAAAAAAGTATGAACCATTTCCCTTATTTATTTTCAAAACTAAATTCTTTTCATTATTGCCAATAACATTTAAAAAAAATAAAGTGATCTTTGCATTTTCAGATTTGTACAGAGAGAATAAAACACTTATATTTGAAAACCATTTTCAGAAAACTACTTAAAACCATCTCACCACATTCCAATAAAAACAATACAAAAAATCACAATAGTAAGCACACAATAAGGGAAATGTAGATACACATACAAGTATAATATTCATCACTGTGAAACAGAAATATAAATATGTAAATACCCATAAATTTCAAGGGAATTTTTTTTTTCTTAATTTTCTTTGGGATTTTACGAGTACGTAGTTTCTGACGGCACCTGATTCCGAGGCCCAGTGTGCCCAGAATCAATTTCCGAAGTTTAGCTCGGGTACGTTCAGTGAACAAACGAGCGGGTTTTTCTAACTTTTGAACCGGTGTTTGGAATCGAAATCCAAGGGAACCGATGGAATCGCAGCGACGGTAATTGCTTAGGAACACCTTTTCTGGAGTTGCGTTTTCTCGGGTGAGGTTATTAAATAAATGGGTTAACCAAAGAATGAAATAAAAATTTGTGCAACAATTTTTATTTCTATTCTAGGTACATATAACTTATGCATGGAAGTTGGAGTGGGACCCACTACATTCTAACTCCACTAGGTAGGATATTAGTGAAGTGGGGCCCACACGAGCCCCACCCCCTTCATATCCTTTTAACCTCCCTCTTGTGCTTTTAATTTGTAACTCACCCACACCCCAATTTAATGGAAAGTAAACCCTCACAAATTAATTTGATAATTAAACTCTCTTCAATTAATTTAATTAATTGAATGAGATCTTTTTGAATTTAAAATTAATGGCTTGCGTGTGTGTTAATAAAATAAGAGAATGTCTTATTTTATTGGGGGTTGATTCTTTGTGCGGAAACAAGGAGAGGACTCTTGCGCTCTTGAAGAACATCTTCTTCCTCATCGAAGAACGCGAAGAATGCCGAGTCTACGACGAAAAATTCCATCACCGCAAGGGAATCACCATGCCATCTCCTCACCTCTCCGCAGCCGATGAGAGACACCTTCTTCGGAGAACGACGATGCACCGCATCCTTCTTCGGGCAAACACTGACGACGTATACGGTGCCATCTTGTGCGATGCCGTCTTCTGCGACGCCGTTTTTCTACGATGACCATTGTTCGACAACTCCTTAAGGTAGGGGTTAATTTTTGTTCGTGAATTCTTTTCCGTTCATCATCTTTTATTTTGGGCCGCCTGTTATCGTTATAACGGGAGGAGGTCTGACCGCACGAACACGACCGACCCTCCTCCCCCTTTGATGTTGTACTTGTTGTGGCATGAGCAAAGGCAACATGGTGCAACGACACCACGCGGAAGCAAGAGGAACGCGATGAAGAAGCGCGGCGTCGTCGCGCCATGCTGTTGAGGCCGAAAGAAGCCACGGCCGAAGTCGGGCTGCAGTGAAGGGGCGCGGCGTCGTCACAAGAACCACAAGGAGGCCACAGCCGGAGCGGGCTGTGGCGGAGCAGGAGAGGGTGGTCGGAGCCACCGGCCGCTAGTACACAGGGGGAGGGACCGGCTGGTCCCACGCGACACACTGGTCAGCCGGTACGGCCGGCCAGATCCAAAAACCAGGGGTTTAAACCCCCGGTCAATGAAGCAGGTGGACCCCCCGTGGATCCGCCGTCCGTTAGAAGGGGGTGGCGGCTCCCCCCCTTCCGTGCTCACGCGGCGCCAGCACCGGGCCGGGCTGCCCCCACTGGGCCGGGCCGCTCCCTAATGAGCCAGACCCGGACCCGGGTCGGGTCGACCCGGTTAGGGTCGACCCAGGGGTCTTGGGCCGGGTCGGTCCGGGCCCAAAACCCCTCTAAAACCAGACAGGTTCGTTCAAATGCCCATAACTTGGGCTATGGACCTCTTATTGACGCACCGTCAGTTGAGATGAGATCCTTGGATCAAGATGGTCGTTTAGGTATATTACACTCAAGGTTTTAGAGAACTTTGGGTACGGTCGGGTTGGTTCGAACACGAAACCAACCGGGCCCTCGGAGCGGAAACACTTATAACTTGAATTCTGGACGTCCGATTGACGTGCCGTTGACTTTGTTGGATTCCTCTTAGTGAGAAGAACCTTTTGGATTATTCCGCTCGAGGTTTGGAGGCATATGGAGTGCGTTCGGGTTGGTTTTGACTTAAAACCCAACCGGGCCCCTGGAACGAAAAAGCCAATAACTCTCAGACCGAGCGTCCGATTGACGCGCCGTTTGTCGTGTTGAGTTCCTTATGTCGAGACGGAACTTTGGGATATATCAACTCTGGACTACGTGTCTGTTTGTGTATCGACCCCCTTGGCTCCTAGAGCGGACCCTCCCGGAATCGAGCATGGTGTGTGCGGGAACCCTAGAGCTGGCTGCGACTGCGACGACGATGACGACTGTACTGAAATCCTCCATGGGTTCGGTAGCAATGACGACTGCACTGAAATCCTCCGTGGGTTCGGCAGCGATGATGACTGCACTGAAATCCTATGTGGGTTCGACAGTGATGGCGACCGTACTGAAATCCTCCGTGGGTTCGACGGTGATGACTACTATTCTTGTATCCTATGTGGGTCTGTCAGTACTACAGTTCTTGTATCCTACATGGGTCTAGAAGTGTTTGACTCTGTTCTTGTATCCTACGTGGGTCTGGCAGAGTAGCTGGTCTTGTATCCTACGTGGGTCTGACAACTTAGCTGGTCTAGTATCCTACGTGGGTCCCAGCTTAGATGAATCAGTGGCTACATCTGATCATCTCTATCACCTTACGAAGAATTATACCTGTGTGAGCTGAGTCTTGACATTCAATCATCATCTTCAATAAGATTGACTTGCTTCCTATGTGGTTTGGGTTGTGCTTTCCTGTGTGGATTGGGTTGTAATATCCTGTGTGGACGTGATCGAACTTGGGCTCAGATGTTGGAGCCAAATTAGAAGTGATGACTTAGGTATATGTATGGGAATATACCTAAGTAGTGTTGGTTGTTACTTTGTGATTGTATCTTTCCTTTGTGGATTATCCTTTGTGGATTCTGGGAGACCTTCAGGGGTCTCGGGGTCCCTACTGAGTATCGTATACTCACCCCTGCACGGGCTATGCCCACACTACGTTGTGTTGGATGCAGACGACGAACAACACTGATCGTGGTTGAGGCTTGTGGGGCAAGTTAGTACCTGGAGGTGGACCACTGGGCGGGACGTACACGGAGCGGACGGCTGGACCCGAGGAGCTGAGGAGGCTATCTGTACCCACCCTTCAGGTGGGAATTCTAGTGGGTGGCTCGACATTGCAGCTTTACTTTCAGTTGCTGTACTTTCTTTCTAGTTGTACTTACTTTCAGTTTGGGTTTGTATTCTGGACCATTTACTTTCTACACTTACTATTGCACCCATTTTACTTAGTGTTTACTTCTGCTGGCTTACTCTGTGGTGTTTGTTTACCTTATAAGGCAATGCCTTCCCCTTTTATCGGGATTTACGCCTTTGGTGCTAGTCACCAACCCCTGGCCTATGGAAGGCGGGCTTGGGGTAGTCACGACACAGGTCCTGAGGATGGGTCGTGACAAATTGGTATTATAGGAGTTCGGTTCTACTGCAGAACTCAAGACTCTGATCTTTCTTCTGTGTGAAGCAATAGTGTTAAGGGTATTTAGTGTGGTTATCAGTCCAAGGAGTCCAGTGTTGGTGCGGCGGCCGACGTATCCGTACACCAGGACCCTGACTTCTGATTTCCGACTCAGTACACGAAAACATTTATTTCATGTGTGTTTCAAAAGTTTTCTTTGTGAATGCTTTGTGTCAGCTCACCAGGTATACTGTTTTGACCGTTGCGCACCTATTTCTTTTCAGGATGGCCCCACGACAACAGCCAGCTAGGGTTCCGAGCTTTGTACGAGACGACAACCCACCAAGCGACGAGGCCTCTGTGTAGGGCCCTTTTTCAGCGGAGGCACCGGTGGTACCTCTACCCGCTGAGCCACCGATGCCACCAGCCCCAGCCGCTGAGAGTGAACGTCGCCTTAGTGCACTGCACGAGTTTCAACGTCATAGACCACTCAGGTTCCGTGGGGAGATGGACCCTCAGGCAGCCGAGGACTGGCTGGAGGCTGTAGTTCGAGTTTTCAGGTTAGTGGGGACACCAGCTGACCTCATGGTGATCCTTACAGTGAGCCTCCTGCATGCGGCAGCAGGCAGATGGTGGAGCTTGATGCTCCAGGTGCACGATGAGGCATCTCTCCTCTGGACGGAATTTGAGAGCCTTTTCTGCTCAGAGTTCATCCCAGCCACCCTCCGTGCGGTGCGCATTCAGAAGCTACTACAGCTGTGGCATGGAAACATGACGGTCGCCCAGTACTCGGTGAGATTTACCGATCTCTCGCGCTATTCGACGGACATGGTACAAGACCCATTCTTCCTAGCCCGGACCTTTGAGCAGGGACTGAGGCATGAGATCAGGGCATCGATGGTCTCCCTCAGCATTCTGACGCAGACAGGAGTACTGGAGCGAGCCCTTCTCATAGAGAGCTTTCTTGCTGAGCCTACACTAGCAGCGAGACCTACCGCAAGGTGGCACGTAGCAGAGTCGTCTGCAACTGGTAGTTGACAGATGTCACAGGGGTCCAGGCGGACCAGACCATCAGGCGGATGACCTCAGGACACTGGCTCAGAGGTGCAGGGCACACGACGCAGAGCTAGCCTTCTAAGGAGCAGACAGTGCTACGCATGCGGCGGGCATGGCCAAATGGATCGTGACTGCCCGACCCACCATGCATAGGAGCAGCAGACGGTTGAGGGGCCACCCAGGAAGAGGTAGAGGGTCGACCGTGGCGGTCCGTAGAGAGCAGGCGGACGAGGAAGGGGAGCTGGCCGAGCAGCAGGTGGTGGGTGACACTTTGAGGCATTACCACCACCACCACCAGGAGGTCCACCCCGACCACAGGGAGCTGGTGGGCAGAGGCAGGATCAACTTCAGGCAGCGGAGGCCTATGACCACGGCACGCCAGAGATGATTTGAGGTACTATCTGTGTCTACTCCACCCTTGTTGCAGTTCTTATAGACACATGAGTGAGTTATTCTTTTATTGCCGCTGCCCTTGTTTGGAGCTCGGAGATTCCGACGGAGCCGTTGGCTCAATCCTTATGGCTAGAGACTCCTATGGGAGCAGACTCGACAATTACGCACTGGTTCCAACAGTGTGGGCTTACTCTAGGAGACGAGAGCTTCGGCTAGGATCTTCTTGTAGCGGCGTCGAGGCCTTACGACATCATCTTGGGCATGGATTGGTTATCTACAGTCCATGCTTAGATTGACTGTTTTAGGCACAAGGTATGGTGTGTTTGCACCGATGGGAGCAGGTTCACCTTCACCGGTGAGAAGGGAGCCTTTGTAGTGCAGGATGGACTCACACATAGGAGAGGACAACTCATCACTCATCAGTTGGATAGCCTCATCCTAGGAGCATTTCACGTGCAGATTCCGAGTTTTCCTATAGTGGTGGATCAGTATTCGGACATTTTTCATGACAACATTCCAGGACTACCTCCTTGCCGAGAGGTAGAATTTTATATTGACCTGTACCCCGGTATAGCCCCGATATCCACTCCAGCATATCGGATGGATCCCGCTGATCTTTGAGAGCTACGGGTACAGCTGGAGGACTTGCAGGGCAAGAGATTCATCCAACCCAGTGTTTCACCCCGGGCTTCCCAGATTTTGTTTTCCAAGAAGGCGGACGAAATCTTGCGTCTGTGTGTCAACTATCGACGCCTAAACCAGGTGACCGTGAAGAACAAGTATCTGCTACCGAGGATTGATGACCTCTTCGATCAGCTCAATAGAGCACGATGGTTCTAGAAGATAGACCTCAGGTCAGGTTATCATCAGCTCAGAGTTTGGGACGAGGATGTGCAGAAGACGACCTTCAGATGTCGGTATGGCCACTATGAGTTCTTAGTTATGCCATTCGGCATAACCAATGCTCCAACAATGTTCATGAGTCTCATGAATAGGATCTTTCAGCCATACCTTGATCGATTTGTCGTGGTCTTCATCGACGACATATTGATATACTCGACCACTGAGGAGGAGCATGCCTACCACTTTCGGGTTGTACTGGACACACTCCGGGAGAACCATCTTTATGGTAAGCTCTCGAAGTGTTAGTTCTGGTTACGTGAGATCCACTTCTTGGGAAACGTCATATATGAGGTGGGATTTGCGGTGGACCCTGTGAAGATCGAGGGAGTGCTAGCTTGGGAGCCACCCAGGAGCGTGATGGAGGTGCGAAGTTTCTTGGGTCTAGCTGGGTACTACTAGAGATTTGTGCCAGACTTTCCCAGAGTTGCGGCACCACTTTCAGCTTTGACAAAGAAGGGGAAACCCTTTGTGTGGTCAGATAGATGTCAGTAGAGCTTTCAGGAGCTGAGATTGAGATTGACCAGCACACCTATATTGAGGCTACCAGAGAAGGGAGTGGGGTATGTAGTCTACTGCGATGCATCAGGGACCAGACATTGATGTGTCCTGATGCAGGAGCGAGTAGTGATCACCTATGGATCATGTCAGTTGAGGAAGAATTAACAGAACTATGATACCCATGAACTAGAGTTTGCAATAGTGGTCTTCGCTCTGAAGATGTGGAGACACTATCTGATGGGTGAGAGATTTACAGTCTACTCTGACCACCAGAGTCTCAGGTACATCTTCTCGCAGAAGGACCTGAATCTGAGACAGTGACGATGGATCGAGTTCCTCCAGGACTATGACTTTGAGATAGTATATACTCCTAGAAAGGGGAACATAGTATCCAATGCTCTCAGTAGGAGGATGGGCATTCAACTACTTGGAGAGGCGACGGAGCAGCTAGCTGCTTTGCAGATATCCTTCGTGGATAGAGATGGAGCAACCTTTCTTCAGTCACTCACAGTCACTGATGCACTACTGCAGCGGGTTAGAGAGACACAACGTGGGGATGCTGACTGTGATACGCGGCGTGCACATATATCCTCAGGACTGGCACCTGATGGATTCTCTATAGGAGGATAACACAATGTCCTTTTCAGAGGACGTACCATGGTACCAACTGCTTTTCAGGAGGAGGTGCTGAGGGAGTTTCACACTTCCTTTTTAGCGGTACATCTAGGAGTGGAGAAGATGTACAAAGATCTTAGACGACATCACTGGTGACCGGGTATGAAGAAGGCTGTGGCAGAGTTCGTTTCCCGATGCCTCACCTGCCAGTAGGTGAAGGCGGATCACCAGGTATCGGCAGGCTTGGTACAACCCTTGGAGGTACCGGAGTGGAAGTGGGACGGGATATCTATGGATTTCGTGACTGTACTTCCACGCACTTCCAGAGGTCATGAATCCATTTGGGTGATTGTTGACCGAATCACCAAGTAGGATCACTTCTTACCCATCAGAGAGCAGGGCTCAGTAGAGAGATTGAGACATCTCTACATTCAGGAGATTGTATGGATTCATGGTGTGCCATCATCTATCATCTCAGATTGAGATGCTCGCTTTACTTCCTGGCTTTGGAAGGTGTTGCAGGAGGCATTCGGGATGCAGCTACATCTGAGCACCGCCTTTCACCCTCAGACGGATGGTCAGATGGAGAGGACCATTCAGACTCTCGAGGACATGCTCCGTGCATGTGTCCTCGACTTTGGTCGCAGCTGGGAGGACCACCTACCCTTGGTGGAGTTCGTGTACAACAACAGCTACCACTCCACCATCGAGATGGAACCATACGAGGCATTGTACGACCGACCTTGCAGATCACCTCTGTGCTGGATAGACCCTGGGGAGTCAGCACTTGTGGGACCAGAGATGGTCCAGGCCATGACAGAGAAGGTCCAGCTCATCCAATAGCGGATGAGGACAGCTCAGAGCCAGCAAAAGTCTTATGCTGACAGGAGGTGGAGACCACTAGAGTTCAAGGATGGCGACCACGTATTCTTGCGGGTCTCACCTCGATGTGGATTACGGAGATTTGGCCGGGGCGACAAGTTATCTCTACGCTTTATCAGACCATTCTAGGTTCTCAACAGGATATGCGAGGTGGCTTACCACCTGGCTCTACCACCTCAGTTTCACCGGGTGCACAACGTTTTCCATGTATCTGAACTGAGGAGATACATGAACAACCCAACGCATATCATCAACCATGGGGAGTTGGACATTAACGATGGGGCGACTTTTTTGGAGGTCCTGGTGGAGATCGATGATCGACAGGAGAGGGTCTTATGTGGGTGGTCGATTCCTCTAGTGCGCATCAGATGGCGGCACGAGAACCTCCAGGAGAGCACTTGGTAGAAGGAGGCTCAGATGTGTGCTCAGTACCCTCATTTGTTTCCCTAGTTTGTGTTGTATATTTACGGGGACGTAAAGCCCTGAGGTGGTAGTAATGTAAAGACCCGTAAATTTTAAGGGATTTTTTTTTCTTAATTTTCTTTGAGATTTTACGAGTATGCAGTTTCTGACAGCACCTTATTCCGAGGCCCAGTGTACCCGGAATCAATTTCCGAAGTTTAGCTCGGGTATGTTCAGTAAACGAATGAGCGGGTTTTTATGACTTTTGAACCGGTGCTTGGAATTGAAATCCGAGGGCACCGATGGAATCGCAGCGCCGGTAATTGCTTAGGAACACCTTTTCTGGAGTTGCATTTGCTCGGGTGAGGTTATTAAATAAATGGGTTAACCAAAGAATGAAATAAAAATTTATGCTACAATTCTTATTTCTATTCTAGGTACATATAACCTATGCATGGAAGTTGGAGTGGGACCCACTACATCCTAACTCCACTAGGAAGGATATTAGTGAAGTGGGGACCACACGAGCCCCACCCCCTTCATATCCTTTTAACCTCCCTCTTGTGATTTTAATTTGTAACTAACCCACACCCCAATTTAATGGCAAGTCAACCCTCAACAATTAATTTGAATATTAAATGCTCTTCAATTAATTTAATAAATTGAATGAGATCTTTTTGAATTTCAAATTAATGGCTTGCGTGTGTGTTAATAAAATAAGAGAATGTCTTATTTTATTGGGGGTTGATTCGTTGTGCGGAAACAAGGAGAGGACTCTTGCACTCTTGAGGAACATCTTCTTCCTCGTCGAAGAACGCGAAGAACGCCGAGTCTACGATGAAGAACTCCATCACCGCAAGGGAATCGTCGTGCCATATCCTCACCTCTCCACAGCTGGTGAGAGACACCTTCTTTGGAGAATGATGACGCTCCACATCCTTCTTCGGGTGAACACCGATGACGTATACGACACCGTCTTTCGCAACGTCGTCTTCCGCAATGCCGTCTTCCGCGACGCCATCTTCCACGACACTGTTTTTCCACGACGACCATTGTTCGACAACTCCTTGAGGTAGGGGTTAATTTTTGTTCGTGAATTCTTTGTCGTTCATTGTCTTTTATTTTGGGCCGCCTGTTATCATTATAACGGGAGGAGGTTGGACCACACGAACATGACCGACCCTCATCCCCCTTTGATGTTGTACTTGTTGCGGCACGAGCAAAGGCAGCGCGGTGTAATAAAACCACGTGGAAGCAAGTGGAACGCTGAGAAGAAGCGTGGCGCCGTCACACCATGCTGTAGAGGCCGAAAGAAGCCGCGACCGAAGTCAGGCCATGACGAAGGGGCGTGACGCCATCGTGAGAACCACGAGGAGGTCTCGGCTGAAGCGGGCCACGGCGGAGGGGCGTGGCGCCGTCGCGCCGCGCCGGTCGGACCAAGGCCGCGGCCTTTGGCTGCAGCGGAGCATGAGAGGGCGGCCGGAGCCGCCAACCACCGGTGCACAGGGGGTGTGACCGAATGGTCTTGTGCGACACACTGGTCGGCCGTTACGGCCAGCCAGATCTGAAAACCGGGGGATTAAACCCCTGTTCAATGAAGCATGCGGACCCCCCGTGGGTCCGCCGTCCGTTCGAAGGGGGTGGCGGCTCCCCCCCTTCCGCGCTCACACGACGCGTGGCGCCCGCACCGGGCCGGGCCGCACCCTAATGGGCCAGACCCGGACCTGGGTTGGGTCGACCCAGTTCGGGCCGACCCAGGGGGTCTTGGGCCGGGTCGGTCCGGGCCCAAACCCCCCCTAAAACCAGACAGGTTTGTCCAAATGCCCGTAACTTGGGCTATGGACCTCCGATCGACGCACCGTCAGTTGCAATACAATCCTTGAATCGAGACGGTCGTTTCGGTATATTACAATCAAGGGTTAGGAGAACTTTGGGTATGAACGGATTGGTTCGAACACGAAACCAACCGGGCCCTCAGAGCAGAAACAATTATAACTTGAGCTCCGGACGTCCGATTGATGTGCTGTAGACTTTGTTGGATTCCTCTTAGTGAGATGGACATTTTGGATTACTCCTCTCGAGGTTTGGATGCAGATGGAGTGCAGTCGGGTTGGTTTTGACTTAAAAACCAACTGGGCCCTTGGAATGAAAAAGCCAATAACTCTCAGACCGGGCGTCCGATTGACGCGCCGTCTGTCGTGTTGAGTTCCTTATGTCGTGACAGAAATTTGGGATATATCAACTCCGAACTACGTGTCAGTTGATGTTACAACCCCCCTTGGATCGTGGAGCGGACCCTCCCAGAATCGAGCATGTTGTGTGTGGGAACCCTAGAGCTGGCTGAGACTGCGACGACGATGACGACTACACTGAAATCGTCCGTGGGTTCGGCAGTGATGACGACTGTGAAATCCTCCGTGGGTTTGGCAATGATGATGGCTGCACTGAAATCCTCCATGGGTTTGGCAGCGATGACGACCATACTTAAATTCTCCGTGGGTTCGACGACGATGACTACTGTTCTTGTATCCTACGTGGGTCTGGCAGTACTACTGTTCTTGTATCATACGTGGGTCCAGCAGTGTTTGACTTTGTTCTTGTATCCTACGTGGGTATGGCAGAGTAGCTGTTCTTGTATCCTATGTGGGTCCTACAGCTTAGCTGGTCTAGTATCCTACGTGGGTCCCAATATAGATGAATCAGTGGCTACATCTGATCATCTCTATCACCTTACGAAGAAGTATACCTATGTGAGATGAGTCTTGACATTAAATCATCATCTTCGATAAGATTGACTTGCTTCCTATGTGGTTTGGGTTGTTCTTTCCTGTGTGGATTGGGTTGTACTATCCTGTGTGGACATGATCGAACTTGGGATCGGATGTTGGAGCCAAATTGGAAGTGATGACTTAGGTATATGTATGGGCATATACCTACGTAGTGTTGGTTGTTACTTCGTTATTGTATCTTTCCTTTGTCGATTATCCTTTGTGGATTCTGGGATACCTTCGGGGGTCTCGGGGTCCCTACTGAGTAGCATATACTCACCCCTGTAGGGGCTATACCCGCACTACGTTGTGTTGGATGCAGATGGCGAACAATGCTGATCGTGGTTGAGGCTTGTGGAGCAAGTCGGTACCTAGAGGTGGACCACTGGGCGGGACGTACACGGAGCAGACGACTGGACCTGAGGAGCTGAGGAGGCTATCTGTACCCACCCTTCAGGTGGGAATTCCAGTGGACGGCTCGACGTTGCATCTTTACTTTCAGTTGCTGTACTTTCTTTCCAATTGTACTTTACTTTCAGTTTGGGTTTGTATTCTGGCCCATTTACTTTCCATACCTACTATTGCACCTATTTTACTTAGTGTTTACTTCTTATGGCTCACTCTGTGGTGTTTGTTTACCTTATAAGGCAATGCCTTCCCCTTTTATCGGGATTTACACCTTTGGTGCTAGTCTCCAGCCCCTGGCCTATGGAAGGCGGGCTTGGGGTAGTCACAGCACGGGTCCCGAGGACGGGTCGTGACAAAATAGACATGGGTCGAACCTAGGATCTTGTGAAAAATTCAGAACGTACTATATGTGTGACTCATCTTGAAGGAATTCCCTACTCAAGGACGTTATAACGCCCTAATTCTTGATCGTCACCCTATCTAGCCTGGTTGAGGGACCCAATCCCAAACAGGGTATCCCCTGTTATGGGCCACTAGCCAGTGCATAATCTAAACTAGTGTAACAATTATTCATAGAAAATTCACTTACTATTCTAGGTTCCCATGTCAACATGTGTAACAAAATGGGTGATCCAACTGATGCCAACCAAGCATCAAATCACATGCATAAATATAATAATAATTCAGACAACATTCATCACCCGAGTCACCACATGGAACAACTTCTTGCCTTCTTAACCATTCAAACACAAGGGATCCACATAGCATAGGCCTACCACCAAATTAAATGCAACCAAAGTAAGAGCATTATCCATGAAGATTTTTCCGTACAACCATTTATTTTTAAAGTGCCAAACATGCCTTAAACACCCTTCGAGAAACCACCCCTTTTTAAAAGAAACCAACACCTTTTCATCACAAGTAAAACCATTTTCAAACATCCAAACACACCCCACATTCATCAAGATACAAAAAGGCCTTAAACAATCATTTAACACTGAATCATTTCCAAAAGAAGCAACACACTCCATTACTTTGAAAACCAGACGCACTTGGAAACCCATTTAATAAAATCAATTCACCAATTTAAATCTGAAGCGCATTTATAAGGGATAAAGGGGCATTTCATCAAACACTTAGTAAGCACATTTAATAATACAACTTTATAAATTTCAAATATAAAGGGTGTTACTTTATTTCACAACAAAAAATTACTCTAAAATCCCTAAATTACTAACAAGAATGAAATAAAAGTGCAAAAAACAAGAAATCAATAATTCTTTAATTTAAAGGATAATTCATAGAGAAACCTACCTCAAAAGAGAGAAAACTAAGACAAACAATTCGGAACCCAATACCCTTGACGAAGACCGCCCCACAATTGTACACACATAAACTCCTATATATATATACCCCTTAATCCAATACACATATTCCCCACACCATGAGGGAATATGTGCAAGGAGGATATATATATATATATATATATATATATATAGATATACATACCTATGTATGTCTATACAACCCTTCGAGGAGACTCTGCAAAAATTAATTAACCCATAGAAAACCCACACATAAAAATAAGTTCATTTCCAAAACTAGCTTCCCATTATTTAAAGAATTCACAACTCATACTAAAAGTGCACAAAAAAATCCGACATGCCAATAAAAATCGATTCTTTCCATTTTACTCACACCAAAAACCCATTTCAAATGATTTTACCATCAATTACACAATTTATAAATTCCCCTTTGACAAACACAAGAAAAGCACACTATTTCTCAACCATTTCCTTGGAAATCCCCTTTCTATAAATCCAACCACAACCCAAAATCATTTCCAAAACATGCCTTTTATGATTACACAATCTACAATTCATATGTAAAAATACATGAAAAGGCCTATATGCCAACATTACTCCATTATTCAATAAAAATTCATTTCAAACATAAACTTACGCACCTCAAGTTCCTTTGAAAATATAATTCTCACTTTACAAACAAGGCATAAAATACTTTTTAAGAAATATTACAATACAATATTCACAACACAAAGACATTTATTTTGAAAAACTCATTTCTAACCCACAAACATGTTAAAACATTACCAAATCAAACTTCTCACTACCCAAATAAAATTTAGAACACACTAAAATTAACTAAACAAATAAGAGGGTAAAATTAATCAACCTCAAATGGCGGAGGATGAACCAAAATGGACCATAACGCTACAACTTTGGTGGAGGATGATGAAATCTACATGAGGAAGACCCAAGAGTCCCAACACACACCCTAAGAATGGAAGAAATTACCAAAACCCAGTCAACCCATGACCTAGGGTTTGGCTGAGACAAAAATTGAAGGAGATTACCTATCAAATAAGGCATCAGCGAGGTCGTGAAAGGGATAAGAGGCCACTAGAGGGAGAGTCCATGAAGAGGGAGGTTCACTGGGAGGAGGAAGCGAGGTTGGAGGTCTGGGAGGGGGGGGGGGGGTTGGCGTCGTGAGATTGGAGGAAGGAGAGGGGGGCTTGGCATCGCGAGGAAATGGGGAAAGGTGGAAGGGGGTGCGCAATGGGGGGGGGGGGAGATAGGTTAGATTATGTTTTTTTTTCATTTTATTTTTATCATAATTCTATTTATTTAATTAAAAAAAAGGGAACTCGAAAATGAATAAAATTTAATGGAAAATCAAAAATAAATAAAATAATCGCAAAGAGTCGGGTCGGGGTGTGACAATTCTCCCCACCATGACACTTTCTGCCCCTAAAAAGTCCGAAGAGATTCAGTTGATCAAAACCAAAGAAAAGATTATTTACAACCAAGGAAAAACCTGAAAACTCAAAGACCAAATAACCAACACTCACTTTCATTCTGTGCCCGAAACTATGGATTATGAAAAATATACTATGAGACCACCCTCAAAATAATCCACACATTCAAGGAAGACATCACACAAGACCACAAAGTTCAAACAAACAATGAAGATATTACAAAGAAGAGACTCAGTATTTTCTAAACACAACCCAACAAGGAACACCCTAACCCCTAACATTAAAACCATCGAAGAAACCAGTCATATCCTATTCAGGATCTCTGCGGTCATCCATTACACGACCCACTATCCAAGCCAACCAACTACTAAAGCCAGGGTTGAGCGGAGAAAAACAAGGAAATGATCATCCAGGAACACCTAAAAGATGGATTTATCATGAAATCATCTCATGGGGGTCTACCCACCATATTAGGATGCTATAAAAACATTGATTTCATAAGATGTAATAATTATTGAATCATATCAAAATCCATAAAAACCCAAAGAAACGAAACATGGGGCAACAAACGCCACCATTCTACATCAACAACATTAAAAACACTAAAAAGACATTCCTATTAAAACAAAGTTCCAAAAGGACCTGAAACACCATTCTTCACACCCCAAAGAAAAAAACACCATAGATTACTTTAATTACAATAAAAAGGGAATTTTCAACAAAAGAAAATATTCTTATTGAGTTTGCGTCAGCTCTATATTCATCCAACTGAGTTGAAAGGTTCTCCAAGGGAGTGGATTTGGACCCATGTCACTTCTTGGAGCCTCCATATAAAAACCTTTGAAAATGACCTAAATGGCCATAGGTACTACAGATCTTAAGTGATTCGTGACATGAAAACTTCCTATTCCATAACTTCCCACACTGAAAACACAGTTAGTACTTTTTCTCAGATAAATCTGGTGAGGCGAAAAACAACAACCTTTTTTTCCTCTTCTTAACTGGCTAGATGTTTCTAAATCAGCTTTGACTTGAACAATCCACCTAATGAATTCTTCATAATCATTAGGGAATAAAGGAACAGTTGGGAATAATTCTGATTGGAGACCCCTTTCAAAGAATCTTGCTTTCAAAAATTCATCCCTAATGAGATTTGGGAGATACGATACCAAATCGGTGAAGTTCTTAGAATACTCCAGCACCGTTGAATTTCCATACTCGAGAACATACAACCTTGAACCCATCAATGTCTTCACATCATTGGGAAAGTATTGTTGGATGAATAAGGCTTTAAAGCATTCCCATGAGAAATTACTCTATGGTTTGGCCTGAAGAACAGATTTCCACCATTCCCGACTTAGGCCTTCCAACATGAAGGTGGAAAGATCCATATTGAGAGGTTCAAGAGATTCAAGCCAAAAAAGATCTCCTCAATATTTGACAGCCATTCCTCAGCTTTCCCTTTCGGATGCCCAAGGAAATGAGGAGGGTTCAGATCTTGGAACCTCTGGATGAACTCCTGACATTGAGAACCACCAGGCTACATATCTGAAATGGAAAAACCAAACATCTAAAGCATGGATTGATCAAATAAAAGGAACATAGTGAAAGAACTACCTATAGATGCTTCTCAAAATACCTTAAAACTTAGTGGGGATGAAACCTAAAAATAGGGAGCACAAAACCAAATCAAAACATATCATAAATCAAAATTCCACATCTCATTTTCAAATCAACAACCCAAACTCAAAACATGATTTCAATAACACCTCCAAAACACAAAATCCAAAGTCAAAAAAGGACAATAGTAAAAACAAAAGGTCAACATCACACACTCACACATTTTAAAACATTAAAATCCTCCTTTTTTTGAAGAACATTTTCATAAAACATAACAAGACTTATGAACCAATCACCCTCTATTGGTATTCCATTTATCCTCACATATATACACTATTGTGCTAGCTTAATAACTCACCCATACATAACAATAACCATCCACTCACCACATACATACATTCGTATACATATATGTGATCACTCATAGGAATACCAAGAGTCAGATAGAAGAAACATTATCACTTTCAAAACCACTTTAAAAAACACCTCAACCAATATTAACATCACACATCATCATCAAATAAAAACATTTTCAAATTACACATTCATTTTCTAATTTCACATTTCTCAAAACCCTTCAGAAACCTCCAAAAAATTTTCCAAAATAACTCCCATTTTCAAAACAACCAATTTAACTCTAAAAAAGAATCAATGTTTTGGTTTTGGAAATATCATTTTTGACCAACCAATCACCATTTTGTCAAACCAAAAATCTTTTTAAAATCTAAACAAGACACCCCAAAAACATCACAGCCAAAATTCAGTACAAATGAATGAAACCTACCATTTAATGGGTCAAAAATCTCAAAATATAAAAAGTATCCAAAACAACTAACTAGGGGAAACTAGTGTTGATGGGTGACTTGGAGATATGGTTGGCAGCCATATGCCAATCTAATCACCATTATAGAGAGACTTTCGAGACCATGTCCCCAGCTCCACATGGCTTTCTAGGCCCTGCAAGCTCACTGAGACAACCGACCTGACTCTCGTTTAATTTTCCCATATACCAAGCAACCCAAAATAACCAAATAAACCAAGAAAACCTGACTTAGCATGATAACTCAAGGTTTATCCTAGAAAGTGTTGGCCAGACACTCCCTAGAACCTACACCCCAAGCTCCGACAGTCCTACTCCATCTACCTTGATAAATCAAATAAAAAAGGGCACCCTAGAAGCTAGGTCCTCTAAAGAACCTATGATCTAATACCATTTTGTCATGAACCAACCCGGTTCAACCTTAAACCGATCACCCAAGTCAGCCCGCGACAAGGCCCAAGATGCGTTCCCAATCCTCTTGGGCTAGTGAAAAGTGCCAAGGGCATCAACAGAGTGACGATGGGAAAAATTTCACCCAATATAAATAAACAGAAGTAGCAAAATAATAATAAAGCAACCCAAAAATAAATAAACTAAACAAAACTACTAAGCAGGAATGTAAAAGAAAAACTAACCAGAATTGATGATCACTAAACTCCATGTGACCCTGCGAGTCACTCTCTGATCCCAAGACTCAACATCACCGAAGGCGATCAAGATCAAACTAAAACCTACACCTAAGACTAAAAACAATAATGAAGTATTGGTGTGAATATTAAAACTCAGTAGGCATGCCCAAGTAATCTAATACCAAATGAATTTCCTTTAAACAAAAGAATCATCAATTTCATGTTTGAACTAAAATATATAAAAGTAAGTTTTTATAAATATTATACTTAAAAACAAAGTACAAAACATTTCCCTTATTTATTTTAAAAACTAAATACTTTTCATTAGTGCTAATAGAATTTTAAAAAAATAAAGTGGTTTTTACATTTTCAAATTCGTACAGAGAGAATAAAACACTTTCTTTTGAAAACCATTTTCAGAAAACTACTTAAAACAACTCACCACTTTCCAAGAAAAACAATACAAAAAAAATGCTCAATAGTAAGTACACAATAAGGGCAATGTAGATACACGTACAAGCATAATATTAATCACTGCAAAACAAAAATCCAAATATACATGGGTCAAACCTAGGAGCTTGTGAACAATCTAGAACGTACTTTACATGTGACTCATCCTAAAGGCATGCCATACTCAATGAATTCATAATTTCCTAACTCCAGACCATCTCCCTACCTGGCCTGGTCGAGGGTCCCAATCCCATAACAACAATAATAATAGAGTATCCCCTGCTATGGGCCACTAGCCAATGAATAATCTAAACTAGTGAAACAATCATTCACAAAAAATTCACTTACTATGCCAGGTTTTTATGTCAACACATTTAACAAAAAGGGTGAGCTAATTGATGCCAACTAAGCCTCAAATCACATGCATAAATATAATAAATCAGACAATAGGCATCACCCAAGTCACCATATGGAACAACTTATTTCCTTCTTAACCATTCAAACACAATGGAGCCACTTAGCATGGGCCTCCAACCGCATTCAATGTAACCAAAGAAAGAGCATTATCCATGAAGAGTTTTCCACAAAACCATTTATTTTTAAAGTTCCAAACGAGACTTAAACACCCTTCGAGAAACCACCACTTTTTAAAATAAACCAACTACTTTGCAGCACAAGTAAACTATTTTCAAACATCCAAACACATCCCACTTTCATCAAGAGACAAAGAGGCCTTAAAAAATCATTTAACACTAAATCATTTCCAAAATAAGCAACACACGCTATTACTTTGAAAACCAGACACACTTAGAAACCCATTTAAGAAACTCAATTCACCACTTTAAATCCGAAGCGCATTTATAAGGGCCCAAGGGGCATTTCATCAAACACTTAGTAAGAATATTTAATAAAATAACTTCATGAAATTAAAATAGAAAAGGTCTTACTTTATTTCACAATAATAAATTATTTTAAAATCCCTAAATTACTAACAATCATTAAATAAAAGTGAAAAAACAAGAAATTCACAATTCTTTAATTTAAAGGCTAATGCATAGGGAAACCTACCTAAAAAGGGAGTAGACCAAGACGAAAAATTCGATACTCGAAGCCCTTGAATAAGACCACCCCACAATTGCGTACACATACACTTATATATATATATACCCCTTAATCCAATACATATATTCCCCACTCCATGAGGGAATATGTGTAAGGAGGATTTAGATATGTATATATATATAGATATACATATCTATGTATGTGTGTACAACCCTTCAAGGAGACTCCGAACAAATTAATTAACCTATGAGAAACCCACACATAAAAATAAGTTCATTTCCAAAACTATCTTCCCATTATTTAAAGAATTCAAAACTCATACTAAAAGTGCACAAAAAAGAAGACATGCTAATACAAATCAATTCTTTACATTTTACTCACACCAAAAACCCATTTAAAATTATTTTACCATCACTTACACAATTTACAAATTCCCCTTTGACAAAAATAAGAAAAACACACTCTTTATCAACCATTTCCCTGAAAATCCCCTTTCTATAAATCCAACCACAACCCAAAATCATTTCAAAAACATGCATTTTTTATTAAACAATCCAAAATTCATACGTAAAAATACATGACAAGGCCTATATACTAACATTACTCCATTATTAAATTAAAAAAAATTACAAACAATTATGCACCTCAAGTGGCTTTGAAAATATAATTCATACTTTGTAAACAAGGCATAAAATACTTTTCAAGAAACATTACAATACAATATTCACAACACAAAGCTATTTATTTTGAAGAAAATCATTTCTAACCCACAAAAATGTTAAAAAATTACCAAATAATACTTCTCAATACCCAAATAAAATCTAGAACACACTAAAATTAACTAAAAAAGTAATAGGGTAAAAGCAATCAACCTAAAATGGCAGTGGATGAACCAGAATGGACCGAAACGCTTCGCTTTTGGCGGCAGATGACGAAACCTGCACGAGGAAGACCCGAGAGTCCCAACGCACACCCTAAAAATAGAATAAATCACAAAAATCTGGTCAACCCATGACCTAGGGTTTAGATGAGAGAAAAATATAAGGATATTACCTATCAAATGAGGTGTCGGCGAGGTTGTGCAAGGGAGAGGAGGCCGCCGGAGGGAGAGGCCGTGGAGAGGGAGGTTTACTGGGAGGAGGGAGAGAGGTTGGTGGTCTGGGGGGGGGGGTGTTACGTGATTGAAGGAAGGGGAGGGGGGGATCGGTGTCACAAGGCAAGGGGGAAATGGGGAAGGCGATGCATAATGGGGGTATAGGTTAGATTAAGTTTTTTATCATTTTATTTTTATCATAATTCAATTGATTTAATTTTAAAAAAAGAAAACTCAAAAATGAATAAAATTTAATGGAAACTCAAAAATAAATAAAATAACCATGAAGTTTCGGTTTGGGGTGTGAAAAATAAACATTATATGTGATCTTAATATAAAAATACTTTTTGACTTAAAAATACATTTTTTTTCAAAAAACCATTTTTCATCGCACTTTGTGGGATAATTATAAAATGAATTTATATTATTTATAAAGATTTAATTTGATAAAATTGATTACATATTTTAAATCATCAAAATTAATATTATTTAATAAGGCAAACTTAATTTTTGATCATAAGGAATAATAAAAACAATAAAAATTCATCACCACGGTAAAAAGATAAATCAGGTAACTTAAGTTAAAAATTAGTGATAAGACCACTATTTTTCATATTAAATATCATTGGATGAATGTATTTATACCATTATCACCTTATTATAAATATTAATTTGTTTATGGGACACTTTTCCATGAAAGCTACCTATATAATATTTTATGTAAATAAACAAACAAAATGTCACTCTCTTACATTTAAAAATCTATTATGTGTTCACATAGGGAAAAAGAAATTTATGAATGAATAATAATGATTATTTTGAGAATAATTAAATTATTTTCATGATGGTAATTTATTTATAATTTTCAGTAATTATATAATTATCTTAAATTCTTACGCAACGACGACATTATATTTCTTCAATTAGTAGAAAAATAAAATAAATGATATTAAAATTATTAAAAGTAATATAATTTGAGTGATTTATAGTTTTAAATTAATTTTTTAGATACCTATGAAATTTTATGGATATGTTTAATGATTATATTCTAATTACATATTTGTCTTGGTGTATTTAAAGTTAAATTAAATGATAGTTCCAAAATTGACATTAATGATATTTTTTAATAAATAATATTTTATTTAATGATTTAAAATTCATAAAAATATTATATTATTCCAATTGAATGGAATATGTTTTAAAATATAAACCATGGTTCATCTATGAGTCATTTATCCATTTATTATATCATTCTTACTCCTTTAAAATTGAAACATTTATTGCCGTGGCTAAGGTTAAAATATGTTAACTAAGGGGTTAAACCAAAATATAAGGTTTGAAACACTACTTAAACCTATAAATTTTTATTGGTTGATGATATTTAAAAATTATAACTAATTTTATAATATCAGGAAATTTTGAATCATTTTTATAGAGAATTACCTTATTATATTTTAATATTTTAACAAATTCCAAAAGTTCCCCTCCCCTCACTTATAAAAGGAAACGTCATGTTATCTTTTATTCACACTTAAAAATCATTTTTATGGGAAATACCTACCCAAATACATTAATTAATTCTAATAACACGTCCTAGAGGCCTTTTTTTGATTAAAAAACCCTCCAAGGAAGGATTTTTGTGTAAATCTAAAGAGGTATACTGAAGAAGATATATTGTATTAACCAAGAGTTTTTATTTATTTTTTCTTATACCTTCTTAAAATATTATACAACTACAATTAAATAATAATACCATTATAATAAATATAATTATATGTTATTATTCTAAAGAAATAACTTATATCTATATCCTCTGCCATCAAATGAGAAATAGAATTGTCGATTGTGTGTACGATGGACTACCACCTCACAAACTGATGCAATTCATTTCCCATCACCACCTATCATGAATGGATATAATTTTGGATTTAAAGTTTATATATGAAATTTATGACATAATTATACTTATTTAATTATAATATCATATCTACCTTCTTACCTTCTAATCTTTTGGAAAAAAATAACGTCGCCTGTGCGTATGTGTGGACTACCGCCTCCACAAAGCGATGTGATTAATTTTTCATTTATGATTTATATGGATGGTAATATGGATAAATTTAATGAATATAAATGGTATATATGATATAATAATTAATTTTTAAAGGTTATTTAATATTTACCTTCCTTTCATTCCATTCACCAAAATGTGAAAACAACATTCATGCGTACGTACAACTTGCCTTCTCTATGAACAATGTAATTCATTTTTCTGTAAATTACTTTAATGTATGAATATAAATTTGTATATAATGAATATAAATTATATTTATATCATTATTAACATTATGGAGATGATGTAACCATGATCAAATTATAAGTACCAAAACTATCGAACCAAATCATATATGGAGAATGAAGTAGTTATCACCCGTGATAGCGATTTTAATAAAGAATTATTAATAAATATGTGATAAATGATTAAAAGTAAATCATGTATGGTATTATATATATATGATTATGTTTCTGTAATATATGCACAATAAAAATATATTTATTATATAGGAGTTTCGAATGAGTATGAAGAAATTCAAAACATATAGTAAAAGATTTTGTCTCAATTTCCTTTTATTGAGGCATATTTTAATGTTATGAACCAAATTTATTTTAAATGGTCTATATGTTTCCAAATTCACATGTTGTATCATTAATTATTCATAATAAATGGTATTTTATGTTTCAATTAAAATTATTTTATCCAACAATATTTTACTTGAAAATTACCATGTAGCATGTGTTTCATAACTCAATTTTCTTTCTTTGGATTATAAATTTTTTTTATTGATTATACCATTTCAAGATTTTGTGTAAAATAGAATTTGTTTTATTTATGTATTATTTTAATTTTTTTACATGGATTTACATTTTTTACACATAATAACTTTATTTATAAATCCTCACTTCAATTTTATGATCATTAGAAGGGTTCTGCATCTCAAATTATCTTCTTTGGGACATATGATATGTTATTTAAAAGACCCCAAACCTAGTAGACTAGAGTTAGTGGTTTCCTTATTTCATTGGTTCTAGATACAAGTGATCAAATACTCAATGACCTAATAGTTTATTAGTACTGTAAAAAGTAGATATATACTTGAATTACACATTACATTTGAAAACCTAAAATATAACATTGTATTTTATTCAAGAACACCAATATTCACATTAGAATATCCCTGTATATCAATTATAATACACTTATTAGCATCTTGAGGAAAGTAAATATTATAAAGTGGTGAAATTAGATTATTAGTAAGGGTATGTGTACAATAAAATATATCATGAATAAATAAGACTTAAAAAATATGGCAAGATAAATATCTGAAGACACATTATATTTAATTAATAACTTAAGCATGAAGAATAATATGGAAAAAATAAATAATGATAAAATAATTCAATATAAATAATCACATAAGCTTAAAACTTATACATGAATATTATAACTAATAAAATAATCACATGGACCTCAATAACTAATCTTATAATGAGGTAATGCATAAAATATGACATTATAAACATATCATCAAGGCCTTATACCAAGAAATATTATATAAATGGGTAAGGCCTCGACCAAATAATCATGCTAGTTTGTCTCATGAGACCTACCAATGAATCAAGAAGATATAGCGGGACTCTATCATCACTTACTAAGTAAAATTTATTTTTTTATATGAAATTGGAGAAAAATAATCAATATAAAAATTTGTATTGAAAAACTAGCATACTAAATGTTAATAATTTCCCCAATAAATAAAGATAATCATAAACCATCCAGAGTAACATGATGAATATTATCAAAATAACACATCCCCAATAATTCTAATCATAAACCATCCCTAATAGTTTATAATAGTATATTATATTATGGTCCATTTAGACTCTAGGTTTCATGTGTCATAATCCATCTAAGTGATTAACTTAATTTAAAAATAAATATATCATAAAATATCAGGGTGTTAGAATTACACACCTATATTCTTTTCTGAGGTTTATATAATACCCCTTTGAAATTTTATGTCATAAATATTCTTATTTTCTTGATATTTAAAGTTTCATTTGATTTTATTCATTCATGGGGCTTATGATTCAAAAGTTACCAAAGCGGTAAGGGATTTATTTTTGAATCCTATTTTAATTGGGATTATTTATGCTTGAATTTTCATTGAGGAAATTATATAATACTTATCCAATAATTATCTTTAATTATTATTATTCTATAGTTATTTCTTTAGAATACATTTTTTCCTTTAATTTTCATTAATTTAGGTACTCAAGATATTGAAATAATGTTTTTAAGGAAAACTAGCAATGTTTTACTCTTTGGCAGGGAATATTTCTCTTCCATATCCATGTTTTCCAAAAAATGTTTTCAATATTTTTTACTATTATCCAACTATTGTTTAAATTAATCTTTACACTTTTTTATTTTTTACAATAATGTGAAAGGAATGTTTTCTTTTAACTTTTATGACATGAACACAATTTCCTATTTTTATGACCACTCAATGATTTGAAGCTTCATTAAATTGTTTCCATAGTTCTTTTTAAAGAAATTTTTTTCCATAATATTTTTAAAATTTTTATATTTTAAATAATTTATTTCAAAATGGAAAGATATATTCCCCAAGAATGTTTTTAATGATATTTTTATGGTATTTTTATTCATCTACTATAGTAAACTTTGGTGTTTCTTATGTTTGACTAGGGATATGATCCAATGGTACCATCCTTATTCTTTATTTGGATGGTTTGTGATTATGATGAAGAGATATTTTGGAAACCCATTTATTTTCCATGGGTTATTCTATAATATATTTATGAAATGTTTGTGAAACCCATTTTGTTTTCATGGGTTACGATATGATGATACGATTAATGATCTTATAGAATACATATGCATTGTTTTCATTATGCGATGTGTGGTCATTGAATTATATATCCCTGCAATTCCTTGTGTAAAAATTTGTATCTCATAATATAATTATGGTATGCAAGTCAATGTGCTTTATATACTATGGGAAACAAGTCGATGTGATTGATCCACTTTAGGAAAAAAGTCTATGTGCTTGATAAAATATGGGATATAGGTGGTGTTGCCTTATCTATTATGATATGGGAAATAGGTAGGGATTCCTGATCTACTATTATTTTATGGTCTCAATAGTTAACCATGACATATTAAATGGTTTATATACTTATTATGGTGCTACAGTTTTATGACATTAAATTATGGTTCGTGATTGATTTATGATGATTTGTCACTCTTATAATTCATGTATTTTGAAATGATAAATATTTATGCCATGAATAATGTTTATAATCTTTGAAATATTGGGTATGCACTTTATAAGTTAGGCCCATTATCTCACACCCTTATACTTATCTTATGTTTTAATATTATCATTGATTGATATCTCTTATGTTTACCACTATTGAGCATCTGAGCTCACCCTTTCTTACATTTCCTTTCATTAGGTTATGAATAAAGTTTTTAAGTAGGGTATGTCTATGAAGAGTAATAAATAGTGAGATCATTTTTGGAGATTTTGAAGATATTTCATGAAATAATGATATTTTTTATCTAGTCTACAAAGACACAAAACTTTTATGTCCCTCAGGCATATATTTGTGAAATGTATTTAATATTCATCTAAAAGGTATAATATCTATGTATGAAAAGCATAGGTTACTATAGTTGGTATCATATCATGGGTTTATTCAATATTTTGAGATTAATATTATATAGCTTTGGTTAAAATATTAAGGATAGGTTTAAGTATAGTAAAACATCCTAAAGTTTTGGTAAGGAAATGATTATATAATTTTACAAATAATACATCCCTATCAAGATACTATAAGTGGAATTAGTTTTATCACAGATGTATCTAGGGGTAATAACCCCAAAAAGAGTTTGTCTAGTATATCTAATCTATTATTATAGTGCACGGTGAGTGTGCCCTTACTGTGCACCTAGTTTGACACTCCTGGTGGATATTATTTGGTCAATTCACATTTTATTTACAAACAATAATGATGGATTTGTATAGATAATAATCATGAATGACCTAGGTAAATCCTAAGGTGTAAAATATTGAAAAGAATATTTCATTCTTTAGACAACCTATAAATAATATTTCTTAATTATGTTTATTATTTCCAACACTATGATTTTTTGTTTTAATCAATGGATGGAACGAGGATGAATAATGTTAATGTTGAATGTGATGGACAATGCAGTGATTTTGAGAAACCAACTGGGATGATTCTTGAAGTGAAATATATTGTGATTATTCTTAATAAGTTATCATGATATATCATTAGTAACCTATATATTAACCAACTCTTGGATTCTATAAAGAAGAGAAGGATGGAGACCTCTAAGATCTTAGGTGGCAGAGAACATGGAGGAAAGAAGGACAAGTTTCCTTTATGTTAGAAATAAAAAGATACACCCAAGAGAATTTATAAAAGGAATATGTAAATGTTTTATATATTAAAAATAAGGGCATAGAGAAATGAATTATCAATAAAATTTTTGGAATTTAGTGGAGAGAAATAAATTTCACCATAAAGATCTATTTATAGTTCATTATCTTAAATGTGGGGAACCTGGCCATTATCCAAGTCATTTTCCTCTTTGAAAGGTTAACTAATAGACCAAGGAAGGACCTATGAAATGATGGATTTATTTATGTATTGGGATTAAATTATTATGTTGTAGAAGTATTTTTGCCAATGGTATTTTGGTTATAAGAATCACGAAACATCCATGGATTGTGTTAATTTTGGAAGCATATATGTTTTAATGTAAGATAAACTTAAGAGTTATAGATACCATCATGGAATTATGAGTTTAAGTTTGATCATAAGTTTGATGTCTTAAACACCCCTTTTGTGGTTTTAAGTTACACTACTATAAAACTGGCCTTTAACAGCGCTGGTATTTATCAGCGCTACAAAAAAATGCTGATAAATGGAATATTTATCAGTGCTAAGGAAAGATATGATAAATTTATCCTTTTATCAGTGTTTTTTTAGCACTGATAAAGGGTACCTTTAATAGTGCTTTATTTTTAGTATTGATAAATGGCATCCTTTATCAGCGCTTTATTTTTAGCACTGATAAAGGGTAACATTTATCAGCACTTTATTTTTAGCACTCATACAAGGTACCCTTTACCACTACTTTATTTTTAGTGTTGATAAAGGTCTGAATAAATAAAATGAAATAATTAACAAAATAAAAAAAATGAGTTTATTAAAAAAAATATTAAAAAATTTATAAATTAAATAATTATTGATAAAAATGAATAAATTTATTATACATTATTAAATATTAAACATTTCATTAATTAGATAATTATGATAATTAATGTTATTAAATTGTATATATTAAATATAAATATATATTAATGTATATAATTGTGATCTATATATTACAAAATATTTATGCACTTTACATTAAATAGTCATATATTTATTGAATAATAGTTTATAATAAAAAATTAATATGAATTAAAAATATTGACTAATTGCATAATAATTGACATATAATTGAATGTCATTTGATTTTTCAATTCAACATAGATCAAATCTATGTTACATTGATTTCACATATACATAATTAATTCATCTTTATATATAATGCACACACATAAAACTTATCCATTTTTTCAATATTGTTAGTGTAATTATTCTTAATTTATTCAACTTCACTCATTTTTGACATATATGTATGCACTTAAAATTAGATATTCATTAATAATGTTAAAAATATATTTGTAAAAAAATATTTATAAATAAAAATATTTATAAATGTACATTTACTATATTTATACAATTATATATTTATAATTATAAATAAATAAATATATTTTTTAAAATTATTTATATAATTATAAATAAATAATTATATATATTTAAATAATTATTAAATTTATAATAAATTTACTTAAATAATGAATATATTTACTATATTTATATTTATATATATTTATAATATATATGTTTAATTATATAAATATATATAATGATATAAATATTATTTTTTAAAAATATTTCTATAATTATAAATAAATAAATATAAATAAATATTTATAAAATTATAATAAATATATTTAAAAAAGAATATATTTACTATATTTATATATATATATATATTTATTAAGTTTATATAAATATTTAAAATTATTTATTTAAAATTATAATTATAAATCCTTTAACAACGCTTAAGTAATAGGCACTGATAAAAGCATCTTTATTAGTGTTTTTTTCACTGACAAAAATGAGGCTTTACCATTGCTAAAAAAGTGCCGATAAAATGAAAATTTATCAGTTCTATAAGTTAACAATAATAAATATTGGTTTTATTAGTGTTTTTTAGCATTGATAAAGACCTACCTTTATCAGCACTGATAAAAAGTTCTTTTATCAACGCTTAGGTAATAAGCACCGATAAAAGGACTCTTTATCAGTTCTTTTTTATAAGAGATGATAGAAGTGTCCCGATCTAATTAAAAAACCCTAATAATTTTCAAAACCATCACAATATCAGAAGATTTTGTGGAAGCCACTTGCTACCGGTGCTCCTCCTCGGTGAATCGAAGCTTGAATCACACCACTTGACTACCTACAGTTGCTTAAACATCTTAGCCGAAATCCAGTGTTCGATTAAAATTAGGGTTTCTGAAGAGGGTCTCAGATTTTGTTCAACCTAGAGAGGGAGTCCTTCCAATTTTCTTTATCTATTTTTGGTTTCTTTTTTGATTTCTTCTTCAATGATGTCATTATTTGTGGTCCGGTGATTGTATACTAGTGGGGTATACCTTTTGATTTTCTCAGTTTCCCATTTTGATTCAACTCCTGATCACTCATGGAGAGTTTATTGTTTCTAGACTCAATGGTGACACATGGATTCACATGGAGTTTAGTTGCTTGTTTTATTTTATTTATGTTTCCCAAATTGATCACCCAAATTTATCATACATATTTTTCATTCTTTATTTTACCAATGTATTCCATACATGTGAAATTTTAGAAATTGAAACTGGGGATTTTGTGTGTGAGGGAGTTGAAGGTAGGCTAAGGGATTTCTTTTATATTATACTACTTCATATATTCTTTTTTCTACTTATCTCGGTTGGTGTGATAATACAATGTATGGATACATCATGGAAGTTTTTATTTAAATTTTATTTCTACTAGTTTTATTTATTTTTTGGGCCAAACTATTCCCACTGTGTTGTTTTTCATGCCCTAGTGCTTATTGCCAGCCTGAGGGGGATTGAGAATGTCCCTTGGACACTGTCATTATATAGATTTAAATTCCACCCACAAAATTTGAAAATATTATTCAATTTTCTATGGGTTTCAACATGGGTTTTCATTATTCCTTTTGAAATCTATAAAACACTTCCCTCACATACATGGATTGGGAAATAAATATCCCATGAATTCCATGAGTTGCCTATGAATGAAGGAAAACTTTAACTCACTAATCATCAGTATTTAAAAATTGGTCATTGTTAATGTAGAAAATTATTATCATCATTCATCTCTTTAAACTCTAAATATTATGTCATACACATTGATAAACACTTTCAATCTATCCATAAAATTATTCTTTATGTAATGATTTTGATCAATACATCATTTTTTAAAATAAAGTTTCTTTAATAATTCATTTAACCTTCAATACCAAGCTCTTAGTTCTTGTTTCAATTCATACATCACATTTGTCAATTTAAAAAAATTATTCTCATATTAAATATTTAGAAAACTCTCTATATGTTTGATGTAATTCCTATTTGTGTAATCTATTAGTAAATGCTAATTTTATATCTAGTTGGAGTACATTGAATTTACTTTGGATGGGTTGGTGTAGTGATATGAAATCCCAAGAGTCTAGAGATGTTTTCAAATATTGATATACCATTAATTTTAAATGTAATAATTCCTTAGATTTCTACATCACTTATTCCAATATATTTTTATATCTTCTTGTTGATTGAATGGGAATATATTATTCTTGTTTATCATATTTGAGTTTCGTATTAATCCTTAATTACCTATATTATTTTTTAATTTGTTTAGGGGATTTAAGAAAGATTTGATGTGGAGTAATTATTTTCTTAAATTCAATTACCCATTTTCTTCAACATACTGAAATTCTTTGAAACAATCAAATGTTGAGTTTCCCTTATTAGAATTGTTTATAACTTTCACTTTTGATAATGAATATCTTATGTGAATTTATATATATTTTGTACAAAATTAATCTTTTACAAACCAAATAGGATGTATATAAACCAAAAATGGATGCACAGTAATCGTTTGACAAACTAATATGAATATGGAGTTAAAAAGTTTATCAAGTTTGCAAGAGAGCACACAGACAACCCTTTTAAAATCCACTGTTTGTGTTTACATTGTTATTATTCAAGATAAATTAGTCAGGAAAATTTGGAAGAATATTTATGTCTATTTGGATCTATTGATCACTGGATGCAAAAAAAGGATTGGATATGCATCACTCACAAAGATAATAACAAAACTAAAGATTCTCTGTGCACTTCACTACTATTGGTTAACTATCGCTTAGTATAGCATCTGACCTGAACTTCCTACCCAATGTCCCTGTGATTCTCTCATCCCACACATAGAGAGAAAAAAACTAATTATATTCTTGAACATAGAGAGAAAATTTTATAGAATAAGATAATTCATTGGGTAAAGGTTTTTTGGAAAACAAATATGATTGAAGAAACAATATGAGAATCAGAAAATGCAATGAAGGAAAAATATTCCCACTTGTTTAAATAATGAATAAAATTGTGAGGAAGTGAAGGAAAATTTAATGATGAATGGTGATATTATAGAGATAGCGGTGAGCAAGTATGTAATGAGAGAATCACGAGGACACCAGATAGAAAGTTCAGGTCAGATGCTATGCTAAGCGGTAGTTAACCAATAATAGTGAAGTACACAGAGAATCCTTAGTTTTGTTATTAACTTTGTGAGTGATGCACAACCAATCCTAGTTTTGGAACCATTGATCAATGGATCCAAATAAAAATCAATATCAATAATTGTCTTATGGTTTCTTAACATCTATATAGTCTTCTAAACTATAATGAAGTGCACATAGAATCCTTAGTTTTGTTATTATATTATATTTGGACCAAATAAACCCTTTGGAAAGATGTAAAGGTAATGTTATGATATTATTTATCTATTTTACCGAAAAAATATATGATGAAACATTGATTTAATTTTAATTAATCTTTACATATTTTTATTATTTTATAATATTTCTGTCCATGTGTTATACCTTTATAAGAAGAGAAACGACGCTCTCTATGCTCAATCACATAGGTAATATTTATGTTTGCATAGTAAAATTATTTTCTATATAATTAATATATTGTTTCATATTTATTTTTTATTTATTTATTTTTAGTATTACTTATATAATAATTGTTTTCTTATAGAGGTGTATTTTTTTACTCGATTTGGGATGCTCTATCCAAATTTCATGCTTCTTCTCCCTTAAAAAATTTTCACCCCTATAGTGGTGCATTTATCACTTTATTTCAAATTACCTCCACTACCTTTGTAAGAGAAGAAATGGAATCACCTCTGCTCAATCACAGAGTTAATCTTGATGTTTTGATAGTAAAATTATTGTCAATAGAATTAATTTATTTTTTCATATTTATCTTTAATTTATTTTGTTTTAGTATTAATCACATAATAATTGTTTTCTTATACAGGTGGATTCTTTTTTTTTCGAGTTGGGGTTCTCTGTCCAACTTTCATTCTTCTTCTTCCTTAAAACCTTTTCACCCATATAGTTGTTCATTTATCAATTTATTTCAAATTACCTCCACTGCCTTTGTAGGAAGAGAATCGATGCCACCTATGTTCAATCATAGAGGTAATCTTTATTTTTTCACAGTAAAATCATTTTCCATAGAATTAATTTATTATTTCATATTTATGTTTAATTTATTTATTTTTAGAATTACTCACATAATAATTTTTTCCTATACAGGTGGATTCTTTTTTTCGAGTTGAGGTGCTCTTTCCAACTTGCATGATTCTTCTCCCTTAAAACCTTTTCACCCCTATAGTGGTTCATTTATCACTTTCTTTTAAATTACCTCCACTGCCTTTTTAGGAAGAGAAATGACGCAACCTATGATAAATTATAGTGGTAATCTTGATGTTTGTAGAGTAAAATAATTATCCATATAATTAATGTATTATTTCATATTTATTTTTAATTTATTTATTTTTAGTATTACTTACATAATAGTTGTTTTCTTATACATGTGGATTCTTTTGTTTGAGTTTGGGTACTCTGTTCATATTTCATCCCTTTCTATACCAAAACTTCCACAAACTTTTTCTCCCTCAAAACCTTCCACCCATATAGTGTTGAAATTTATCACTTTCCTTCAAGTTCTCTCCAATGCTCAATCATAGAGGTAATTTGATATTTTCAAAGTAAAATCATTATCCTTAAAATTAATGTATTATTTCATATTCATTTTTAATTTATTTCTTTTTAGTATTACTCATAATAATTGTTTTTTTATACAGGTGGATTCTTTTTTTTTCAAGTTGATGTGGTTTGTTCAAAGATTCTCATGTTGTGTTGGAAGTTCGACAAAGAATGTCAATGGAAATCATGGTAACATTGACTGTTCAGATTGTTTTGAGACTTTGAGATTTATAGGAATCATATGCACCTCAATCCGACAAATAATGTGACTGGTATGACTCCAATTACTTCTTTCCATTTTAAATTTACATTAATTTTAGTTAAAAAGAAAAATGACTCAATGTGTCTGTTATGAGTTTATAACTAACATTTGACTTTAAAACGTTCCACTCATTGAAAACTAAGAAATCATGCACATATTTTCTTGATAATTTAGGTAATAAATTCATAAATCATTTGTTATGTATATGAATTCATCTCACATCAAACCAATACATGATGTGATCTGTATGAGTCAAAGTGTGTGTTTTAAGTTTTTAATGACATTTTAGTAAAAAAGAAAGTGACGTACTCAAAAATGATAAAAAAAATTCATATTTTTTTGATACTTCATGACACTAATACATAAGTTATTTTGAATGCGTATAAATTAGCCGCACCTTAATTCGATATACAGTTAGACCAGTATGACTCTAAGTGTGTCTTTATTTAAAATTGACATCAATTTTAGTAAAAAAACAAACCGACCTACTCCAAACTGAACAAAAACATTCATATTGTTTTGATACTTTATGAAAATGATCCATAAGTGATTTAAGACATGAATTAATTAACCTCACCACAATCTAATGCATGGTGTGACTGATATGACTTAAAGTGGGTGTTTTTATTTAAAATTGACATCAATTTTAGTAAAAAGGCCAAATGACTAACTCAAAACTGAGAAAACCCATTAAAATTGTTTAAATACTTTAGTAAAACTATCTATAAGTCATTTTTTTATGTTTAGGAATCATCCTCACCTCAATCCGATACAAAATGTGATTGATATGAGTCAAAGTGCATGTTTCAATTTTAAAATGAAATTTTAGTAAAGAAGATAAGTGACATACTCAAATCTGAGAAAACACATTCAGATTTTTTTTATAATTTATAAAAATGATCCATACGTCATTAGGTACATGTAGAAATCATCCACACCACAATATGACGCACGGTCTGACCGCTATGACTGAAAGTTTGTCTTCTTATTTAAATTTTTTGTCAATTTTAGTAAAATGGACAACTGTCCTACTCAAAACCAATAATTTTTTTTATTGTTTTGATAATTTATAGAAAATATCCATAAGTAATTTGAGACATGTAGGAATCATCCACACATCAATACGATACATTATGTGCCCAGTATGACTCAAAGAGTCCATTATGAGTTTAAAATTAACATTTTAGTTCAAAAAGTGTCACTCACTAAAAAATGATCAAATGCACTCAGATTTTCTTGATAATTTAGTATAATGACTCATAAGTAATTTTTGATGTATAAGAATCCCTTTCATATATAATAGATACATGTCGTGATCAGAATGATTCAAAAGTGCATGTTTTTAGTTTAAAATGACATTTTAGTAAAAAAGACAACTAACATACTCAAAACTGAGAAAATACATTCATATTGTTTTGATACTTTAGGAAAATGATCCAAAAGTTATTTTAGATGTGTTGGAATCAGTTACACTCCAATCCGATGCACGGTGTGACCAGTATGACTCTTAGTGCATCTTTTTATTTAAAATTGACATCAGTTTTAGTAAAATTAACACTTTATGTTAATTTATTTATTTATATTAATACTAAAATTAGAATTATTTTCTTATAAAAGTTTATTATTTTTCTCAAGTAGGTGTGGTTTGTGTAGAAATAGCATGAGTTGGGTCAGGATTAAAAGATAAAATAACATTGATGTTTTTGAATGTATGTCATAATTTTTATTTATATAATTGTGTGAACCAATGTTTGAAATTTCAATAATATAATGTTTTGTTCTTGTGTTTGTGTTTTAAATTTCATCTCATTTAAATACTATATTGGGACTTGTTTTCGTTGATATATGTTGTGTTTCTGGTGCTGTGGTGTACTGTAACCGTGCACTGTAGTGGTACTGCAGTGTGCTGTTGTAAGACACCGTAGTGTATCCCTTTATAAGTGATTTTAAAAGCTCTTATAGAGGCCACATTTATCAGTGATTTTAAAAGTGATGATAAAGTTATAATTTATCAATGCTCATAGAAGTGCTGATAAAAGACCAGGGTTTTTAATCTCACTCGTGTAGTCAACACTTTTCAAGCACTGATAAAGGCCATTTCTAGCACTGTTAAAGGCCAATTTTGTAGTAGTGTGATGATATTTTAATGTGATTAATGAAATTTTTGGGGATGTTTTATTGGGATAAGGTATATGTAACCCTTAGGTTCAACATGAAGTATTATTTGAGAAATAATACTCCTTTCATAAGTTTAAAGGTATTTATAAGCTTTAAGGTTTATATGATCTTTAATTATTAAGGTTATTTTTAAGAATCTTAAGTATATTTATTGGGATGTTATAAGAATGATATTAATATGGTTTTAGTAAAAATTATAACTGATCACATCTAGAAAGGACACATGGCATGAAACCACAACCAAATGGTGAAAAGGGTGAAACACCTATCATTGGCATACATGATGTCTTGGTCAATATATTTTTTAAAAATTATGTGACATATAAAGATTAAGTTTATTTTGAGAATATATGTTTTATTATAGATATAACCATGGAATTGAAAACTAAATTAGTTATTAGGTGATTAATTTTATTTAAGAAGAAGTTCAATATTTTGGGAAACTATATGATTAAGGTAAAATGAACTTTATGTGATTTTATTTGAGGAATAAAGGTTGAATGATATTTTGGAAGCATATGTGATTTTAATATGGATTTATGGTGATTCAATTTATTCATGGAAATTATTATAATATCTTAGAGATTATATGATATAGATATATACATTTTTGGTACAATACATTAAGAGTTATTGATGTTATTTGGAGATAAATGTAAAATTTTTCTTGGAAGAATATGTGATCAATTAATTTTAATATTTAGGTTCCAATATTAGTTAGAAATATTTTGAGGATTTTTAAGGTTATTTACTTATAGAATGATCTATGTTGAACATTGGGTGTTATTGTTAAGGCATTGGTGGTTAATGCTGTATTTCTTTATATAATGGTTTATTTATTATGAGAATTATCTTGTACTAATGGTTTTGGTGTTGGTTAATGTATAAAGATAATAGGAATATATTTTTATCCTTTTGTGGATTATTTTATCCATTAAAAGTTTATTTTAGTGCTTTAGTCATGAAAAATTCATCTTGAATAATTTTCATTTGGAGGAAAAGATGAGATTGCGGTGGAAATTGATTAAAGGATGAAATTATACTTATCATGTAAGTATATTTACTTATGTTCTTTGTCTAGTTGGTAAAGTAATTACTCAACTATTGTAAAATGATCTTGAAACAAAAATTTTATCCTATTACCTTTATTTCTAATGAATCAATTGTCATTTTTCACACCTCATCGATTTATGGTTTTGTGGTAATTAAATTTCTCTTAATCATTCATTTGATTATGATAAATGATTTATATAAATCTCCATAATTATTTAGACATTACATTTTTTTCTCCATGTCCATATTTTCACTTCCCACTAATTTTATCCTATTTGGAAACCTAGTTATGCAACCTTCTCATTTCCATTTCAATTTCTTAAAAAGAAGTTTTATTAACCCTTTTTAAGATATGAGTTTTCAACAAAGGTATTTTCAAATATTAAAACTTTGATGACCAAGATAAAATTTTGAGGTTGAAATTTATTTAAGTGGGTATAATGTAACACCCCAATATTATATAATATATTTATCTTTAAATAAATTTAATTTCTTTAATATCATGCATTACACACAAAACAGAGTTTAAAAGAACCGTGATATACTTTTAAAATATTATTATTTAAATGTGATTATTATAACCTAGATGTTAAATTAGTGGTATTAATTGAATAAATAAACAATGAAAAAATATTTATAAAGGGTTTTTATATTTTAAATTTATTTCTATATAAGTACTTGATCTTCAATGAAATCATTTTATTCTCCAAAAATGTATTTTCTTTAATAAACAGGTTTTATTACTTTTTTGTGAGAAAATAATATAATTATCTTCTGTCACTTTTAGAATTAATATTTTAAAAAATTAACCTTATTTTTGAAATCAACATATCATCATTAACTTAGGGTGAAATTTTGGGATTTCTTTTCTGAAAATATTGATTTTTCAATGAAAAGTGAAAAATATCAATTTTTTTTGTAAAAGTGTCATTTATTTTTATTCAAAAATCCCCATAATATTTCTAATTTGATTCTAAATTAATATATGTATCATTTAGTTATAAATAATATAATTAATTACATATTAATTATCATTATAGATGATCCGGGTATAAAAATACTTTTTGACTTAAAGGACCTTTTTGTAGAAAATCGTTTTTCACCACACTTTACGGGATACTTATAGAATAATTTTTTCCTATTATAGAGATTGAATCTGGTAAAATGTATTCCATATTTGAAATCATCATAATTAATATTATTTAATAAGGTTAATTTATTTTTTTCACAATGAATTGTAAAAATAGTAAAAATTTGTCACCATGGTAAAAGGGAAAATCAGGTTAACATAGATTAAAACTAAGTGATATGGAAACCATTATTCATATTTAATCTTATTGGATGAAGTTATTTCTTCATATTTCACCTTTTTATCAATATTAATTTATTTATGGGATACTTTTTCATTAAAGTGACCTATATAACATCTTTATTAAATAAAAAGACAGAATATCCCTCTCTTAATTTTAAAAATATATCATTTGTTTACATAGAGAAAAAATAAATTCATGAATGAATATTAATAGTTATTTTTAGGATAATAAAATTATTTTTGTTATGGTAATTTATTTATAATTTTTAGTAATTATATTATTACCTTAAAAATTTTACACAACATCGATATAATATTTATTCAATTAATTGAAAAATAAAATACTAATTTTAACAATATTAAAAGTAATATAATTTGAGTGATTTATAGTATTCCACAAATTTTATAGATATATATGAAATATTATGTATATGTTTAAATATTATATTCAAATTAAATCTTTTTATTGGGGTCTTTAAAGTCAAATTAAATGAATAGTTCCAAAATTGACATTAATGATATTTTTTAATAAATTATATTTTATTAAATGATTTAAAATTCATAAAAATATTATCTTCCACCAATTAAATATAATATGGTTTAAAATATCAACTGTGGTCTATTTATAATTCATTTTTCAAATTTTTATAACTTTTATAACCATTTAAGATTGAAATTGTTGTTACCGATTTTAAGGTTAAAATAGGTTAACTATGAGATTAAACCAAAAGGTTAAGTTTAAAACACCACTTAAACCTATCTAAGTTTTATTGGTTTATGAGATTTAAACAAAATAATACCTTATATTCAAATATATATCATTTTTGAATTATTTTTCTATATAATTACCTTTTTATATTTTAATATTTTATGAAATTCCATAAGTGCCCCTTCCCTCACTTATAAAAGGGAACCTCATATTCTCTTTTATTCATACTTAAAAATCCTTTTGGTTGATACAATACCTAAACAAATACAATTCTTACTCACTTTAAAATTTACTATAATTTTTTTGATTAAAAAATCCTCCTATGAAGGATTTTGGTGCAAACCTAATGAGGTTGTCCGAATAAGAGGTTTTATTCATAACCAAAAATTTTTGTTTTATTTTTTCTTCTAACTACTTCAAATATTATCAAAATATTCTAAAATAATAAAAAAATTATTTTAAATAAACTGATATTCCATTATGTAAATATCAAAACTTATATTCATATGCTCTTCCAAAAAATTGGAAATGAAACCATCATTCATGTGTACAACAGACTATCACCTTACGAACTGATGTAATTTGTTTTCAATCAACTCTTACACATGAATATAATTATAAGGCCCCTGCCTTAAACCTTAATTAATATTAAGTTTTAATCAATAATTTACTTTATTTCACATTAAGTATCTTTTCAGTTTTATATTTTTATAGAATTATGCCATAACTATTATATAACATCTCAAATATTACAAAGTAGACACTTCTACTCACTATCCATTTTTTCACAAAAATAAAACTCTTTAAAATAAAACATGATTTCTTTTTCTTGAAAAAAATCTTAATAACATTCATATTTACTTATTCCTTTCTTTTAACCATCCCTATACCCTGTTAAAAACATTTCAGAAACTAAGGATGAGAACAAAAAATCTCAGTATGGGAATATAAAATAAGGAAAGAAAATGTTATTCCATAAATACTTATAAACCCATATAGTCATACTTTTCACACATGAAACATAATATCTTTAACATACCTCATGAAATCATAGGATTCTTGAAAAAATTATAGAAATTATAAATCATAAAGGTAACTTATAGCATCCATATCATACTTACAATATAGCTTTCACATCTAGATTGGGGTAACCTACATGGCTATATTTGGAATACCCATTACAATATATTCCCTAAATCTCTTAGGATAAACCTTATCATTTAACTTCTTCTCATTATAAAATGCATTGGAGAGCTGTCATGGGATCACTCACCCTCAGTTTATCACGGAACCACCCATCTACATAAGCAATTCCCAAGAACCATAACATAATCATAACACATTAACAAGCACACAGGTAAAATAAAATTTCCACATTAAAATCACAAGATATAATTCCAAGATATTTAAATAATAAATCCCTTATAAAAACCATTTTCAATACCAAAATACATGGAAAGGGAATATGGTATTTATTTTCCTTTTAAAAACATTAAGGCTTATAGAGGAAACCTAATATCAAATAATGGTCATGGCAACATAAATATCACTGTCTCTGCATATGTTAAAAACAAATATTCCTTTTGTTGTTTAGTAAAAGTCTTCTTAGAAAAATATTCCTTTTGAAAAAAATTGAATGAAGTTAAAATTAAAAGGGGTTTTATTATATACTGTATAAAAGAAGGTGGTGTATATTATCTAAATATGCCTCAATGAAAGGAGATTGAGATGAAGTCCCTTACCTTAATTCCAAATCATCACATACAATCATTATATTCCTAAATAATAAAATTAGGTTAATTTATAATTTCTTTATAACCTTTTTCAAGTTTATTATTCATTTTTATAACTTATTACCTTGTTATAAAACACATATAATCATTTAAGTTCATATCAAATGTTTTGTCGATATTCAGTACTTGAGCCGAATATGAAATTGCTATGATGTAAATTGTCCACATGGTCATAAGTACATAATATCTAGAATAGTATTCATGAGATAATAATAAATTTTATACATTAATCATACTTTTTAAATAAAACCATTAATTATGGTTTTGAATAATGAATAATGTTATAATCATGGAGACGATAGGCCATATGTACGCATGACTAACATTTTTCATTTTTCATTGATCATTATGGAAATAAGATAATAATTATTTTATCTTTACATAATTATAATAATATTATTAGCATCATAATAATCATTTAAATATACTTATATATATCATACAAGTGATGTGGTGAATAAAAATGTTTCACATCGCTTTGTGGAGGTGATAGTTCACATGTATGCACGAATGACACAATTATCTTTATGTGCATGGTAAGTAAGAACATAATTGGAATATTATTATTTTAAAATGATAAATATATCATTAATATCATATATAAACATTTATTCCATCATTATAACTAGTATTGATAGAGGGTAATGAAAAATGAACTATATCAGTTCGCAAGGAGGTAGTCTGCCGTTCACATGAACGAAATATTCATTTCTGATTTGATGAAATTGGAGATGGATTTATGTGATAATATTATAGGATTGAAATAAAGAATTTATATTCTCAATTATAAGAGGGGGTGAATTTCAAATTTAAAAACATTCATTTTTAACCATAATGAAAACTATGTTTAACAAAGTTAAACAAGGTAAATTCACAAACCCAAAAATAGTTCTATGAGAAAAACTTGCTTAGGTTACAGAAATATGGTTTAAGAAATGAAACTTAAGAAAATTTTACTTTAGAAAAGATTCTACCTTAAAGATTATAGAATCTTACTTATCAGAGTAAGTAAAAGTATTCGAAAGTATAATAAGGTTATACTTTCTTCCTTTATCAAAAAACATTGAAAATAAAAACATGAAACAAAACAAGTAACAAGTAGGAAATATTTTAACCCAAAGAGTAGGCTATCCAACAAACTTAGATAAAGGTCCCTTGATTTATACTTTCAAGAAATTCTGTCTTACCCACACTAGGGTAAGCCCTTGATAAAAATATTGGAATCCGTTTTTCTATCCCTACAAGAACTCAATATTTAAGGTAGTCGGCACCTCTGTCTTCCTATCCCCAGAAGTCCTTGATTGTATACAACAACAATCAAAGTTGCACAAAGCAAGATGAAAAATATTTTCAATACGCACAATGTATGAGAGTCTTTCTCTCTCTAGAAATAACTTCACAGCATGTAATATCTAGGTTGATCAACAAATGTGTGTGAGATCATTCAAATGAGATCCTATTTAAAGGCATAACTCCAATGGTCGGATCCCTCCTCTAATAGTAATATTTTTCCTTGAATCTCAGATGGACTTTTACACATGTCACTCAACTAATAGTTAGTTAGAAACATATTTCATGACATCGTTTTATAACAATAACATGTGTATGGAAAAAATGAAGTTACTTAACCAAATCTATTTTTAGGAGTCTAAGAAAAAAATATAATTTAGAGTCTAACCAAATAAACATTCAGAGTATATAAGACATGAATATTCAATTTCTGTTTTACTAGAAATTTGAAATCTAAATTCTATAGATTCTGGAGTCTGAAATCTGAGAAATTTAGAGTCTGAATTCTGAGGAATTCAGAGTCTGAATTCTGAGAAATTTGGAGGAATTCGGAGTCTAAATTCTGAGGAATTCGGAGTATGAATTCTGAGAAATTTGGAGTTAGAGTTCTGAGGAATTCAGTGTATGAATTTGGAGGAATTCGATGTTTGAATTCTGAGGAATCCGAAGTTGGAATTCTAAAGAATTCAGAGTCTGAATTTAGAGGAATTCAGAGTCTGAATTCTAAAGAATTTAGAGTCAGAATTCTAAAGAATTCAGAATCTAAATTTCAGATAATTTGGAATCTGAATTTCAGAGAATTTGGAGTCTAGATTTCAGAGAATTTAGAGACTAGATTTCAAATAATTCAGAGTCCTATTTTTAGAGAATCTAAAATCTGAATTTTATAGAATTTGGATTCTAAATTTCAAAGAATTTGGAGTATGAAAACAGAACACTCTATATCCCAGGAATTATAAGATTCCAAGGTTTTACATAAGAATATGAATTTTAGACTTAGTAATAAAATGATTTTGATTTTATAGAGATTATAAAATGAAACAATGAGAACAAAGGTAAGGATAAAAATTTACTTAGAGAAAGGAAATTTTCCTTATGAAAATAATCCTTAGGGAAAAATAATTTTCCTTAGAATAAAGTGTTTTTGATTTTAAAAACATAGAGGAATGGAAAATTCATAAGGAAACCTTATTAACTCAAAAAATACTAACATAATAACATCTCAGTATATTGAGGATATTGGATTTATTATTTCATCATGGATGAAGGATATTTAAAGGAAGTGGAAGAAGAAATAAAATAGAAACACTTAAAAAAAATGACACCTCTTCTTCGGTTGATCACCTTTGAAGAACACCCTAACACCTCTAAGAAGGGTGTTCTGCCTAAACTAATGCCTCAAGAAATAAAAGAGGGATTCTAGGAAGGGTTTTGGATAGAGGTTTGATAAAGCAAATAGTTCTTGAAGTGAGAGTATTAGAGAAGTGTGGGTCCCTTTTTATAGGAGAGGGGAGGGGCGCCCTTGGAAACTCTTAAAAATATTAAATTAATATAAATTAATTTTTTAATCAAAATGAATCCAACTTGAGATATGTAGAATATAATATTAGGATAGTTTTAAATTCTATAATAAAATAATTTTTAGACATGTATTTATTTTATTTTAAACCTTATCTTTTCGGTTTACCCTTAATTATTCTCTTTTAATTTTAATTATAGTAACAACATTTTAAATATTAAGAGGCTATAAATTTTACTTATATGGGGTAAATTTTTGATAATTGGATACTCAATGAACTTTTAGAACTTATCATAGTCACTTTTTTATTTTAAAATATTTTTAGTATTTTTAAATAATTTAATAAATTATCATTTTTATAAAATATAAATTATGTCAATTTTTACACTATTAATTTCATTGAATTTAAATAAAATCCAAACAGAGAGATAAATTCAAAGTCTCAAATAGTATTTATTTTAATATTTATAATATCATTTATTTTATTCATTAATTAATAAATCTATTATTGCATCATCGTTACGTCATAATTACATTTAATTATTTATTTCCTAAAAAATGTAAATAAATTACCATGATGTAGGAAAACTTTTTATATTTATAAATACTATTTTTAGTCAAATATATCACTTATATTACACCATATTAAATTTTTTTTAGTAAGAATATAAATGATTATGACATTTTTTCCTTTACTTTTAACTAAATGTTATAAATGTCATAATCACACCCAGGTGGCTTCCAAAGGCCACCATTTCGACCCAAGAATTGTCTTGTTCAGCCATAACTCATTAAATATGATCAGGACAAGTGTTATAGTAGTTTTATATTATTATAATATTATTTTTACTTTTAATTATCCGATTTACCTTTAACCGTGAAAAATAAAATACTAAAGTTACTATTCACCAAAAATTATTTTGATCCTATTAGATCAAATTTTTCATACTGATTACAACCATGTATGTCTATTTTTTAAAATTTAATTAAAAAAAGTGACTAAAATTAATTTAAAGTTAATCCTGTTGATGGATTGAGGAAACATATTTTTAAAAATAAAAACCATCAAAAGATTGACATGTGTTTATATCCAATTTAAAGAGGAAATTACTTCCAATGTCCAATATTGGATTAAATTATAAAATAATCATATAATTATATCTTAAAACCATGTAAAATAATAATCTAAAAATATAATTAAATTAAACAAAAAAGGTGGTTTTGAATTAAAATGTAGTATTTTTTCACTATTCATTAAAAAATGTTTTTTTTCAAAAAAATAAAAAAAATCAACCAAAGTGAATTTTGATGTCCCAATTCTAAATAAAAAGTTTATTTTTTTAAATATAAAATATAAAAGAGACAAAAACTAGATTTAAAAAGGTTTCGACATCAAAATGTGGTAAAACTACCTTTTAAAAATACTAGAGTGTTTTATGCTTAAAATTGGATTTATTCTCATTTCAAGCCTACAAAATTTATTATAATAAGATAAAAATATTTAATAAACATGTTTAAACATAATATAGTTAGTTCTATTTATTCTCTCCAATACAATGTCTAGGTGTTAACTATCATTAAAAATAATAATATTAATAATGTATTATTTTTCAGTATATCTTAGCCTTGTGTGCAACATAAGATTTCAGAGAAACCCACTATTTTGTGTTGGGTATGCTATCAAATAATTCATCCCTTTTAAAGTAAGATTAATATCCAATTCATAATATTAATATATATGAAAGTTTCTTATTCTATAATTACCTAGGATGTTACATCCTTCCCCTCTTTTGGAAATTGCATCCTTAAAAATTTATTTACCTATCAAATAAGTGGGGGTATTTATACATAATATAATTTTTAGATTCACATGGTGCCTCTTCAACCATATGATTTTTCCACAAAACCTTAACTTGATAAATCACCTTATTCTACAACACTTTCTCTCTGCATTCAAGAATATGGACCAGTTATTCTTCATAAGAAATGTTATCTTCCAACTAAACTATTTCTAAACTCAAAACATGATATGGATCCAACATATAATTTTTTTAACATTGAAACATGAAAAACATTGTGCAACTGAAATAAAATTGGATGTAAAGCCACTTGATAGGAAACAAATCCAACTTTCTCCAGGATTTCATAAGGTCCAATGAACTGTGGACTTAACTTCCCCTTCTTACCAAAACACATCACATTTTTCCCTGGAGAAACTTTGAGAAAGATATGATAACCTACCTCGAAAGAAAGATCATTCCTATAATTATATGCATAACTTTTTTACCTGTTCTGGCCTATCCTCATGTGTTTTTGAATCAATTGAACTTTTTCTAACTTCTCTTCTACCAATTTTGGTCCCATTAACTTCCTTTCACATACTTTATCCCAAAAAGATAGAGTTTGACACCGATTTATATATAATGACTCAAATGGTTCCATCTATATATTGGAATACAAACTTTTATTATAATAAAACTCAACCAAAGAAAGATATTGGTCCCAACTTCCTCTGTAATCCATTGTATAAGCATGTAGAATATCCTCTAATTCCTGAATTTTTCATTCTATTTTTCCATATAATTGAGGATGAAAAGCTATACTAAAATTTAATTCAATACCCAATGACTTTTGAAGGCCTTTTCAAAAGTTATAAGTGAACCCAAGTTCCTGATCAGATATAATAGAGATAAGAAATACATTTAACCTGAATATCTCTCTAAGATACAACTGAGAAAGTTGATCTAGAGACAGAGTATCTCAAATAGGAAGAAAATGAGCATATTTAGTCAATCTATCAATAATAACCCAAATAGTATTATTACCTCAAGAAGTATTTAGTAATACCACTATAAAATCCATGGATATATTTTCCCATTTCCACTCTGGAAATGGTAAAGGCTGAAGCATCTGCTTTGGAAACTTTCATTCTGCTTTCACCTACTGACAAGTAAGACACTTCACAATAAATTCAACAATATCTCTTTTCATTACATCTCACTATTAATACTCTCAAAGGTCTCTATCAATCTTAGTACTACCAGGATAAATTGAAAATGAAGAACTATAAGCTTCACATAACAACTCTTTCTTCAATTGTGAATCACAAGGAAAATACAACCTCTTTTGAAATCTCAAAAACACAATATTTATCAATTTTAAATTCAAGAAACTTACCATTATAAACCAATTCTTCATTTTTCTACAAATCACTATCTTCCTTCTGTGATTTCTTAATTCTATCTGATAGAGATTATTTCAATGACACCTGAAACAAAAAAGAGGAATTTCCTACACCAACAACTTCTATTCCAAAATTTATCAAATCATTAATCAAAGTGTCACATTAAAAAATTATCATGGTTAATGTAGCATTACTATTCTTTCTCAAAGAATCATCCACTTTGTTTTCTCTTCCATGATGGTAATGAATCATGCGATCATAATACTTGTTTAATTCTATCCATCTCCTCTGTCTTATGTTCAATTATTTATGAGTGAATATATACTTCAAACTTTTTTGTTCAAAATATATTTCAACTTTTACTCTATATAAATGATGTATCCAAATTTTTAAAGAAAAAATAGCAGCTAATTTCAAATCATGTGTAGGGTAATTTAACTCATGAGTTTTCAATTGATGTGAAGCATAAACAATTACCTGATCATTTTGAATTAGGAAACAACCAAGTCCTTTTAGTGAAGAATCACTGTAGATAACAAATTCACCATTTCTATAAGGTAATGACAATACAGGATCATTCACCAATCTTATTTTCAATTACTGAAAACAATCATCACATTATTTTGTGCAGACGAACTTAACACCTTTTCAAGTTAACTTTTTAAGTTGGATGGATAACCATGAAATTTTTTCAAAAAACCTCCAGTAATAGCCTACTAAAAAAAGAAAAATATGAATCTCAGTTATATTTTTGGGTCTTGGACATTATTCAATATTTTTTTAGCATGATCAATAGTTATTCCATATTTAAAAAATTTTGACCGAGTAATGATTTTTTTGTAACCAAAACTTACACTTTTTGAATTTCCCATATAGTTTATTTTCCTTTAAGGTTTTTAAAACAAACCTTATATGAATTTAATCCCCCCCTTTAATTTTAGAATATACTAAAATGTAGAATCCCAAGCTTCCACGGTATGATTCTCTTTGAATAATACAGTAGCGTGTGTTGTACGCAACTTCGAGATTCTAACACACCATGACCAATCAAAGTAACCGTTATGAATAGTAACACCCACTTTTTGAAATTTTACAAATTATATCTCTCAAAATGGACTTCATTTTTGGATTTAGAATATCGAAATTATCCTAGGGTGAAATTTTGGTACTTTTCGGGTAACTTATATTTTGATGAATATTGAAAATTACTAAATTTTAATTAAAAACAACCTTTTTAATAGAATTAATTAATAGTGAAAAATTATTAATTTGAGTGTTTTTAAATTATATTTAGAATATATTTTTACCATTTAATACAATGTTGGTCATTGGACATAATTTCACATTTAAACCGGACATAAACAAATGTCAATCTTTTGATAGTTATTATTTCTTAAAAACATGTTTTTTGTTTTGACAACAGGAATTAATTTTAAATTATTTTTTCCACTTTTTTGTTTTAAATTTGGAAAAATGGATTCCATATTTGAAATCAGGATGTCCAAATTGTGTAAATAGGTAACTCTTATTTTTAGACATTTTGAATAATTACTTCGGTAAATATTTTATTTACCATGGTTAAAGGGTAAATCCGGTAAATAAGGGTAAAAAAATAATATTATAATAATATTAATTTACCCTAAAACGTGTCCTAACCCTATTGGTTGACACATTTCTGACCATGGGCATCTTTGGGTTGATTTTGGGACCGCATGGATCTACTTGTAAGTGATAATGACACTTTATATTAATTAAGATAAAGTAAATACAAAAATGACATAAGCATATATCTTTTAGAAAAACAATTTTTACATAGGTTTATATATGTTATATTTTCGACTATAAATATTAATTAGAAATATAAAAATATTCCCTACATAATGGTATTTTATTTATAAATTTTAGACACTGAATAATTAAATTTATTTATGACACAGTAATGATGCAGTATTTTCCTTATTAATGAAAGAATCAAATAATTGGTATTATAAATGTTAAAATAAATATAATTTGAAACTTTTGATGACATACAAGAATTTTATTGGTTAATATGACATTTTATTATTGCTTAAATTAATTTGGTTTGAATTAATAAAGTTTTTAAGACTTTAACAAAAATCAATTATTAAATAGTGTCAAAATTGACATAAAAGAGTTTTTTAAAAAATATATTATATTATTACTTCATATTCTGTTACTAAAAATCTAAGGTTTGGCCAAAGGAATTATATCATGATAGGTGTATCATTAATGGACCACTTTGAGGTCTCTTGGATGTATATAGTAATTTTATTAACAATATAATATAAAAATACAAAGTGACATGGTAAATGTCAAACTAATTAACTAAGAGTTAAAACTAAAAGATAAAGTTAATATAATGACCCAAACCTGTCTAAAATATATTGGTTGAAAGGATTTAGACCCATACCCACCTTATAATTTTAATAATACACTTTTTATCCATTATAAACCTAATATGAATTTATTATAAATTAATACTTTAAGTTTTTCCTAAAGAGCCCCTCCTCCCCCTTATAAAAGTATACCACTTATAACCAATTATTCACACCTTCAAAGCATTTTGGTTAGGCCATATCCTGCAAAAATATTTTATAAACTTTCCTAAATTAATACTTGAGGCCCTCCTTTGGTCATAAAGCCAACCTAAGGATCCCTTTTGAGCAAATAAAAAGGAAGAACCCGAAGAAGAGGTAATGTTTTCACCACCCTCTTTCAAGTTCCTTTCTTCTTCAACTTCATCTTTCTTTGTTATTTCCATTATAAAATAATAAATACAGTATATTATATATACTATGATTTTATTATAAATATGGTACAAACATATTCAGTATTCTATCCATCCCTTGAATGACATGTCACCATACGTGCGTACGTACGGCTTACCGTCTCCACGTTGTGGTGTAATTGTTATTCAATAAATTATTATTTGGATGGGTATGATAATGATGTATAATTGAAGTAAATAATAAATATAACATTATAATGATTCTGTACATATGATACATCATCCAATTATATATTATTTTAATATCAAAAAAATTATTTTGTCGCTCGTGCGTACGTACGGACTACCGTCTCCACGAACGCGATGAGATTCATTCCCCATCGTACCCATTGAAGAATAATTCTCATTTGATGATTAAAAGTAATGTTTAAGGACTTGATATCATTCCGGATATGAATAAGATACAACCTATCCATAACAAACATGACTTACGTAACAAATCATATAAAGGAAAATGAATCAGTTAACACCCAAAACAACGATAATACAATGATATTATTAACAAAGAAATGTTAAAAGATCATATATGATATCATATTAATGTATATGATTCTTGTATAATTTAATAACAATTATTTCACCATTATACAGGAGGTTAACCAACCATCAACCAAGGAAAAGTACAAGGTAAGGGTTTATTTCACAATCTCTGCATTATCCGAGGCTGTTTATACATAATTATCTACTTGGACCTCTTTATCATCCACATCCATGTTTCTTAAAAATGTATTTCAAAACATTATTACTATTTTATAGACTATGGGTTAAAGTCATTTATAACCTTGTTGAATTTTTATAAGATGTTTATAAAGGAATCTTTCCATCGTTTTCCCAAGAATGTCCTTTTTAACCTTTTTCGACAAAATTAAGGTAAGAATGACTTGTTTTAACTTATACGACGGGTGGGACTATTTTCTACCATTATAAACTCATCGAAGCTTCCCTTAAAATATTATAATAATATTTTCAAAGTAAATGTTTTATTTTATAATTATGTTACTCTTAAATGATTTCAAAATAGAAATAGATATTTCTCTAAAAAGGGTTTTGATTTCTTCTATGTCAACATCCTTTGATGGATTTTAAGTTTATTTGGAGTTGATTTATTACGATACAAAACTTCCATATTGTATTGAAGGTTTTGTGATATGTTTGACTGTGGATGTGCTATTTTTATACCATTCATGATTTATGGTTAAAGTATTGACATTTTTTATGCTATTTTTAATACGAATGTTTATGATATGTTTAAAACTTTTCATATGAAGAATGTATTAGACTTAGTAAGTGATGGGTGGAGCCCGATATATCTCTTAGATGCATCAGTAGGTCTCATGATACAACTAGACATGGAATTGGCCGAGGCCTTAATCATTTTTTGACTTCTTGGCCGAGGCCTTGACAAAATGTTTTAGAATTTCTTACACTATACATTCCCTCATTATGGAAATAATATTGATGGTTCATGTGGTCATTCGACTAGTATAATACCCATGATTATGTTTTATTATGGAATTATTTACTCATCTCATATTCATGCCATAAAAGTATTCTTGTTTATTATTGGTAAAGGCATGTGGTTTCAATTATTTACCATGCTTAATATTTATGTCATTTTCCGCTGTATTACTTACCCTTACTGAGCATTTGATATCACCCCTTTTCTGATGTTTCATTTTCCCAGGATATGAAGAAGTTAGTTATGAGTGAACTTCAGAAATAATATAGGAGGCTTGGATGTTTCTAATGAAATATATTTGTGTTGTATTTCTCTTCAAGCTGTAAAGTTGAACTTATGTATGAATCTTGTTTCCAATAATACTAAAATGATCGGTCTTTCGAGACATGATTTCTTTGTGATCATGCCAAAGTTATGTAATAATGCACCGAATATGGGTAACTAGGGTTGGGGAGTTAGAGTTGGTATCAGATTAAGTTTAGTATAAACCTTGGAAACTAGATTTAGATAAACTCTGATTAGAGCACATAGCCCTAAGATAGACTTTGAGGATTAGTATAGAAGAACTTCCTAGAATTTTGGTATTGTAGAGATTTTGTGAGTTTTCCAAGCAATAAATCCCTGTCTGGATACGAGCAGGTAGAGGCAGATCTGGCATAGATGTTCCTAGGGGTAAAACCCAAAAACACCACATTGAGCTAGACTCGAACGAGAACTGGTGCACGACAACGAGCCTTGCTGCACTCTTGGTTACGACACTCCCGGGGGATATGCTTAGGACAATTCTCATTTTATTTATAAACCATTATGAAGGGTTTATGAGTATTTACTTACTCAAAGAAAACATTTTTTTATGATTATGGATTATATCCATAAATAGTTAAATTTATGTTAAGTGTTTTACAAGTATGGAATTATGTATTTTGATTCATAAACTGACCTAGTTTATGCCATTGTTTAGAAATGGCGCCTAGTGGAAGGAATGGAAACTGTATCAATACACACACTCAATGTAGGGATTTCCCTCCTACTCAAGATAATTATAGTGGAGCTGGTGATGCAACTGGTGCTGATCAGCTAATCACCATACTGGGACAACTCACTTAGGTTATGAATAATAACCTTACCCGTATGGACCACCCAGATCCACAGCATGGAGGATCAATGTTAGATCTCTTCATGAGACAACAAACACCAACATTCAATGGGAGTACAAATCCATTAGTGGATGAGCAATGGATAAATTCCTTAGAGAAAATATTCCACTCTTTGGGGAGTAGTGAAAGGGAAAAAGTTATCATGGAAGTTTACCGCCTCACTGGAGATGCTGATCAATGGTGGTCATTGACTCAAAACACAAAGGAAGATGATGAAGTATCAAATATGGAATAGAGGGAGTTCAAAGATATTTTTCTTAGAAAAATAATTTCCTCTTGACCATCAAGCGGATATGGAAAGACAATTTTTGAGTCTGAGGAAAAAGAAGGATGAGAATGTCGCTAAGTATGAGGCTATCTTTACAAGGTTAGCGAGGCATGCTTCATATTATATACGTAACCCAATAAGTAATATTGTTCATTTCTTTGATGGGTTAAAACTATTTCTCCGTCGAGCATTAGTATCACAATCCTTCTCATCATATGAAGATATTGTCTCATGTGCTATCAAGACAGAAAAGGAATTCTCTAAGTCTTATGACTTTAAATCAAAGCAAGAGAAGAAGAGATCTACTGAAAACTCTAGGAAAGGAAATAAGGAATTAGTGAAGAAGGGAAGAATTGAATTTCCACCCTGTGATAATTGTGGAAGGAAGCACCCTGGTGCCTGTCTAAAAGGAAAAGTAGTTTTCTACAAATGTGGACAAAAAGGTCATCTAGCTGGTGATTATAAACGAAAGAAAGACACTACCAATGTTCAATGCTAAAATTGCAGGGATATGGGAAATTATGAAAATGAATGTCCTAAGAGTCAGGGACACTTACCTCAGAAAAGGCCTAGGGATCAAGGCCAAGATTATTCAATCACTACTACTGAGGTTGAAGCCCCGAAAGATGTGGTGGTAGGTAATTTAATGGTTTCTTCAAGTTTAGAAAATGCTTTATTTGATTATGGATCATCACATTGTTTCATATCTTCCCAGTTTTCTAAGAAAATTAGATATTACCAATTTGATTTAACAAGGGAGTTGTCAGTGAAAACTCTTAAGGGAAGTATCATTGCAACAAAGTTTTGTGAATCGGTCCCCATTGGAGCATATAAATGTTCTTTATCTGCTAATCTCATTGTCATACCCATGACTGAATTTGATATAATCCTCGGTATGGATTGGATTTCAGACCATGATGCGAAAATTTATTGTAAGAAGAAGGAGGTTACGATTTTTGATGATGATGATAAAGAACACCTTATCTTTAGAGAAAAATCGTCACCACCTAATTCTTATCTAGATCCACCCCCAGTAGCTCAACTAAATTCAATTTTCGGGGAGGAAGAGAATGAAATAACTGTGGGTGAGGAAAGGAATGTTCAAATAGAGTATGTACCTATTGTGAGAGAATATATTGATGTGTTTCTGGAAGATTTACCTGGATATCCTCCAGAACGAGAAATTGAGTTTTCCATTGATTTAATTCCTGGTTCAAGGCCTATATCGAAGACCCCTTATAGAATAGACACTGTGGAATTAGTTGAACTAAATAAAAAAATAGAGGAATTGATTAATAAGGGGTTTATTTTCCCTAGTGTTTCTCCATGGGGAGCCCCTGTACTTTTTGTTAAGAAGAAAGATGGATCTATGAGGTTGTGCATTGACTAGATAGAGATCAATGCTATAACAATAAAGAAAAAATATCTCCTACCTCGCATTGATGATTTATTTGACCAACTACATGGAGCTAAATACTTTTCAAAGATTGAACTTAGATCTGGATACCATCAGTTGTGTGTGAAGAAGAAAGACATTCCGAAGACATAATTTCGAACCAGGTATAGGAATTATGAGTTTACAGTAATGCATTTTGGAATGAATAATGCACCCTCTCTTTTCATGGATCTAATGAACAAAGTTTTCAATGAATATCTTGATGATTTTTTAGAGGTATTTATTGATGATATCTTGGTATATTACAAAATCTACGAAGACCATGAAAATCACTTGCGTATTATTCCGAAGACTCTTAGAAGACATGAATTATATGAGAAGTTTAGAAAGTGTGAATTCTGGCTTCAGGAGATCTATTTTCTTGGACATATTGTCTCTAAGGATGGAATCTCTGTTGATCCTTCTAAGACCAAGGAAATCCAAGAATGGACAGCCCCGACGAGTATAACTGAGGTACACGGTTTTATTGGTTTAGTAGGTTATTATCGGCGTTTTGTCCAGAATTTTTCCCGTTTGGGTAACCGATTAACAAAGCTCACACGTAAAGGGGTTAAATTTGTTTTAAAAAGAGAGTGTGAATAATTTTTTGAAGAAATGAAGAGAAGATTAGTCAATGATCCTATATTGACTCTACCATCAGGTAATAATGGGTTCGTTACTTATAGTGATGCATCGAAGAAAGGACTTGGTTGTTTCCTTATGCAGAATGATAGAGTTATTGCCTATGCATCACGACAGCTGAAAATTCATGAGCAAAACTATCTTACTCATGATCTTGAGTTAGCTATTGTAATATTTTCTTTGAAGATTTGGAGACATTATCTCTATGGTGAAAAATGTGAGATATATACCGATCACAAGAGTTTGAAGTATATTTTCTCACTGAAATAACTCAACATGAGGCAAAGGCGATGGCTTGAACTACTCAAAGATTATGATTGCACGATACAATACCACCCGGGGAAGGTAAATAAGGTGGAAGATGCTTTGAGCAGAAAGGATTATGGAGTTTTGAACAAGATGAGAATTGAAAGGGATCCTATTTTCATGGATCTAGTAAAGATAGATATGGGAATCACCATGAAAGGTGAAACATAAATACTTTTTCAAATGGTTGCCAAACCATCTTTACTAGAAAGGATAAAGAGTTATCAGACCGACGATGAAGAGTTTCAAAAGAAGATTAAAGCTGTGAATGATGGGAGATTGAGTGACTTTGTGTATGAAGATGGAATTTTGAAATTTGGGAGGAGACTTTGTGTTCCCGATATAGCTGACCTAAAAAGGGAATTGTTGGATGATGATCATAGTTCCAATTTCTCTATACACCCTGGGAGCACCAAAATGTATAGAGATTTGAAGGAACGTTTTGGTAGGATAACATGAAGAGAGAGATTGCTGATTTTGTCTTAAGATGTATGGTTTGTCAACAAGTGAAAGCCGGAAGGCAATAGCTTGGAGGAGTCACGCAACCTATTCCCATACCTGAGTGGAAATGAGATAATATCACGATGGACTTTGTCATGGGACTACCAAAGACTCCTAGAAAGAACGATGTAATATGGGTCATTGCTGATCATCTTACCAAATCAGCATATTTTCTTGCTATAAGATAAGATTTACCACTTGAACGTCTAGCAAGACTATATATTAATTTAATTGTGAGACTTCATGGAGTACCCCTATCAATTGTTTCGGATCATGATCCCCATTTTACATCAAGATTATGGAAAAGTCTTCAGAAAGCCCTGGATACTGAACTACGTTTGATCACTTCTTACCACCCTCAAATAGATGGACAATCAGAACAGACTATTCAAACCTTAGAATACATGTTGAGATCATGCTCACTTGACTTTCAGGGTATGTGGGATCAATATTTACCTACGGTATAATTTTCCTATAACAATAGCTTCCATTCAAATATTCAAATGGCACAATATAAAGCATTATATAGAAAGAGATGTCACACACCAACCTGTTGGGATGAATTTGGTGAGAGAAAACTTGTAGGCCCATAACTGGTGGAGGAAACGATGGAAAAGGTAAATGTAATCCAAAACCACATTAAAGCAGCTCAAAGTAGGCAGAAGAGATATGCCGATAACCGAAGGAAGGATTTGAAATTTCAGGTAGGAGATCATGTTTTCTTAAAGGTATCACCATGGAATGGAGTTATACGTTTCGGTAAGAAAGGTAAATTAAGTCCCAGTTACATCGGACCTTTCAAAATTCTATAACTAATTGGGGCTATAGCTTATCGGTTGGCAATGCCGCCAAGCCTCTCCAAAGTTCACGATGTGTTCCACGTATCACTGTTGAGAAAATACATGCCTGACCCAAAACATGTACTCACCTATGAGGAAGTAGAACTGGAACCCGATCTATCATATTGTGAAGATCCTATCAAGATTCTTGATACAAGAGAGCAAGTGCTGAGAAACCGGACGACTCGTTTGGTAAAAGTTCTATGGTGGAACCATAAGATGGAAGAGGCAATGTGGGAACCCAAGGAACTTATGATGAAGAACCACCCGAGTCTTTTCATGCGGTAGTATTATAGAAATTTTGAGGACGAAATTATTTGAATTAGGGGAGAATGTAACACCCCAAGCTTCCACGTTATGATTCTCTTTGAATAATACAGTAGCGTGTGTTGTACGCAACTTCGAGATTCTAACACACCGCGACCAATCAAAGTAGCTGTTATGAAAAGTAATACCCACTTTTTAAAATTTTATAAATTTTATCTCTCAAAATGGACTTAATTTTTGAATTCGGAATATCGAAATTATCCTAGGGTGAAATTTTGGTACTTTTCGGATAACTTTTATATTTTGATGAATAGTTAAAATTACTAAATTTTAATTAAAAACAACTTTTCTAATCGAAATAATTTATAGTGATAAATTATGAATTTTAGTGTTTTTAAAGTATATTTAGAATATATTTTTACCATTTAATACAATTTTGGTCATTGGACATAATTTTACATTTAAACCGGACATAAACAAGTGTCAATCTTTTGACAGTTATTATTTCTTAAAAACGTGTTTTTTGTTTTGACAGCGGGAATTAATTTTAAATTAATTTCTGCCACTTCTGTGTTTTGAATTTAGAAAAATGGATTCCATATTTGAAATCAGGATGTCCAAGTTGTGTAAATAGGTAACTCTTATTTTTAGAAATTTTGAATAATTACTTCGGAAAATATTTTATTTACCATGGTTAAAGGGTAAATCGGGTAAATAAGGGTAAAAAAATAATATTATAATTATATTAATTTACCTTAAAATGTGTCCTAAACCTATTGGTTGATACATTTATGACCATGTACATATTTGGGTCGATTTTTGGACCCCATGGATCCACTTGTAAGTGATAATGACACTTTATATTAATTATGTTAAAGTAAATACAAAAGTGACATAAACATATATCTTTTAGAAAAACAATTTTTACATAGGGTTATATGTGTTATATTTTCAAATATAAATATTAATTAGAATTATAAAAGGATTTACTACATAATGGTATTTTATTTATAATTTTTATAGATTGAATAATTAAATTTATTTATGACACAATAATGATGCAGTATTTTCCTTATTAATGAAAGAATCAAATAATTGGTATTATAAATGTTAAAATAAATATAATTTGAAGGTTTTGATGACATCCACTAATTTTATTGGTTAATAAGACATGTTATTATTGATTAAATGAATTTGGTTCTAATTAATAAAGTTGTTAAGACTTTAACAAAAATCAATTATTAAATAGTGTCAAAATAGACATAAAAGAGTTTTTAAAACAAATATTATATTATTATTTCATATTATATTCCTAAAAATCTAAGGTTCAGACAAATGACTTATATCATGATAGGTGTATCATTAATGGACCACTTGGAGGTCTCTTGGATGTATATAGTAAGTTTATTAACAATATAATATAAAAATACAAAGTGACATGGTAAATGTCAAACTAATTAACTAAGAGTAAAAACTAAAATATAAGGTTAATATAATGACCCAAACCTGTCTAAAATCTATTGGTTGAAAGGATTTTGACCAATACCCACCTTAGAATTTAAATAATCTACTTTTTAGCCATTAGAAACCTAATATGAATTTATTATAAATTAATACTTTAAGTTTTTCCTAAAGAGCCCCTCCCCCCTTATAAAAGGACACCACTTCTAACAAATTCCTCACACCATCAAAGCCTTTTGGTTCGGCCAACCCCTACCAAAATATTTTTTCAACTTCCCTAACTTCATCATTGAGGCCCTAATTTAGTCATAAAGCCAACCTAAGGAGCCCTTTTGAGAAAATCAAAAGGAAGAACCTGAAGAAGAGTTAATGTTTTCACCACCCTCTTTCAAGTTCCTTTCTTCTTCAACTTCTTTTTCTTTGTTATTTCAATTATAAAATAATAAATCCAGTATCTTATATATACTATGATGTTATTATAAATATGGTTCAACCATATTCAGTATTCTATCCATCCTTTGAATGACATGTCACCATACGTGCGTACGTACGGCTTACCGTCTCCACGTCGTGGTGTAATTGTTATTCAATAAATTATTATTTGGATGGGTATGATAATGATGTGTAATTGAAGTAAATAATAAATATAACATTATAATGATTCTGTATATATGATACACCATCCAATTATATATTATTTTAATATCAAAAAAATGATTTTTTCACTCGTGCGTACGTACGGACTACCGTCTCCACGAACGCGATGAGATTTATTCCCCATCGTATACATTCAAGAATAATTCTCATTTGATGATTAAAAGTAATGCTTAAGGACTTGATATCATTCTGGATATGAATAAGATACAACCTATCCATAACAAACACAACTTACGTAACAAATCATATAAAGGAAAATGAATCAGTTAACACCCAAAACAACGATAATACAATGATATTATTAACAAAGAAATGTTAAAAGATCATATATGATATCATATTAATGTATATTATTCCTGTATAATTTAATAAAAATTCTTTCACCATTATACAAGAGGTTAACCTACCATCAACTAAGGAAAAGTACAAGGTAAGGTTTTATTTCACAATTTCTTCATTATCCAAGGTTGTTTAGACGTAATTATCAACTGGGACTTCTTTATCATCCACATCAATGTTTATTAAAAATGTATTTCAAAAAATTCTTAATATTTTATAGACTATGGGTTAAAGTCATTTATACCCTTTTTGACTTTTTATAATATCTTTATAAAGGAATCTTTCTGTCGTTTTCTAAAGAATGTATTTTTTAACCTTTTCAACAAAATTAAGGTAAGAATGCCTTTTTTTAACTTATACAGTGGGTGCAGCTATTTTCTACCATTATAAACTCGTAGAAGCTTTCCTTACAAGCTTATAAGAATATTTTCAAAGTAAATGTTTTATTTTATAATTATGTGGCTCTTAAATGATTTCAAAATAGAAAGAGATATTTCTCTAAAAAGGGTTTTGATTTCATCTATGTCAACATCCTTTGATGGATTTTATGTTTATTTGGAGTTGATTTATTATGATACAAAACTTCCATATTGTATTGAAGGTTTTGTGATATGTTTGATTGTAGATGTTCTATTTTTATACCATTCATTATTTATGGTTAAAGTATTGACATTTCATATTCTAGTTTTAATAAAAATGTTTATTATATGTTTAAACCTTTTCATATGAGGAATGTATTGGACTTAGTAAGTGACGGGTGGAGCCCGCTATAACTCCTCGATGCATAGGTAGGTCTCATGGGACAACTAGACATGGAATTGGCTGAGGCCCTTTCCCAATTTAATTTATGGTTTTGGCTGAGGCCTTAATCATTTTTAGACGTCTTGGCCGAGGCCTTGACAAAATGTTTCAGAATTTCTGGCATTATACATTCCCTCATTATGGAAATAATATTGATGGTTCATGTGGTCATTCAATTACTAGAATGCCCATTATTATGTTTTATTATGTCATTATTTACTCATCTCATATTCTTTCCATAAAAGTATTCATGTTTATTATTGTTAAAGGCATGTGGTTTCAATTATTTACCATGATTAATATTTATGTCATTTTCCACTTTATTACTTACCCTTACTGAGCATTTGAACTCACCCCTTTTCTTATGTTTCATTTTCCTAGGATATGAAGAAGTTAGTTATGAGTGACCTGCAGGCATAATCTAGGAGGATTGGATGTTTCTAATGAAATATATTTGTGTTGTATTCCTCTTTAAGCTGGAAAGTTGAACTTATGTATGAATCTTGTTTCTAATAATACTAAACTGTTCGGTCTCTGGAGACATTATTTCCTTGTGATCATACCAATGTTATGTAATAATGCACCGACTCTGGGTAACTAGGGTCGGGGCGTTACATAAAATATCATCAATAATCACAACTGCAAACTTATCCAAGAACTTATGGAATATTCTATTCATAAGATATAGGAATACAACATGTGAATTAGTTAAACCAAAATGCATAACTACAAATTCATAATTTCCATATCTAGTATAAAACATGGTCTTAGGAATGTATTCTTCCTCTAATTTCAACTGATGGTACCCCGAACTCAAGTCAACCTTTGAAAAATATTATGCTCCATGGAGCTGATAAAAAAAATCATCGATATGAGGAAATTGGTGCCTGTTCTTAATAGTGATGTTATTCAGGGCTCCATAATCTATGTAATGTTTCATTAAACCATCTTTATTTTTTTACAAACAAGGCAGGAGAACTCCATGGTGATGTGCTAAGTCGAATGAAACCTTTATATAATAAATTCTCTAATTACTTCTTCAACTCTAAAATTTCAATTTGAGCCATTTGGTAGGGGGTTTTGAAATTGAATTAGCATCAGGAACTAATTTAATAATAAATTCAACTTCCCGATTAGGTATAATACCTAGAAAATCATCAGGAAAAACATCAAGATAATCATTTACCACTAGCACATCATTAATCTGAATAGTTTCTTTGTTTTAAAAAATATGTGCAAGATAACATTAATTTCCATATTTTAATAGTTTCGCAGCTTTCTAATATTTTTTCAGAGGTAATGGTTAATTATTGTACTCAAACTGAAACTATTTTTAAAAAGAAACCCCTTTATCTCTATAGTCAATATTACCATGGGAAATAGAAAACCAATCCATAGCCAAAATAACATCAAAATCTACTAGAGGAAAAACAATAAGGTTTGCAGGTAAATTCTTTCCATATATAAGGATAAAAAGATTATTATAATTTATTTTTTCCTTAACATTTCCCCCATGTATTATTACCATAAGTTCTGGATTCATTTATTGAGGTGGAATTTCCAATTTATTAGAAAATTTCTCATAAATGAAAGAATGTGTAGACCCTGAATCAAACAACATATTGGAATAATCTGAATAAAAAAATAATGTACTTGATACCACTTCATTTTATGGCTCAAAATCTGCTGAACTAGTTGCAAATTATTTTACCACACCTTTCTATTTATAGTTTGGATGCCACCCATCATTTTAAATTTCCATCAGACACTTGTTCACATAATGACCCATCTCATAACAGTTAAAACATTTAACTGACTATAAATTAGATTTTGTCTTACCACTGCCTAGATCTTTTTTAGTTCAATTACGAACTTTATGTCTAATATTACCACATTAAAATAACTTACTATAATTTAAAAGGCATTTCCTAGTGTGATTTTTACCACAATTTTCACAAACTATAAAATTAATTTTCTTACCATCAGATTTTTTTGAAGAATTATTCCCTTTTTCCTACCACTTATACCTCTTATTCTACTATTTTTCAAACAACACCAAATCATCAGAAATTCCATTTCCACATTCTTCTCACATTAGAAAAGTTTTTCGAAACTTTTGATCTCATGTGAAGCCATTTCCCTTTGATAAATTGTCTTTAATAATGAGTAAAAATGATTGATTTTACTATCAAGATCCAGAACGAAATTTGGAGCATACATTGTAATTAAAGTGAATTTTTCTTCGTAAGCAACCACTGAGTCATCATCCCACCTCAATTCCAAGAATTGTTTTTCCATCCTAAGTTGAACCACCTTAGGAAAATATTTCTCAAGAAACATACCTTTGAATTCATCCCAATCAAGAGCTTAAATCTCCTCATTGTCCATGATATTCTTAACCATTGATCACTACTGATCAGATTCACCTTCAAAATGATAAACAACAAGAATAACCTTTTGATTTTATGAAAAACCCATTACATCAAAAATATTTTCTAGTTCTTTAATCCACCCTTCAGTTAACAAGAGGTCATAAGATCCTATGAATGATAGGGGATGTTGTATCATGAAATGATCCACTACCAAAATGTTCCTCTGTGGTTGATCTTGTTGATATCTTACATTGATACCACCACAATTTATAGACTGATTCAACTTCACCATCATTGCAAAAAATTGTTCAGTTCCAATTCTGACTATCTCAGGTTGTGGATTTGGAAGGTTTTTTCCTCTTGATGTCATCCAAGCATAGCTGCCATGTTTCCTCTACCAAAAACCATTCTGAAAAAATATATCTTAGATAAAGTAAAGAAACATGGTAATATTAAAATTCTATATCATTTCAATTTGACTATAAAGTAAAAATCATTTATGGGTATTCTATTAACAATATCCTAACCCCAAAAGTTATATAAACTGACCTTTTATACCAACTATAAGGCCCCATCCATAAACATTACTTAATCTTGAGTTTTAATCAAGAATTTAGTTTCTTTCACATTGAATATCTTTTTAGGTTTAGAGTTTTAGATAATTAATCCATAATTATTACATAACATCTCAAATATTACAAAGTAGACACTTCTACTCACTACCCATTTTTTTACTAAATAAAACTCTTTAAAATAAAACATGATTTCCTTTTCAAAAAAGAAATCTTAATAACATTCATCTTGACTTCTTCCTTTCTTTTACCCATCCTTATACCTTGTGAAAAACATTTCAAAAACTAGGGATGAGCACAAAAATCTCAGTAAGGGAATATAAAATAAGGAAAGAAAACATTATTCCATGAATACTTATAAACCCATGAAATCATAATTTTCACCCATAAAACACAAGATCTTTAACATACCTCATGAAATAACAGGATTCCTGAAAAACTTGTAGAAATCAAAAATCATAAAGGTAACTTGTGGAATCCATATCATACTTATATTGTAGCTTTTACAGCTACATAGGGAGTAACCTTCATGGCTACGTTTGGAATAACGATCATAGTATATTACCTAAATCTAATAATAGAAACTTTATCATTTAATTCCGTCTTGTTATCCAACAAATTAGAGAGATATCATGGGCTCACCCACCCCTAGTTTATCATGGAACCACCCATATACATAAGTAATTCCCAAGAACCATAACATAATCCTAACATATTAAAAATCAAATGGAAAAAATAAAATTTCCACATTATAATCCCAAGATATAATTTCATGATATTAACATAATCAATCCCTTCTAAAAACCATTTTCAATTAAAAAATATATGAAAATGGAATATGGTATTTATTTTTCTTTCAAAAACATTAAGACTTATAGAGGAATCCAAATATCAAATAATGGTCATGGCAGCAGATATGTCATTGTTTCCATGCAAATTAAAAATAAAAATTCCTTTTGTTTTTTTATGAAAAATCTTTATAGAAAAATATTCCTTTTGAATTTTTTTAATGAAATTAAAAGTAAAAAGGGTTTATTATACACTTTATAAAAGAATTTTTTGTATATTATCGAAACGTGCCTTAATGAAAGAAGATTGAGACGAAGTCCCTTACCTTGAGTACAACTCATCACATAAAATCATTATATTCATGAATAATAAAATTAGGTTAATTTATACATTACTGAGAACATTTTTCAAGTTTATTATTCCTTTTTATTTATTATTTCCATGTTATAAAACTTTCATAATTATTTAAGTTCATATCGGACGGTTTGCCGATATTCAGTACTTGAGTTGAAAATGAACTTGTTATGATGTAAATTATCTATGTGGTCATAAGTCCATCATCTCCAGAATAGTATTCATGATATAATCATAAATTTTATACATTAATAATAGTTTCTAAATCAAATCATTAATTATGGTTATGAATAATAAATAATTTTATAATCAAAGAGACGGTAGGCCATACGTACACATGAGTAACATTTTCCATTATTCACTGATCATTATGGAAATAAGATAATTATTGTTTTATATTTACAGAATGATAAAAATATTATTTGAACCATAATAATAATTTAAATATACTTATATATATATATCATACAAGTTATTTGGTGAATAAAAACGATTCACATTTCTTCATGGAGGTGATAGTTCACATGTACGCACGAATGATGTTATCGTCTTTATGTGCATGGTAAGTAAGAGAATAATTGAAATATTATTCTTTTATAATGATAAATATGTAATGAATATCATATATAAACATTTATTCCATCATTATAACTATTATTTATAGATGGTAATGAAAAATGAACTATATCAGTTTGCGAGGCGGTAGTCTGCCGTATACACAAACGAAATATTCATTTCCCATTTAATGAAATTGGAAATGGATTTAGGTGATGATATTAACATAATAAAATCTCATTATATTGAAGACACTAGATTTATTAGTTTATCATGGATTAATGAGATTTAAAGTAAGGGGAAGAAGAAATAAAATAGAAACACTTAAAAAAAGGATACCTCTTCTTCGGTTGATCACCTTTGAAGAACACCTTAACACCTCTAAGAAAGGTGTTCTGCCTAAAATAATGCCTCAAGAAAGAAGAGAGGGATTATAGGAAGGGTTTTGGGCAGAGTGTTTCCAAACCAAATGGTTTTTGAAGTGTGAGTGTTAGAGAAGAGTGGGTACATTTTTATAGGAGAGGAGAGGGACACCCTTGGAAACTCTTAAAATATTAAATTAATATAAATTAATTTTTTAATCCAAATGAATCCAAATTGAGATATGTCAAATATAATATGAGGATGGTTCAAAATCCTCATATCCAATATATTTTAGACATGTATTGATTTTATTTTGAACCTTATCTTTTCGTTTTACCCTTAATTATTCTCTTTTAATTTTAATTTTGGTAACATCATTTTAATTATTAAGAAGCTATAAATTTTACTTATATGGGGTAAATTACCCATAATTGCACACTTAATGAAATTTTAAACCTTATAAAAGTCACTTTGTGACCTTAATTTTTTTTTTATGATTTTTAAATAATTGAATAAATTATTATTTTTATAAATATCAATTATGTCAATTTTTATACTATTCATTTCATTGAATTTAAATAAAATACAAAAAGAGAGATAACTTCTAAAAAACCATTTAATAGACTTATAACAAGTCATATTAACTTAGAAAATTCATGTATGGAATAAATTATGTCACATAATATTTATTTTAATATTTATAATATCATTCATTTGATTCTTTAATTAATAAATCTATTATTACATCATCATTGTGTCATAAAATAATTTAATTATTTATTTCCTAAAAATTATAAATAAATTACCATGATGTAGGAAATATTTTTATATTTATAATGAATATTTATAATATAAGAGATCAATTATATCACACAATATTAAGTTTTTTAGTAATAAGAGACATGATTATGACATTTTTTCCATTACTTTAAATTAAATGTTATAAATGTAATAATCACACCTAAGTGGATTCCAAAGGAAACCATTTTGATCCCAAGATTATCTTGGTCAGCCTTAAATCACCCAATAAAATTAAGACAAATTTTAGGGTAGTTTTATAATATTATAATATTATTTTTACCTTTAATTACCCGATTTACCTTTAATCGTGGTAAATAAAATACTAAAGTTATTATTCACCAAAATTATTTTGATTTTATTAGATCAAATTTTTCATTATTATTACAACCATGTATGTCAATTTTTGAAAATTTAATTAACAGAAGTGAATAAAATTAATTTAAAGTTAATCCTGGTGACGGATTGAAGAAACAAGTTTTAAAAAAGTAAAAACCATCAAAAGATTGACATGTGTTTATATCCAATTTAAATGTGAAATTACTTATAATGGAAAAAATTTGATTAAATGATAAAAACATAATCTAATTAAACCTTAAAACCATGTAAAATTATAATCTAACAATATAATTAAATTAGAAAAAAGGCAGTTTTGAATTAAAATGCAGCATTTTTTCAGTATTCATTAAAAAAATGAATTTTATTAGAAAAATATAAAAAAATCAAGAAAAGTGAATTTTGTTGTAATAATTATAAATAATAAGTTTATTTTGTAAAATAGAACACATAAAAGTGATAAAAATGATATTTAAAAAGGGTTCTCCATCAAAAGGCAGTAAAACCACCTTTTAAAAATATTAGAGTGTTTTATTCTTAAAATTGGATTTATTCTCATTTTAAGCCACTAAAATTTATTGGAATAAATTAAAAACATTTAATAAACAGGTTTAAACATAATATAGGTAGTTTTTTTCATTTCCACTAATACAATGATTAGGCATTAAATACCATTTAAAATAATATTATTAATAATGTATTATTTTTCAGTATATCTCAGTCTCGTGTGTAACATAAGATTTATGAGAAAACCATTGTTGTGTGTCAGGTAATTTATCAGACAAACCATCCATTTTAAATTAAAATTAATATCCAATTAATAATATTAACACATATGAAAATTTCTTATTCTATAATTACCTGGAATGTTATATCCTTCCCCCCTTTTGGAAATTGCATTCTCACAATTTTATTCACCTATCAAATAAGTGGGCGTATTTTTACCTGATAGAATTTTTATATTCCCACATTTCCTCCTCAACCATATATTTTTTCCACAAAACATTAACCAGATAAATTACCTTATTCCACAACATTTCCTCTCTATGGTCAAGAATCTAGACTGGTTGTTCCGCATAAGAAAGATTCTCTTCCAACTGAACTATTTCTAGACTCAAAACATGAGATGGATCTATAATATAATTTCATAACAATGAAACGTGAAAAAAATTATGTACCTGGGATAAAATTGTAGGTAAACACACTTGGTAGGAAACTGATCCAACTTTCTCCAAGATTTCATAAGGTCAAATGAACCATGGACCTAGCTTCCCCTTCTTACCAAAACGCATCACACTTTTCCATGGAAAAAATTTGAGATAGATATGATCACCTACCTTGAAATAAAGATCTTTCCTCCAGTTATTCACATAACATTTCAGCCTAATCTGGGCTGTCCTCATGTGTTTTTGAATCAACTAAAATTTTTCTACCATCTCTTCTACCAATTCTGGCCCCATCTACTTACTTTCACCTACTTCATCCCAAAAAGATAGAGTTCAACACCACTTTCCATATAATGCCTCAAATAGTGCCATCTATATACTGGAATGAAAACTGTTATTATAAGAAAACTCAACCAAATAATGATGTTGGTCCCAACTTCTATGGTAATCTATTGAACAAGCACGTAACATATCCTCAAATTTCTAAATTATTCATTCTGTCTTCTCATCCGATTGAGGATGAAAAGATGTACTAAAATTTAATTCAATACCCAATGAATTATAAAGGAATTTCCAAAAGTTAAAAGTGAACTTGGTATCATGATCAGATACAATAGAGAGAGGAACTCCATGTAACTTGACTATCTCTCTAAGATACAACTGGGAAATTTGATCTAGAGACAGAGTATCTAGAATGGTAAGAAAATGAGTATATTTAGTCAATCTATATAATAATCCAAATCACATTGTTACCTTGATAACTCTTTGGTAATCCCAGTATAAAATCCATAGATATATTTTCTAATTTCCACTCTGGTACTGGTAAAGGCTAAATCATCCCATTTGGAAACTGTAATTCTACTTTTATATGCTGACAAGTCAAAAACTTCACACTAAAGTCAGAAATATATCTTTTTATTCCATCCTACCAGTAATAATCTCTAAGGTCTATATACATCTTAGTACCGTTAGGATGAAATGAAAATGGAGAACTATGAGATTCACATAACAACTCTTTCTTCAATTGTGAATCAAAAGGAACACATAACCTCTTCCCAAATATTAAAACACAATATTTATCAATATAAAATTCAGGTAACTTAACCTTCTGAACCAATTCTACCTTTTTCTATAACTCAATGTATTCCTTATGCACTTACTTAATTCTGTCTGATAGAGATTATTTTACTAACACATGAAACAATACAGAGGAATTTCCTTCACCAACAACTTCCATACCAAACTTCATTAAATCATTAATCAAAGGGTCACTTTCCAAACTTAACCTGGTTAATGTATCATTACTTTTCTGACTCATAGTATCATCCACTTTGTTTGCTTTTCCAGGATGATAATAAATCATGCAATCATAATCCTTGATTAATTCCATCCATATCCTCTATCTCATGTTCAATTATTTCTAAGTGAATATATACTTGAAACTTTTGTGGTCAGTATGTATTTCACATTTTAATCCATACAGATGATGCCTCCAAATTTTTAAAGAAAAAACAATATAATTTAATTCTAAATCATGTGTAGGGTAATTTAACTGATGATTTTTCAACTAATGTGAAGCATAATCAATTACCTGATCATTATTCATTAGGATAAAACTAAGTTCTTTCAGTAAAGCATCACTATAGATAAAAAAATTCACTATTTTTAGAAGGTAATTCCAATACCAGAGCATTCACCAACCTTCTTTTTAATTCTTAAAAATAATCATCACATTATTTTGTCTAGATGAACTTAACACCTTTTCGAGTTAACTTAGTCAGTGAGCCAGATAAATGTGAAATTTTTTCAAAAAACCTTCGGTAATAGACTATTAAACCAAGAAAACTATAAATCTTGGTTATATTTGTGGGTATTGGCCATTATTAAACAAATTTTGTTTTAGCAACATCATTAGTTATGCCATATTTAGAAAAAATGTGACCAAGTAATGAAACTTTTTATAACCAAAACCCACACTTTCTAAATTTCCCATACAGTTTATCTTCCTTTAAGGTTTTCAAAACAACCCTTAGATGAATTTCATGCTCCCCTTTAATTTTAGAATATACCAAAATTTCATCAATAAACACAACCAAAAACTTATCCAAGAACTCATGGAATATTCTATTAATAAGATCCATGAATAAAATAGGTGCATTAGTTAACCAAAAAGGTATAACTACAAATTCATAATGGCCATATCTAGTATGAAATGTGGTCTTTGGAATGTCTGATTCCTTTACCTTCAATTGATGGTACCTTGACTGCAAGTCAACCTTCAAAAAATATTGTGCGCCCTAGAGATGATAAAAAAAATCATAGATATGAGGCAACATATACTTGTTCTTAATATTGATGTTATTCAAATCTCTATAATCAATGTAAAGTTTCATTGAATCATATTTATTTTTAACAAAAAAGACAGGAGAACCCCATGGTGATTTTCTAGGTTGAATGAAACCTTTATCTTATAACTAATACAATTGATTCTTCAAATCTTAAAGTAAAATTTAACCCATTCGATAAGGGGGTTTTGAAATTGGATTAGAATCAGGAACAAAGTCAACAGAAAATTCAAGTTCCCAATCAGGTATAATACAATGTAACTCATCAGGGAAAATATTAAGATACTCATTTACCACTAGAAAATTATTGATCTAAAAAATTCCTTTGTTTTCAAAAATATGTGAAATATATCATTCATTTCCATATTTCAATAGTTTCTCAGCTTCCTGATATGTTATCCAAGGTAAGGGTTCATTCTTATAAACAAACTGAAACTATTTCTGAAAAGAAACCTCTTTAGATATACATTAAATCTAAGTATTATAAATAGAAATCCAATCCATACCCAAAATAACATCAAACTCTACTAGAGGAAGAAAACAAGGTTTTCAGGTAAATTATTTCCACATATAAGGATAAGAAGATTCTTATAATTTATTTTTACCTCAACATTTCTCTAAGGTGTTTTTACCATAAGTTATGGATTCATTTCTTGAGTTGGAATTTCCAATTTACCAGAAAATTTCTCAGAAATGAAAGAATGTGTAGACCCTAAATCAAACAACACATTGGTATAATATAAATAAACTAACAATATACCAGATACCACTTCATTTGATGGCCTAACATCTTATAAAGTAGTTGAAAAGGATTTAACCACACATTTATATTTATGTTCTAGCTACTTCCGATCATTTGAATTTTTCATCGAACACTAATTCTCATAATAACCCATCTCATTGCACATAAATTTTTTTACTGACTATATATCAGATTTTGTCTGACCACTACCTTGTTCTTTTTCAGTGCAATTACAAGTCTTATGTCCAATATTACCACATCAAAAGCACTTACCATAATTCAAAAGGAATTACCCAGTGTTCTTTTTACCACAATTTTCACCTATTATTCTGCTATTTTTCAAATAAAACCTAATCATCAGAAAACTCCATTTCTGCCTTCTCTACAAATCGAACAAATTTTTCATAACTTTTGAAATCACAAGAAGACAATTCCCTTAGATAATTTGACTTTAATCCTGATTAAAAATGATTGATTTTACTATCAATATCTCAAATGAAATTTGGAGCATACCTAGCTTGTTGAGTGAATTTTTCTTCATAAATAGCCACCAATTCATCCTCCTACCTCAATTACAAGAATTGTTTTTCCATCATAAGTCTAACTTCCTTATGAAAATATTTATTAAGAAATATACCTTTGAATTAATCCCAATCAAGATAATAAATCTCCTCACTATCCTTGATATTCTTAACCATCGACCACCATTGATCGGCTTCACCTTCAGAATGGTAAATAGAAAGACTAACCTTTTGATTTTCTAAACAACCCATTACGTCAAAAAATAATTTCTAGTGATTTAATCCACCCTTCAGCTATCGCGGGGTTAGATGATACTATGAATTATGTGGTATGTTGCCTCATGAAATGATTTACTACCGAAACGTTCCTCTGTGGTTGATCAGGCTGATATCATGCATTGATACCACCACCATTTATAGCCTGATTCAACTGTACCATCACTACAATAAACTGTTCAGTTTTTATTCTGACCATCTCAAGCTGTTGATTTGGAAGGTTGTTTTTCTCTTGATTTCATCCCAACATAGTTTCACTGTTTCCTCTAAAAAAACCATTTTGAACAAACATATCTTAAATGAAGAAACATGGTAACATTAAAATGCTATATCATTTCAATTTGACCATAAATTAAAAAATAATTTATGGATATTCTATTAACAATATCCTTACCCCAAAAGTTAACTAAAGCGATATATGATACCAAATATAAGGCCACAACCTTAAACATTACTTAATATTGAGTTTTAATCAAGAATTTACTTTATTTGACATTGAGGATATTTTTAGGTTTAGAGTTTGAGTTAATTAAGCCATAACTATTACATAACATCTCAAATATTACAATGTAGACACTTCTACTCACTATCCATTTTTCACAAAATAAAACTCTTTAAAATAAAACACAATTTCTTTTTTCTTGAAAAAAATATTAATAAAATTCATCTTGATTTATTCCTGTCTTTTAACCATCCTTATATCATATGAAAAACATTTCAAAAACTAGGGATTAACCCAAAAATCTCAGTAAGGGAATATAAAATAAGGAAAGAAAACGTTATTCCATGAATAATTATAAACCCATGAAATCATACTTTTCACCCATAAAACATAAGCTCCTTAACATACCTCATGAAATAATAGGATTCATAAAAAACTCATAGAAATAATAAATCATAAAAGTAACTTGTATTATCTATATCATACTTACATTGTAGATTTCATAGCTACATAGGGGGTAACCTTCATGGCTACGTTTGGAATACCCATTACAACATATTTCCTAAATATCTTAGGAGAAACCTTATAGTTTAACTCTGTATCATTACCTAATTCATTAGAGAGAAATCATAGGCTCACCTACCCTCATTTTATCATGGAACCACCCATATAGATAATCAATTCCCAAGAACCATAACCTAATCATAACACATTAACAAGCATAAAGAGAAAAAAATTCCCAAATTACAATAAAAAGATATCATTTCAAGATATTGACATAATCAATCCCTTATAAAAACCATTTTCAATACCAAAATAAAAGAAAAGGGAATATGATATTTATTTTCCTTTTAAAAACTCTAAGGCTTATAGAGGAAGCCAAATATCAAATAATGGTCATGATGACATAAATTTCATTGTCGCCGCGTATGTTAAAAACAAACATTACTTTTTTTGTTTATTAAAACTATTAATAGGAAAATATTAATTTTGAAAAACTTTGAATGAAATTAAAAGTGAAAGGGGTTTTATTATACACCTTATAAAATAAGTTGGTGTATATTATAAAAATATGCTTCAATGAAAAGAGATTGAGATGAAGTCCCTTGCCTTGAGTCCGACTTGTCACATACAATAAATATATTCCTGAATAATAAAATTAGGTTAATTTCTACTTAATTGAGAACATTTTTCAAGTTTATTATTACATTTTTATCATTTATTACCATGTTATAAAACTTATATAATTATTCAAGTTTAAATCTTATGTTTTGTTGATAATCAGTAGTTGAGTCGAAAATGAACTTGTTATGATGTAAATTGTCAATGTGGTCATAAGTCCATAATCTCCAGAATAGTATTCATGAAATAATCATTACTTTTATACATTAATAATACTTTTTAAATCATACCATTAATTATGGTTATGAATAACGAAGAATGTTATAATAATAGAGACAATATGCTTTACGTATGCATGAGTAACGTTTTCCATTTTTCATTGATCATTATGAAAATAAGGTAATTATCATTTTATCTTTCCAAAGTTATTGTAATATTTTTAACATAATAATAATCATTTAAATATACTTATATATATCATACAAGTGATGTGGTGAATATAAATGATTCACATCGCTTCGTGGAGACGATAAATCACACGTACGCATAAACGACGTTATCATATTTATGTGCATGGTAAATAAGAAAATAATTGAAATATTATTCTCTTAAAATGATAAATATGTCATGAATATCATATATAAACATTTCTTCCATCATTATAACCACTCTTGATAAATGGAAATGAAAAAAAAACTATATCGGTTCGCGAGGTGGTTGTCCGCTGTACACACGAATGAAATGTTCATTTACTATTTGATGAAATTGGAGATGAATTTTGGTGATGATATTAACATAATAACATCTCAGTATATTGAGGAAGCGGAGGATGAAATAAAATATAAACACTTAAAAAATGATACCTATTCTTTGGTTGATCACATATGAAGAACACCTTAACACCTCTTAGAAGGGTGTTCTACCAAAACTAATGCCTCAAGAAAGAGGGGAGGGATAATATGAAGGGTTTTTGGTAGAAGTTGGATGAACCAAATGGTTCTTAAAGTGTGATTATTATAGAATAATGGGTATATTTTTGTAGGAGAGGGGAGAGACACCCTTAGAAACTCTTAAAATATTAAATTAATAAAAATTAATTTTTTAATCCAAATTACTCCAACTTGAGATATGTTGAAGATAATGTGAATATAGTTATAAATCCTCACATCAAATAATTTTTTTATATTTATTGATTTTATTTTAAACCTTATCTTTTCAGTTTACCCTTAATTATTCTCTTTTAATTTTAATTGTGGTAACAATATTTTAAATATTAAGAGGATATACATTTTACTTATATGGGGTAAATATCCAATAATTATTTACTTAATAAACCTTTTGAACTGATCATAGTCACTTTATGATTTCAAAATATTTTTAGGATTTTTAAATTATTTAATAATTATTATTTTTATAAAATATCAATTATGTCAATTTTTACACTATCCATTTCATTAAATTTAAATAAAATCAAAATAGAGACATAAATTATAAAAAAATAATTGAATATACTTATAACAAGTCATAGTCACCTGGAAATTTTTTGTATGACATAAATTATGTAAAATAATATTTATTTTATTATTTATAATATCATTTATTTGATTCTTTGATTAATAAATATATTATTGCATCATCACTGTATCATAATAAAATTTAATTATTTATTTCTTAAAAATTATGAATAAATTACCATGATGTAGGAAATATTTTTTTATTTATAATGAATATTTATAGTAAAAAATATCACTTATATAACACCATGTTAAATTTTTTTAGTAGGAAGAGACATGATTATGACATTTTTGCCTTTACTTTAAATTAATTGTTATAAATGTCATAATCACATCCAAGTGGAGTAAAAAGGCCACCATTTTGACCCAAGGATTGTCTTGGTCTCCTATAACTCGTACAATAATATTAGGACAAGTGTTAGGATATTTTTATATTATTACAATATTATTTTTACCTTTAATTACCTGATTTACCTTTAACCATGGTAAATAAAATACTAAAGTTACTATTCACAAAAAAATATTTTGATCCTACTAGATTAAATTTTTCATACTGATTACAACCATGTATGTACTTTTTTGAAAATTAAATTCACAAAAGTGACTAAAATTAATTTAATGTTAATCCCATTGATAAATTGAGGAAACATGTTTTTAAAAAGTAAAAACCATCAAAAGATTGACATGTGTTTATATCTAATTTAAATGTGAAATTACTTAAAATGAAAAAAATTAGGTTAATTGATAAAAACTTCATATAATTATACCTTAAAGCCATGTCAAATGATAATCTAAAAATATAATTAAATTAGATTAAAAGACAATTTTGAATTAAAATGCTGTATGTTTTCACTATTCATTAAAAAATGAATTTTATCATAAAAGTACCAAAAATTCAACCAAAGTGAATTTTCGTGTCCCAATTCTAAATAAGAAGTTTATTTTTTAAAATAGAATATAAAAAAGTGACAAAAACTAGATTTAAAAAGGGTTCATCATTAAAATGTGGTAAAATTACCTTTTAAAAATATTAGTGTGTTTTATACTTAAAATCGGATTTATTCTCATTTAAGCCTCTAAAATTTATTATAATAAAGTAAAAAATTTAATAAACATGTGTAAACATAATATAGATAGTTCTGTTAATTCCTGCAAATACAAGTACTAGACATTAACTACCATTTAAAATGATAATATTAATAATATATTATTTTTAGTATATCTCAGTCTTGTGTGAAACATAAGATTTTGGAGAAACCCATTATTGTGTGTTGGGATGCTATCAGACAAAACATCCCTTTTAAAAAAATAAATATCCATTCATAATGTTAATATATATGAAAATTTCTTATTCTATAATTGCCTGGGATATTACAATAATTATGGATTTAAAGTATATATATGATATTTATGAAATATTTATACTTATATAATTATAATATTACATCTATATTTTTACCTTATGATCTTTTGGAAAATGATAATGTCGCTTATGTGTACGTGTGGACTACTGCCTCTACGAAGTGATGCGATTCATTTTTAATTTCTACTTTACATGGATGGTAATAAGGATATATTCAATGAATATATTTTATATATATGATATAATAATTATTATTTAAAGGTTAATTAATATTTAAATTTCTTTCATTTCATCCTTAAAAAAATGAAAACAATGTTCATGCATATGTACGACATACTATCTCCAGGAATGGTGTAATTCATTTTTCTATCTATGAATTTTCTAGATGACTCTAAATATGTATATAATTGATATGGATGATATTAATATCATTATTAACATTCTTTAGATGATGAAACCATTATAAATTTATAATTACCAAAACTATCGAACTAAAACGTACATGGAAAACGAAGCAGTTATCACCCATAATAGTCATTTTAATAAATAATTGTTAATAGATGGGTGATAAAAGGTTATAATTAAATATTTTATGGTATTATGTATATGATCATGGTTATTTAATATTTTTATAATAAAACTATATTTATGATACATGATATTAAAACATTTACGAAGTAATTCAAGACTTGAGGTAAGGGATTTCATCTCAATTTTCTTTTATTGAGGCATATTTTAATATTATGTACCTAATTTATTTAAAATGGTGTATATGTTTCCACATTTACATGTTAAATCCTAAATAATTCATACATCATGGTATTTTAATTTTCAAATAAAATTATTTTATCTAAGGTGATTTTACATGAAATCTACCAAGTAATAAGTGTTTTATAACCCATTTTTCTTTCTTTGGGTTATAAAACTTCTTCATTGATCATATTATGTAAAGATTATGTGTGAAATGAACTTTTTTATTTATTTTTTATTTAAAAAATTTATGTGTGTATTTACATTTGCTACACATAATCACTTCATTGATTAACTCTTATTTCAACATTATGATCATTATAAGGGTTCATCATATCAAATTGTCATATTTGGGACATATGATATGTTATAAAGATATCTTATTTTATGAGGTGTATATGCTACCCCTTTAACATGTTATATCATGAATATTATTAATTTCAAGAAATTTAAAGTTTAATTTGATATTATTCCTTCATGGGGATAATGATTCAAAAATTACCGAAGCGGTAAGGGATTTAGGTTTCAATATTATTTTTAACTGAGATTGTTTATGCTTGAATTTCCATTGAGGATATTATATGATTATTATATGATAAATATCTTTCATTATTATTATTTTATTTTTATTTCTTGAGAATATATATTTATCTTTTTTTTAATTTTTATAAAATTGTTTAACACTATTCTTCTTGTCATTTTTTAAATGTGGTAATTTTTTTTGGATTTTTATAATAACGTGAAAGGAATTTTTTCTTTTAAATTTATGTAATTAACATAATTTATTATCATCATGACTGATCAAATATTTGAATCTTACTCTAAAAGTTTCCATAGTACTTTTAAAATAAATATTTTCCATAATATTTTGTAATTTTTTATATTTTAAATAATTGATTTCAAAATGGAATGGTTATGTTTTTCAAGAATATTTATAATGATTTTTATGATATTTTTATTCATTAAAGTCAAAAAACGTTGGTGTTGATTATGTTAAACTAGGAATATGATCCAATTTTACCATACTTTTTAGTTATATAGATGTTTTATGGTTATGAAGATGAGATGTTTATGAACCCCATTATTTTCCATGGGTTATGCTACGATGGATTGATGAAATATTTATGAAACCTATTTTCTTTGTATGAGTTATGATGTAATGATATGATTAATTATCTTATGGAACATGTATGTATGGTTTTAATAATGTTTTGGGTGGGCCTATAATTATATAGATCTCCAATTCATTAGGTAAAAATTTATATCTCATGATATAATTTTGAGATTCAAGTCAATGTGCTTGATAAACTATGAAAAATAAGTTGATATTCTTGATCCACTATGGGATGCAGGTGGTGATTTCTGATCCACTATGATTTTATTGTATCATTATTTAACATTGAAATATGAAATTTTTTCTATACTTATGATGGTGACACACTTTTATGACATGAAATTATGGTTAGTGGTTGATTTATGATGATTTATTACTCTTATGAATCATGTATTTTGAAATGATAAAGATTTATGCCATGACTCATTTTTATGATCTTTTACATATTAAGTATTAACTTTGTAAGTTATGTCAATATCTAATACCCTTACTCTTATCTTATGCTTTCATATGTTTATCAATTGATATCTCCCATTTTGACCCTTACTGAGTATTTGAGATCACCCTTTCTTATGTTTCATTTCCCCAGGTTATGAAAAAGGTTTTAAGTAGGGCATGTCTATGCAAAGTACTAAATGGGGAGATCTTTGTAGGATATATTTAAGATATTTTATGAAATAATAATTTTGTCAATCTAGTTTCAAAATACACCAAACCTTGATGGTCCTTGGGTATATACTTGTGAAATGTATTGAATATTCATCTAAAAATATGTAATATTTATCTATGAAATTTTGTGTTACTATATAATTAATTTCATGAGGAAACGAAATGTAATGTTTCCATTAAATTTATTAAAATATATAGCTATAAAAATACAAAAAATTTAGATTTTAAAAATATTAGTCATGTAATTTTTTCAAATAGGTGAAGTAGGTAGGACATTCTATTGGAAAGATAGAACGGTGGTTTGATTTTCACAAAATAAAAGATGTCAGTTATTTCAAAAATCCTACAAAAAGTATAGGGGTAAATAATTTTAATTATTATTTGGTTTAACTAAATTACTTTATAATATAATATTATTCTATATATAGTGTAAAATAAACAAGAATGGGATGCCAAACTTTCCTTGTCAGTTTTAGTATCCTCTAAGGATTCCATGTATTGGGTTCTTCAAAAATAGCATTCTAGTAGTGTTAGGGGATGGTCTGTGGGTTATCTCAATCAAGGGTATTTTTTAGGGTATATATATCTTCATCAAAGATGTCAACAAGAGGGGGGATTACATGTTTTTCTGATACTGGTGCATAAAAGGAAATTGATGCATTGAAGAATACTGTTAAAGATTTTGAATCACATATTATTACATAAAATAATTTGTTCTTGTAACTGGAGAGTGAGTTGGATATTGTGTTTTAAAATATTACTGAAAGTATTAATAAAGATATAATAACACTCATCGGGGGTATAGGAGTGGTAAATTTCATTAATTTACACTCATATTATTCATTTTAGTAGTAATTTTTTATTAAATATTCTAAGTCAAATGAATTTAAATATTTCTTTTGTATCTCCCATAAAAATAAATCTTCAATTCTTTTAATAATCCACATCATAATCTCATGATAATTCTAATAAAACATAGGATTTCATAATATTATGAAATTTAATTTTCATTATAATAAACTATATAAGGAATTCAAAAGATAAGTTACTAAGGAGTTAAATTTATACAAGAGGTTATATAATATCTTATGGTATATTTTATCTAATGTTCCATGTATATTTTTTTATCCAAAATGAGTTTAAAGAGGAAGTGTTCATGTATCATTTTAGACATGGTAGATATTTCATCACATGGACATGGTTTTGAAATGGTTTTATTATGTGATCATGGATTTCAGATAGATATTTGGTATTATGATTTTCAAAATGGGTTGAAAATGTTTTAAAAAAAGATAGAAAAAAAGATAAAAAATTAAGTTAGATATTCAGTTGGATAAATTATTGAATAGGGGTAATTATAATTATATGTTATTATATAGTTATAAAGGAATTTATTTATATATTATATAAAAAATATTACTCAGAATGATTCCCCTTCATTGAGATAGGGAGTTATAGAAAATCAACTTATTTATTATCATATTCTTAACACCTTTGAAAAAGTTACATAAGTGATTGTGAAGAAATAAAATTAAGATATATTTAGAGGCTAGGATGGAACTTTAGAATCTTATAGGTATAATCTACTATCATTTTAGGTTGATTTTGGACACCATGATATAGAAGATTGGTTAGGGAGAATGCACTATATTTTTAAGTTCTTTTAAAATATGGATACTTATAAGGTGGGTTTTAAAATAGATACATTGGAATGATTAGAATATACATGGTGAAAGATTAAGAAAAAAATATAATTTTCATGAGGGTATTTTCTTGGTAGGGTTTTATAACATGATCAATGATTAGTTTTGTATAGAAGTTCTAAATTTTGATTACGGCTTACAACTTTATTGATTTCCCAAAAGTGATTTTATCTATTATAGAGTAAGATTTTTATTTTATAGATCTCATTAATTTTATACTAGTGTTGGTAAATAATTAAATTATTAAGGATCATAGGTTTGTGATTAGGCTTTGATTAGTGTTTTATTCCAAGATTATTCTCTTTAATTTACTTACCTATGTGGAGGTTTTTATGAAAGACACAATGGTATAAGATGAAATAGAAGGAGTTTATAACATTAATATTTCCCATCTACAACCTGGTGGGGTAAAAGGTTCATTAAGTGGAAAATAGTTGAAAATTAAAGTCTTCAAAAAGAAATATATGGGGATTTCTTTAGGTTTTTCTCAAGGAAATAACTCAAATGTATGTTATAGATGTGGTGGAATGGACCATGTAAATACACATCACACAATCTCACATAGTACCTATCATTGGTATATAAATAAGGGTTGCAACACAACTAATTTTAGGCACTTTACCCTTATTTTATATATTTTGAGCTTATATAATGCTTCACTTTAGTTTTAGGAGATTCAGTGGGTTTTTAAAGGGTTTTAGAGTTTTTACATTTTTAAGAAGGAAATGTTGTGGAGACTGGTCTATGACATAGGCCTTTGGTGGCTACAACATGAAGACTATCAGATATGGTGTTTGGGGTTCAAGGTAGAGTTATTGTGCATTTTCTTATTTTGGCACCCCTAAGGCATAAGGGGTGGGCTACAATGTATGGTCTTTTTGGCTGTGTTGTGGTGTAGGGGGCTACCTCATAGTACCTTTTCCTCAAAAATAGGATATATGATATAGATTGTCCTATTTTTTTTAGATTATTTTCATCAGGAAGGAATCACTATGGTCTTGGAGGGATACACTATAGTCTAGGTAGATTGCGCCATGGTGATGTAGGCCATACCGTGGCATGGTGTTTCTTATCCTAGACCATTTTTTACTTTAACTTGGTTTAAGGCATGAAAACCCTCAAATTTTCCATATTCTCCCATGTTCTCAAGTTCCTCTCCCATCCTAGGCTCCCAAGGTAATTACCATCAATTTAGAAACAAGTTTTGGAAAAATCAAAGTGTGTTGGGGATCCAGAATCATATGTATGTCTCTATTATTACTTGTTCTTCTTATATAAACTCTTCTCCTCTATCTTAGAGCTGTAAATACATTCTATTATAGATATATCTATGTTCTAGGATGTGGTTCTTGATGGGATCTTATTGAATCGATTGAAGGGAAGGTGTTGTGAAGCCAGATCTAGAAGCTTTTAGTGTCATTATTTGTTTTCATCATCCGTTGAGAGGTGTGTGGATTCTATTTCAACTCCACTATTCTATAAATTAAAGGATTAATTTATTTTAAAGGTTTTTTGATTTTATATTAAAATTCGGCATGGTTTCATTAAGGAAACTTTTCTGGTTTGTGTTTTTGAAATATGGGAAATTGGATGTCTTTTGGAAAACCCCTTTTTGGTTATAATTTTAAAATGATGATTTTAAAATTATAAAATGGTATTGATGCATGGAATTGTTTGAATAAATTATTTCAAAAGAATAATTTTTTTATGTGAAACGTTTTGGCATGGAATTTGGCATAATGGTTTGGCATGTGTTCAAAGTGGAAGGGTTTGGTCAGAAGTGCCATCATCAAGGTTGGACTGATTATGACCATAGCATACCCTTGTTAATGGTAACACCGAGCTTGTGTACATGTGTATGGGTGTGTGTGTGTGTGAATATGGGAAAGGTTATTACAAATTTGAATGTATGTAAGTAATATTGTTTATGTTTTTCTCAAATGGATTTCTCTTATGGATTTATATAAACTATTTAATTTCTTTTTAACCATTTTATATAAATTGTGCTAAAAAATTCTTATCCTAGTAGAATGTGTTGGGAAGTCTCTAGGGAATTACTACCGAGTTTATACTCACCTTCTAATTGAAAACTTTGGTATGTTTTTAGGTGTCATATACTTGGATATATGGAAAGGGAAGATATATTATTTCTATAGCGATTCATCTTGACATCATGGTTTGTGGGGTTGGAGCTTGGAGATGGTTTGAGTGGTACTAGGGATCATGTCACATAATGTCTTTATGACATGTTGTCTTTTGGTTTTTTATTTTTTTACTTTCCATTTTTGGGTTTTACTTATTTATACCCATGAATTATATAATGGTTTCAATCTTTATATTATATGTGGTGAGGTTATGGTATTTTATAGGTAAAATTATACCCCAATTGTTTACAAATCCCTTAGAATTTATTTTAGGCCTTTGGTGTCTTGGGAATTTCACCTAAGGTTAATGGTACTTTGTCTCCTCTAAATCTAATGAGTTGGGGTGAGATGTTATAAATTGTACTAGTCTTCATTTTTATGTCTCTATTTTGGTATGGTAACAAGGAAATATGAATTTCAGAACTTGAAATGTATAGAATAAAAATAAGTAGCTAACCTTTTTATGCCGATCTTCATGTTACTAGGGTGTATGGGTGTAAAAGTGTTCTAATAAACTTCTAGGTGTGTTGTCATATCATCATTTTCGGTTTAGATGATGTGTTTTTCATATGATGAATTTTTAGTGAGACTTATCACCAGGAATTCATTATTCATTTTGAGTTCAATGATTTTTAAAAAAGAAAAATATGTCCACTTTTTGATAAGAATGGTTATTTATTATTTCTTGGGGTAATTTGGAAAATTTTTATAAGCCTTCAATTTATAGTTTAGTGATGAATAAATGGATTTTTGTTCTGTGATAGAAAATTTCATCGAGCAGACATCATAAGAATAAAAATGAAGAAGCTACTGAAAATATGGTTGCACCTGACCCATAAGTGAACCAAAAATTGGTCAAAAGCATTTTTTAGACTTTTCAAGCCATATAAAGGTAAATATGAATGATGAACCTCAACAAGTGGACCACTTAGTTCAATTTCAGAAACAGAATCCATCTATACTTCAAGGGCATTCTTGTCCTGAAAAAGTAGAGGTGTGGTTGAATTGGATGAACTGAATTATCAAATTATTGGGCACACTGATAGAGATAAAATTCAAGTTTGAAATATATATACTAAATATATTTCATACCAATGGTTTGATCTAGCTTCTCAACCTAAATTCAATAAATTAATTATATGGGAGGATTTTAAATAATTATTTAACAAAAAATTTTATCCTCGTACTTTCAGAATTGAAACAGAAACTAATTTATTTAGATTGAATTAGGAGAATATATCCATAATAGATTACAAAGATAAGTTTATGAATTTAGTCTACTTGTCCCTAGAATTTTATACTAGCAAATCCTTGAAAGAACACATCTTTGAGTCTATACTATGACAAAAAATTATCTCTAAGATAGTTGTTCTATGTATTATGGAATATACAAAAATGGTAAATAAAGAAAAAATATAGAAAAGAGTCATTTCTAGAAATCCAATTAGAGGGAATATTTTTGTCACCATGGGAACAAGTGAGAACTCAAAACCTAGGAATAATAATAATAGGGACACCTACTTACAAGGTGGGGGAGGGTCTCAAAATCATAGCACAAGATGAGTTAACTTCCCTCCTCAACCCAACATAAAGCCTAGATATTTCCAATGCACCTCTATTTCATATAAGATATGAAACTGCACGAAAACACATAGATCTTGTCACAACTATAATAAAATGGTACACATTTTGTGTTATTGTTGTGACAATCCAAATTCTAATCTAGGGGATGCATCTCATGTTTCTCAGACATCCTATGCTTCAATGGGGAGATCTCATTAGAATAATTATCATCCTTATAATTGAGCAAGACATGGTGATTCTAGTACCACCATGATTCCTAAAATTTCATAGTTTCAATAAGGAATCAAGGACTAGGGAGGATCTAGTAAGTAGATTTATGGTGCTGAACTAGTGATGATGGATGTCCAATCTGGTCCTTTGATAATGTGAGGTAAGATTCTTTTGAATTCAAGCATTATTCAAGATTTTTTTGATATGGGTACATCCCAATCCTTTAGTGATTATAGTGTGGTAGATCATACGGTATTACATATTGATTTGATGAATTACTCTATTAAACTAAAAACACCTCTAGGACAACATGAGTGTTGAGAATTTAAATGTGTACCATGTTCGATAACAATTGATGGGACCAAAGAGGTTTGGGATTTCTCTATTTTAGAGATTTATATCCATAAAATGATTTTTGGAAATAGAAAGGTTGAAATTTTTCAAGGCTAACATTGACCGTTATGCCTGATAGGTGAGTTTTACATCGTATCATGGTGTTGATCATCTCTTTAATGGAGACTGGTCTATGAGTTCTAGTAGATAAGGACATTTTTTATTGGTGTTTAGAACTATATCTTATCATTGGTATCAGTCACCTTAGAATATCTTTATTAAATTGGACATAGATACTTTCCAACAACCATTTACCAATTTCTTAATTTTTCCTGATAATTTATATGGGTTTCCACCCTTAAGAGAAGTGTAGTTTACGATTGATCTCCCACCAAGGATTAGTTCTATTTCAATTACATTTTATAGGATATAAATGATATAATTGAGGGACTTGAAAGTATAGCTATAGGATTTGGAAATAAAAGGGTTCATTCGATTGAGCACATCCTCATGGGAATCACCAATTATTTTTATAAAAAAGGAGGATAAAAATCTTAGGTTTTGTGTGGATTATTGTTAGGAACCGTGTTTTTCCAAACTACAATTTTGAGGAGAATTTCTAATTTTTACTTTCATATGCTTATAAGGGGTAAAATAGTAATTTTACCCTAGAATATGATCTCAGATAATTTTTCTAACCACTATTTTAGTCCTGAAATAGGGTTTTTACCCTAGGATATGAGTTGGTAGAAATCCAAACCGTTTGAATTTTAGTGGAATAATTGATATTTAATATTTAATAAATTAAATATTAAAATATTCATGAAATGTTAATTTTTTAATGGAGTTTTTTATTTAGATTCCATCTCTTCCGTTGATTCCATAATGAGGAGTTTTTCCTAGGTGGGGTATAAACTCAGGTCGGGCACCGGGGCCGGTCGGGGCCCCCTTTTTCTTTTTCTTCTTTTCTTTTCTATTTTACTTTTCTTATTTCTTACCCATGGATTCTTTCGCATGACCTATGGATTCCACATTCATGTGACATAAGAGATAAATGGGATAGGGAGAGATAAATGGAGATATGTAGGAAGGGAGGTACCATTATAGAGCTCTTGATGTGCTGGATTTATGTGCAGACACTGTGGAGCGTAGATTTGAGAGAAGCTTTGAATATTTACCTATTATTCTCTATTATGGCCCCTAGTTTCCAAATATATTGATTGGGGGGGGGGGGGTGAAAATGGGGGTTTTAGGCATTTTAAAGGTTTTTTGTTCAGAAAAACCAGGCTACATGGTGTGTGGTTTAGGGAGACAAGCCGTGTGTTTTTCACGCTTGGGGAAGATGAAGTTTTTTTTGAAGTACATGTGATGTACTAGGGTGTACATTCCATATACTGGGTCTCATCTATGTAGAAAAGTACCCAACAAGGCAAACCTTGTAGGGGTACACAGTTGTGTTGAGTACATATCCATACCCCATGTGGGTAGCACGCTGTGTAAAAGTACTCAGCCTGGACAAGTACATGGCCAGGCTAGTTGAAGGACATGGGCATGTACCCCATGTCGGGTACACGTTTTGTACCCACTTCACATGTCATGTACCTGTGGTATTTACATGCCTAGGCTGGTGGGAGTACATTCCCATGTGAGACTTGGGGAGTAAATGGTGTGTACCTAAGGGGACACACCGAGTACTACCCCCTTGTAACCCTTTTAGGGGTTTTCATACCTTTTCATCCATGAGTTGGATTGAGACCCATGAGTAGTCCCTTATGAGTATCTTTTCATATATATCCCAATTATAAGACCTGTGAGGTGTTTTTAGGACTCTTAGGTGATGTTTCTTGAATGGATATGTTTTTCCTCTAGTAATCTTATTTAGTAGTTTCTAGAGAGTGAGACCTATTTAGAGATGAGCCATTAGCTGTCTCTCTTGACCTATTCTTTTGTAGGTTTTTCTCTAAGGAAATATCCCCTATGAGATGTTCCCTTCTATCCTAAGAGGCTGTGATACCAGTTGTTATCGAGGATCCCTTAGGATTCCTCTGTTTACATTTCAACCTTGAGGATCTCATGAAGGATACCTCTATCTTCTATCTAGTTACCAAAGACCCCTTGAGGGACACCTTTACTTATATTATGACTTAAGGAGTCTCTTATAGGATCACTTTACCTATATACCATTATGTGGATTCCTTATAGGATTCCTCTATTTGAACACCATTTTGAGGATCCCATGTAGGATTCCTCCATTACCTTTAAATCTAATGATCCCAAGTATGATTCTTTTGTTTGTGTGTTTTCCTTGAGGATCCCAAGTAGGATACCTATTTAGTGTTTTTGACTGGAGGGACCCAGTCGGTTCTCTGATGTTTGACCGAACCTGAGTTAGTATATCAGGTTTGGGTAGAGATGGTAGTGGGTGTCACCTTAGAACCTATTCCGAGCATGTAATCCCATGGGCCTGTGATAGTAGTGGTGGGTTTAGGCATTCGGCCACCCTCACTCGTTTTTATACTTTAACATATTTTTTGCTGATGTAGTGATGTTTACCAGAGTTTCTTCCTAGTTGGTGGCTATTGATATTGATGTGATGTGTCTTTATTTCTCATTAGGATGCCCTAATGTTATTTCTTGGACCCAACATACAAGCCGGATTATTTTGGATTTCTAGAGTTACTCCCAGAATCCAACTCTTGAGCATTACTTGATGTATATATGATGCCTTGGACATTTCTAGCTCCTTGGATCCTGATGACTTAGTACACATTGAGTGAAACTTGGATTCCCATTATAGGAATTCCTTGGATGGGCTCATAAGCTTGATGACTTATATACCTTGAGAGATACTTGGATTCCCCATTGTAGGAATGGATTGGATAGACTCATAGTCTATTTGATTTTGGTAATGGATTCCTTGGATGAGCTCCTTGGATCTAGATTCCTTTAGATTACATGGATGTTTTCCCATAAATCTTGATTACGGTAGTGGATTCCTTAGATGATTTTGATCCTTGGGTCTTGGTTTCGTAGGATTCCTTGGGCCTTAATACCCCTTGGATCCAGATTTCTTGGGCTCACTTTGGACATAATTTATTGACATGATACTTGGACCCCACTAAAATATTTACTGAGTTTCCATCGAGATGTTCCTGGGAATGGATGAGTATGCCTTGGTCTTCTATACCTTAGATCCCAAACTTCATGGTCTAACACTTGATTATATAGAATGGCCATGATGTATGTTATACATGTGATTACACACTGTAGGTCGACCGGGATGCCTTGGTCTTTATACCATGGATCCAAACCTTGGGGTCTGAAATGTGATTAATCCGCATAGGCCTTAGTTGGTTTCTGTGACCTTTACAAGATTGACCTTCAATATACGGTATCCTTTTTTCAGTGACTGAAGGCATGTATGGGTGAACTCAGGCATAGGATGAGTATCCCCCTATGGTAACGTAGTTTTCTTAGATACATTCCATCATTTACTAAAGTAGGTATATGATTATTGGGATTATGAACCTAGAGATCAAATTAATGATACACATCTTGAGTGGTATGACATACAACTCAATTCCCTTACACAGAATGTCCATGCGATTGGGATTAAAAACCCAAGGATCTACTACTGTTTGGTTTTTATGTTATTACTTTCAGTTACTCATGAATATAAATAATTATGTATATATGTATAGTTATGGAACTATATAGGTATATGTATATAGATATGGACATCCATATTGGCACTTTACCAATTGTGCGAAAATATGGACCTGGGGTTTGACTTCTGTTTCATGTTTATTGGTTTTACTTACCTTTTCAATTGTGTCTCAACTAGGCTGAGCACGTTGATTTTTCATACACTTATAAAAGAATATTTTATAGGTTTGTAGTTGGGGTGTCCTACTAAGATTATTTCTCATCACTGCATGTGCACCTCATTGTACGTGTAAACCTTATTTCTATTTTTTAGGTTGAGAAAAGTTGAATTGAGGATAGGGATTAGGCCCATAGTTTCATGATCTAGTGGAGCTACTCATGTGGGTTCTTCTAATCAGGCTAGTGTATTTTGACAGTGTTTGGAGGCTGAGTACATGGTATGGATCAGAGTTAGTAGTAGAGCTATGCAATTTTATTTCAGTTTCTTTTTTACTCCTGTATCTGTATGGTTGTACTAGTGGGTGACTAGTGTTGTATGTATGCCATAGCTATTTAGGCTTTAGTATAATTTTCATTTATTATTACAACATGTTCTATTTCAGTTTATTTACTTCTTCTTTACTCTTTTTACTTTCTATTATGTATGATACTTAGCTATTTCCACTGTTTTCTTACTATAATACGAGGGAATAGTCTCCCCACCATCACACCCAAGGTCCTTGCTACTAGTTGGCATCCTCTAGCGTACGAGGAGGTGTTCTTGAGGCCTCATAACCCACCTAATTGGGGAACCATTTTAGTGGCACCTAAGTAGGGATGTTTCAAAGTGGTATCAGAGCCATTCCTTTCCTTTGATTCACTATTTGAGATATGATAGATAAGAGTATTAGAAATGTGTTTTAACATGTGATGGATATTAGATTGGTGTATCGAGAACACTTGTTCCAATAAGAATTCCTGATTTCTAGGGTATGAGATTGTTGTTCTTATCTGAAATGTTACAATTTTATATAATTTTCACCTTGATCAATGTACATGTTGTGTGTATGTTATGATTTATTGTGGATTTCTAGCTCTTGAACTATTGTAAATAGGCCAAGGATGGATTTTTAATCTTGGATGCTAAAAGAAAGAGGTGTCTCATACATCATACTTGGAACGTAGGGTTCACATCATATAGGCCTTCTAGCGTGTGATTATTACTGATAAATGAGCCCTATTATTTTGGGCCTTCTTATATATATATTTGATTCTGATGGAAGGTTATGTGGATCTATATTGAGGTGTTTTTTTGTGAGGCTGATGACTTAGTGTTCATGAACGAGAGGTGCAGTGGCCCTATTAGGCCGATATAGAACATGTTTCCCTTGTATTTTACCCCTTCTAGGGTGTTGTTTTCCAGTTTGTGTTTATCTAGTCAGATCGATGAGTAAGATGCTGATAGGTACCTCTTATTTTTTTTTATGAAATGGACCTCCATGTGATATTACCATATACATATTCCTAGTGAGAGTTAGTTGAGTCTGTTTTCTTAATTGGTTTCATGAACTCCTAGGAGTAGTTTCTTATGAGGATGGTCTGTGAGTTTTATGCCATTGTAGTCTATGTTTTTAGTTTTGAATCTCATAGTTCACTGTGATCTTTACCTTCTTTAGAGTGGTTGGACCTTTTGGGATAAGTGGTTAGACCTTGTGACCCAGTTGTGAGACTTGTTCTAGGTCTAGGTGGGAGAACTATAGACCCTTAGTTTTTACTCTAACCATTATAGTTTGATGGATGTTTTGTTCTCAGGAAACCTTCATGAGAGGTTGGACCATGTTTTCAGATTTCTTTTTATACAGTGAGCTTGATTTTATGCTTTTTTTGAGATAAATTCATGACATTTGATCACGTTTTTCATTATAGGCATGTGATTCCTTTATCCCTTTATAAGAACTTTTGTTGTTTTTGTTCTTCAAGATTGGCTTCAATGGGAAGGACTATTCAGGTGAATGGACCACTCATCTAGTGTTTTCTCTATTGCAAATGTAGTCAGAGTGCGGGTAGTTGCTCGTGACTAGAATGACATTGTGTAACGGGAGATCATGGAATAAATCATGGCATAGGTGAGGTTCCCAATTTTTAAGAGCAGTTCCATGGGAGCTTATGGATTAATTAAATTGACATGTTTTGTAGTACGATCTTCTTAACCTTATGTTAGAAAAATCGCTGGAGTACGAGTCAAGTGATAAAGGTACATGTTAGTTGCACATGGTACCATTTGAAATATTAATTAGTGAGTGGCTGGGTTCAAGACAAGTAATGATGTTTTTAAAAATATACATGATCTTGGTTGCATGCGAGTTGTGGTTTAAATGACAAATGTCCCTCCATGGTATGAGTGACAATGAGAATGAATGGGGTACCACAAGACAGTTGACACGTGGCTGAATCCTGGTCAGGTTTGGACTGGATGTGAGCGTGGATCATAGAGATATTTACATTCCATTTTGTATAATCTTAGTGTACTCATATTAGAGAAAATCAAGTTTTATCTTGATTTCATCTTGAGTACATTGAGAGAGATTCATTCCTACACCGTGATTTTTTTCTTTTAAATGTTCTTCCCTAGTTGAGGAAGTAACCTATTGATGTTGCACTTGAGGAGTGATGTAAGGTATGCCATATGGTAGGGAGTTCACCATTGGATATTTGAGGGTGGTGGATCTTTTTTTCTGGTTGAACTTTGATTTTTTCCATGGGCATTTGGGCTCAGGGTTTGTTCTAAGATAGTGACAAGGGTATTCCTATGGTGGGGAGTACCTGACCAGTTGCAGTTAAATGTTTTCCATGTAGAAGATAGTTTTTGATGCTATGAGGCTGGTCATTGGATAGTTCTTATAGCTTATTGAACATATGATCATATTGAGAGCATGGATACTAGTCTTAACACCAAGTCTTCTCAAGGACTACAAAGTTTATGGTGTGGAGATTATAAGGACTCTTGTTTTTTCAGGCTGTAGTTTTTAGAATAAATTTGAATTTTTAATTTTAGATTCTTAAAAAAGGTAAAATGGTAAATTTTCCCTAGTATATGATCTCATATAATTTTTATGACTACTCTTTTGGTCTCGGAATAGTGTGTTTACCCTAGGAAAGGATTTCGGTAGAAATATTATCCATTCAAATTTTAGCGGAATCATTAATAATTAATATTTAATAAATTAAATATTAAATTATTCATGTAGTTTCAATAATAAATAACATATGAATGGAACATTGGATTTATATTCCATATCATCTTTTGAGTCTTGAAGGCAAGACATAAACTCAGGTCAGGCGTCGGGGTTGGCCTGAGCCCACTTTTCTTTTTCTTCTTTTATTTTATCTTTTCCTTTACTTATTTATTCCCTCTAGCTTCTCATGCACACCATACGGATTACCCCTTCATGTGACCTAACAGATAAAGAGAGTGAGGGAGGAAGAGAGGTACTATCATGGAGCTCTTGATGCACTGGATCGATGTGTGGTGATTGTGGACTGCGGATTTGAGCGAAGCTTCGGCAGTTTCCACCCAAAGGTCGAAATTTTTATGTTTTCACTATATAACCCTGTATATTTTTTGTTTTATAAATTTTAATCCCTATTATGATTTCTTATGGCACCCAGTGTCCGGATTTATTGATTTGGGAGTAAAAACGGTGGCTTTTAGCATTTTCAAGGTTTTTCGTTCAGGAAAAACATGCTACACGACATGTGGTTCAGGGAGACACGCTGTGCGTTATTAAAGTTTCGGTAAGATGAAGTTTTTCAAAGTACATACCATGTTCTAGGGCGTATATGTAGTGTAATGGATCTTGGACGTGTAGCTGAGTACCCGACTAGGCTACCCATGTAGTGGTACATGACCATGTAGAGTACATGACCAGATCCCATGTGGGTAGCATGCCGTGTAAAAGCAAATGGCATGGCCAAGTACATGGCTATTTTGGTTTAGGGACATGGGTAGGTACCCCATGTTGGGTTCACACTATGTACCCATTTCACATGCTATGTACCTAGGGAATTTACACACCCAGGTCAGTGGGAGTATATGCCCGTGTGGGTATCTGGGAGTACACCCTGTGTTTGAGGGGTTTTCATACCTTTTATCCAAAGAGTCATATTTGGACCCATGATTAGTCCATTCTAAGTATCTTTTCACATAGATAAAAAACGTAAGACCTGTAATGTATTTTGAGGTATATCAGGTGGAATTTCTTTAATGGAGAGGTTTTTCCTCTGATAATCTTATTTAGCAGTCTCCTGAGAGTGAGACCTGTTTATAGATGATCAATGAGCTATCTCTCTTGACCTATGATCATGTTGATTTTTCTTTAAGGACATATCCCTTGTGATATGTTCCCTTATGGACCGAGAGGTTGTGAGACCAGTTGTTATCGAGGATCCCCCAGTAGGATTCCTCTATTTACATTTTGACCTAGAGGATCTTATGTAGGATTCCTTTATATTCTATTTGTTTACTAAGGATCCCTTGAGGGATGCCTTTTCTTATATGATGACTTAGTAAGTCCTTCAATAACCCAAACTTTTATTAATGAAAATTTATCTTGATCTAATTAAATGTATTATTATGTAAAATGGTTATATAAAACATATGCACTTCTTTGGTTTTATGTTTTTGGATTTTAAAATACCATTAAGAAATGTTACCATTTCTAATATAGTTGTTGAACAATGATCACATGATTAGAATAAATATAGGGTTTTAACAAATCCAATTTACTTAAACAAAGGAAGCGATGGTCTCATCCAATAGAATTGATCCGTATAAAGCCCATTTTTTAGAGTTTGGAAAGGAGGTGGCATCACTAGGCTTTTCTCTTAACCAAGACCAAGCCAAGCTTCAACACGTTAAGCTTGAACAAAACCGCCTATGGGATAAGTGGAAATTAATAGAGATTACCATCTGAGAGATGTTATCCGAGCCTCCCCAAGAGTCTATCACCATCATGAAACTTACCCTTAGGTCTTATGCAGGTGTTTTAAGGGGTTATGTAACAATAAATGAGCACTATGATTATGTGCCTTATTTTTATATAGAGAATATACATTCATTTTATTATTGTTACTTTATAAATAATTTTTAAAGAACAAATAGTATTTTTAGTTAATATTAAATTAAGAAATCTATTTTAATGAGTTAATGGGTTTTTTTAATTAAATAAAAATTTAATAAAATATTATTACTAAATTACTTTTTATTAAATATAAATTATTTTATAATTTTTTATGAATACAATTGTAAATTTTATTAAGGTTTGAAAGCTATTTTTGTCAAAAACCATGAATTTTTTATAAACGTCTCTTTTTTTTAAAAAATTATAAATTCACATATTTAGAAAATATATAGATAAAATTAATATTATTTTTGGAATCAGGATGTTGAAATTATCCAAGAATGAATTTTTCATAATTTTCTAAGACATTCAAATCTTTGGGTAAAAATTAAATATCGTTTAAATATATAATGTGTTTTATGACATCATAATAACCCAATAGTGATGTAATAAAATAATTTAAAAAGTTTTTTCGGAAAATATATGTTTTACCTTTAAAATAATGTGATTTTAAATTTGTTTGATTAATTTTATGGTGCCTTAGTGGACCCTCCAAGACTTATAAAACATTTTAACTTTTAAAATGATTTCCTTGAGAGTGTGACTCACCTCCACATAAGCAAGCCCAATATTTTAATAAGTTCGGCCATTGTAATTATAAAATAATATTTTCCACTCCCATTTGGAAAAAACCATTGGCAAAAACCATGGGTTAGTTTGTGGTTTTGATTAGTTTAATGTGTGGTGTCCAAAACCTAAATAATAAATAACCCCCCCTTTCCTATATAAACCCACTCAATATCCCATTCCTCTTCACTAAAACCATTTGGATCTCTACCAAACTCTGCCCTACTCTCTCTATAATCCTCCCAAGGCACCCAAGCTCCCAAGAAGTCTCTCTTAAGACTCTCCCAAGCCTTTGGGATCACACTTCCAAGTAAGTGATTTCTTCCTTCCTCATTTTTTTACAAATTTATTTATATTGTCATACCCTTCTATTTTCAATTAAAAATGTTGGGGTATTATTTCTCACCCCACATACTTCCCTCCTTACATTTTAATTATTATATAACTCTTTCTATATCTTTAATTCCTCCCATGTACACCCCTTACCATGCTGAAATTATGTAAGGAATTTATCTATTCTCATTTACATTCAAGAAATTATTTTATAATATGCATCTAAATTTCATTAAATATGTTGGGATATTTTTTCCCATGACCCCCTTACATTAAATTTCATGTATAAATTATTATAGACCCATTTATATCTAATCTACCCATTTTAAAATTTCTATTCGACGTCGTTATGCTGTCAAAGTTACACCAAAATTTCCATGCCAAAATCATCATGTAAGTGAATACCATACCCATTTATCTATCAAGTGTATTCACCTTTATTAACATGTAATTGTTGATTGAGGAATTACATTTATTTATTCCACATCTCTTATTTGTGGAATAAATTATGATGTTTAATGAATCCATATTGTATGATCTATGTGGCACACTTATGCATGAAATGAAATGATTAAGAAGGGTGCGCCCTGATAGCACTCCAATGCATTGGGTAAAGATTAATATCATGATAAGTCAAGTGAAATGAGAGTTTACTCATGATAATTTATGTACAATGAGGTTTTACTCATGATCCATGTACAATGAGCCTTAGATCATACTAATATCATAGTAAATATTGTTGCCACATTTTCATGTTATGATAATCATGCTATATCATGACGTTATGTTCATGTTTCTCTTGTGATCCATTGATATTATTATTTCATAGAATATACTATATTATTCATGTTATACCTTGTTTACTCCCTTACTGGGCTTTATATCTCACCATTTTCTTAGGTGTGTCCTCAAGTTATCCCATGCAATGCTAAGTACGAAGGAATGTTGTGGTTATATAAAATAAGTGTTCAATAAAGATGTTGTGTTTTATGTTATAAGTTGTTATGTAATGTTCCTAATTTTCCTAAGACACTAGACCAATCAATCCTCATAGTTTTCTTAAGTGCAAGTTTATGTAATAAATCATGTTTATGTGTGTAATAAAGAGCAGAGTTGTTATAGTTGGTATCAAAGGATAGGGTTAGTTATTTTTGGGATTAGGATTAGAAAACCCTAATAAAATCCTTGGGGACAAGTCTATGTATAATAAAAACATCCCTAAATTTTGGTGATTATAGAGTAAGTGGTTTATCAAGAAAATAAATCCCCGTATGCATACGAGTAGGTAGAGGTGGCTCTGACACAGATATATATAGGGGTAAAACCTGAAAACACCACTTTGAGATAGACTCAAATGAGAACTGGTGAATGACAACATGACTTGCTGTACTCTTGGTTATGACACTCATGAGGGATACACTTTGGTAAATTCATAAGCTTATTATGAACCAGTATTAAGGGAATACAAATTTCCACTAAGAATATATGTTGGGAAGTAGATCATGAATAACATAGATTGAAGCCTATAAACTCATAAGTTAATGAAATAAAAGATAATTTATAAGTTATCCCTTTTTTTATTTGGATTCCCCTTAATGTGTTACCCCTAACTTTCCTTTTATTCCAGCTAATGGCCGATAATAGAAGGAATCAAGCTAACAAGCAATGCAAAGATCAATGTGATGACTGTTCTAATGAGATACCCAATCCTATGGGAGGGGGAATTGAAAACTTTATCATGATACTCTCTTAGTTAACTTAAGTTTTTAATAGAAACATGGGTCAAGAGGAACATTCAACCCCCCTAAGAAAGAAAATCCACAATCAAGATCTTCATGAGACCAAGGCCTCATACTTTTAATGGATTATTCAATGCCTCAATTGCTGAACAAGGGATCAACTCTATTGAGAAGATCTTCTCCATCCTTCAATGTTCTGAACAAGAGAAGGTACTTATGTATGCTTATCGTATGAAGGGTGAAGCAGATCAATGACGGACATTGATAAAAAATATGAAGCTTGAGGAGAAGATCGAGGTGTTGGAATGAATGTATTTCTGGAAAATGTTTTTTGATAAATAATTTCCTCACATACTCAGAATTAAGATGAAAAGGAACTTCATTGAACTCAAGAAAAAAGATAATGAATCCATAGGAATGTATGAGGGAAAATTCACAAGGCTTGCATGATATGCCACCAGCTTTGTCGTTACCCCCAAATGCAAGGTTGACTGCTTCTTTGGTGGGATAAAACTTAGCCTAAAGAAAGCCCCAGTGATCTGTGACTTCGAGAGCTATGAGGAAATTGTATGATGTTCCCTCAAAATATAAATGGAGATCAATGAATCTTAGGGGTATCAAGGGGATAAGAAGTGTGAGGTGGAATTTAATTCTGGCGGTCTGATGGATAAATCTAACAGTGCTAAGAAATTTCAGCACCCCACGTGCCAAAGGTGCAGAAAGAAGCACCACATAAATTTCCTGAAGGGGAAAAGGAAATTCTTTAGATGTGAAAGAGAAGGGCTACTGGCCTTTAACTGTCGGCAAGAAAAACCCACTACTGTGACATAGGATAGGAATGCTCTATTTGACCTTCAATGCACTATTCATTACTTCAACTGCAAAGAACCAGGGCACTTTGCAAACCAGTTCCCTAAGCTAAGGGTTTTCAAAGGCAACCAACAACCTCCAGGGTAGTAAGGGTGTTCTTTTGCCATCATTACTGCCAAAACGAACCTCAACAAAGAAGTGGTGACAGGTATGCTAGTTATTCATTCAAGAATAGAGAATTTACTTTTTGATTTTGGTTATATGTATTCTTTTATATCCTGAATGTTTAGTAGAAAAATCCCAACACCACCACAAATCATAGAAGTAGAGATTTTGGTGAGAACGGAAAATTGGGAAATCATTGAAACCCATGAATATAACTCCTCCCATGTCATAATTTTTGGTTTGAACTTCCTGGAGAACCTCTTAATACTCCCTTTGGTGGAATTTGATGCAATTATTGGAATAGATTGTCTTTACCAATATAGATCCAACATAAATTTCCGTGAGAGGGAAATCACTCTCCATATGGAGAATCGTCCCCCAATTCTGTACAAGTGCAAGGAGGAGGATGAATCTTCTTCAGTACCATCATCTCAAGTGTGGATATTACTTCCCTATAATCATGCATATCTTTCTCAGATGATTGAGTCTAAGGAAGAAACCATCCTTGAAGACATTCCTATTATGAGGGAATTCGATAAAGTGTTTCCTGAAGAATTTCCCGGTCTTCCTCCTAGAAGATATGTTGAATTATAAATTGATCTTATACCTGGGGTGTTTCTAATATCCAAGAATCCATATAGAATGGCTGTTGTGGAGCTTGAGGAGCTAAAGAAACAACTACAGGAGAATCTGAATAAAGGGTTTATATGCCCAAGTTCTTCACCATGGGATGCACCAGTCCTCTTCATAAAGAAGAAGGATGGTTCAATGCACCTTTGTATTGATTATCATGAGCTCAAAAAAATAATTATAAAGAAATAGTATCCTCTGCCCCAAATTTATGACTTGTTTGATCAACTACATGGAGAACAATACTTATCCAAGGTGGATCTGTGGTCGGGATATTACCAATTAAGGGTGAAGAATGAGGATATCACCAAGAATGATTTTCATACAAGATACAGACACTATGAATTCATAGTAATACCTTTCAGACTCACTAATACTCTAGAAATATTCATGGACTTGGTGAATAGAGTATTTATAGATTACCTCAACAAATTTGTGGTAGTCTTTATAAATGATATTCTAATATAATTCAAAACCAAGGGGGAGCATGAGGAGCATCTAAGAAATGTACTAGAGACCTTCTGAAAGGAGAAGCTCTATGAAAAGTACAACAAGTGTGAGTTCTGGTTGATGAAAGTCTCATTATTGGGTCATATCATCACAAGCAATGGGATATATGTGGATCCCTCCAAGATATCCACAATTGAGGGATGGATGAGGCCAACATCAGTGAAGAATATCTACAACTTCATGGGGTTAGTTATATATTATTGTTGATTTATGAGAAATTTCTCACGATTGTCAAACCCTCTTACCAAATTAACTCATAAGGGAGTCAAGTTTATAGAATTATGATAAAAATAAACTGTTGAATCCCATTTTATTTGTATCAAATGGACAATTTTCCCTTTATACATGAGACTACTTAATTCATGAAGAGTCTTCAACATATCTGATAAATTATTTCACATGTGTTATACTTCTAAACCTGTCACATGTGCTACTTTTATCCACAACCAGGGAAATGTAAACATAATAAGGTGTTAGCTCAAATTCTGAGTAAGGGAGACATATAACTAAAGAAATCATGGAATAACAATTATGGAGGTATTAGGTAAAAAACATGATGACTTAATAAACTTGAAACTGAAAGCATTCTATATCAATGAAAACAAATGAAAACAAATGAAAACATAGATATCAATAATACTAATCTCATACTAATAGAATTCATAATTTCAGATTTCAAAAACATACTGTCAAATCCTTATGCTATGAAACATTACTTATTGTCAAGACCGCAATCAAGACATCTTGCTAAATTGGGCAGACATAAAGCAAATACCCAAACCTGTTTTGTCTCATGAGACCCATTGATACATCAAGGGGCTATATAATTTCGGGCCCCACCCGTAACATCATTAAGTCCAATTCATTCACCATAATAGTTAACAAGATCTTTTATACTATTCCCTAAGAAACGTTTGGCTGAATAAAAACTTAGGTATCCATATAATAATGAATATGAAATATCAATACATGATCAACCTGCTTTAGTAGTCAATAATCATAAAAATGTCAAAACATTCCCCATACCAAAACATATATAACTTTATCATAACCCATTTATATAATGAATGTGGATGGTCAAAAAATACATAGTAAACATTCCAATAATATTCCATATTGGAATAAAAACATATAGAACACTAATAATTTTTCCCACATCAATAGAATAACATATTTTCTAGGATAACATCATCCAATATAGATTATGTAAAATGAGATGTTCACACCGTATCGATAAATGAGTATATATATAATTCAATACTTGAATAACATGATTATAAGTCATCTATAAGAATAATGTCAATGGATTCAAAATAAAATATCCCCAGTGTAACCAAGGAAACATATAAGGATATTGGAATATATGAAAAAAATCCTTACAAAATAATGGTTGAATGATACCACCTAATAAGGGATTCAAATTTGGATTTTTTTACCATGAGTTCATTACCCTAATAGATAAATATATATTAGATTATAAATATTGAAACATAAACCAAGTTATGTTAATTGTTTTTTAAATTGAAATATAAATGTAAGTTAAAACATAAAATATCTTTTAGAAAACATTTTTAACATTGACCTAAAATAGTAAGTTATAGGTCACTTACAAAAGTCCTTTTCAAAAGGTGAAGTGATAAATATTTGAAAACAATTACTTTTTTTAAAAAAATATTCAATAATAAGAGATTAAAAATATATAATTTTTTTAATTTAGAAATGTTTAGAGGAAGAAAAAAATGAAAATGTAAGGGAAAAACCCTTTTTAATATTTTCAAAAATACCTTGGTCAAAATTCACAATAAAAGAAAAGTAATAAAAACTTATTTCTATTAAAAATTATTTTCCCCAAAAATTATTATTTAATAACACAAAATATTAGGGTGGGAGAACCCATGTATGGAAGAAAAATGTTCATGACAAAACATTATAACTCAAAGAGAAGGATTTGAGTTACCAAAAATCCTTACTACTGAGGAAAGAATTATACCAATAAACACCTAAATACAATAAAATGATTTGGATAGTAAATATCATGAAATAAAAGTATTATGATTAAAATATATCCATTTTTAGTTAATACACCATTCATAGAAAACATGGTTCACAAAATGTGTTATGTCATAAATAATCAGAATTGAGACTTAAAAAACCCTTATGATTATAGAAACTTTCTAATAAAAAACCCTTGAAAGAGAGGGATTGTAATTGAAATTAAAATACCATTATTAAAAAAAAATCATGGTATGATATCTCATATTGGGAGTATATACACTATAGAAATGAAATTATTAGCATAATACCAAACATGTCTTAGAGAGATGAATTTGAGATGAAAACCCATACCGCTTCAGTAACTTTTGTATCAAAACCCCTTGAGAGATAAAACCTGAAATTTATATTTATATACCATGATATAAAATTTATTCATAATACAATATCTCAAATTATTATTGTACACAAATTCAAAATTAAAATAAGTGCATAAATACTATACCCTCAATGAAGGGAAGTTTAGATGAAAACCGTTACAACCTTTGGAAGATTAGAACCGAAATCCCATGATAAAGTTAACATGAGATGGGAATTTTAATATCATAAAATAAAATATAATAATTATATAAATATTAAAATGGGGTGTTAAGTATATCATAAAAAATTAAACATGGTATATAACATAAACATGTCTCAATGAAAGGAAATTGAAACCAAAATGATTACTTTGTTATAGATTCATTCTACACATACACATAAATTCCTAAATAATATAGTTAAGCTTATTAGATACCTTATAAGTAACCTTATTATTATTTATTTAATTTAATATAGAAAATTTATTATCTTTTATTTATTTATTTTTATTTCCTATGTCTATTACTTGAGGTTATTCCGTCAAATTTTAGTAACTACTTATATATGTTGACCATGGTATAAAGCATCATAAAATAACTTCATAATATCTAGAATATTAATATTTTTATATAAATAATTTAATAATTTAAATATATATTTTTAAATCCAACTACGGTGGGTTGTGAGGATAAATGAAACTCATTGGTTGTGGAGGTGACACTTTGCACACATGCACGATTAATGTTTCCATTTACCACTGAATGAGATGGAAAAAATTTAAATGGTAATTTTAAATTTCAGAGCCGTATTTATACTATATAAATCATATTTATTCATATATTACAATATTTTTTTCTTCTATAAATGTAATTTAAAAAATAAAATAGAATACATCGCTTTGTGTAGGCTGTAGTCTGCACAACACACTAACGACACTTTTGTTTTTCTTAGCAGATGGGGAAGAATAAATAATGGTTATTATATTAATATAATAACATATAATTATAATTATGATACTGATTTAATTATATTTATATGGATAAAAGATATTTTTAAGCATAATATTAAGAATAAAAACTTAATAAGGTGATAATACTTACATTGGAGACTTGATCTTTCCTTAGAAACCTCTTGGGAATTGAAGGGAATATGATAAATTAATGTGACTATGGGATTAATAAAGTGTTATTTAATTATAGTATAGGATAATTTTTCTGATTTTTGAGGAAAATTAAAATATTAGGTTCATGTTTGAAAGGGTGTAAGTGACCCCCTTTTATAACTGATCAAAATAGAACTTTTGGAAACACCCTTTATATTTCAATAATTCCATGAAACTATTTCAAGGTCAATTGATCCAAAGTTTAAAAATAATATAGTTTGGGGTGTATTTGGGTTTATATAGACTCAAAAAAGGATTTACACACATGTTTTAAATGTGTTATCGGGTTTTTACCATTAAGTTTTTATATTTTAATATTTTACTTTTAAACAAGGTAACTAGTTTTTAATTAAGTGATTTTATATTCCATTAAAAATATAACATAACCTATATAACCAAATTAGGGTGTTATATAAAAAAAATTTACTTATATTTAATCCAATTAAAAATCTAAATATTATAAAATTAAATTTTAGTTCAAAATAGATAATGTGTAGAAAAACTCTTTTAGTAGAAAAATGTCATTTTAACAATTATAGATTCTTGATATTATTTAGTATTGATTAAAAAATAAATGAGTGTTAATATTATTATTTACATGTTTATAAATCATATTATACCCATTATTTAAATCATTTATATTTAATTTATTTGATATAAATTCCTTTATATTAATAATATAATAATTTTAAAATAATTGCTTCACTATTATCGTGGTAACTAAAATAATCCTAACAATATAAATATAATAACCAAAAATGAAAGTGAAAATATTAAATAATAATAACTTTATTATCTTAAATATAAGAATTATTTTATCATATTAACTTTCAATGTGTATGGAATTTAATCTCAAGGTTAGCACATATAACACATAAATACCCGTTTTTTATAAATGTTTATTTTTAAGAATAAATTTTAGTTATTGGAAAAAAGTATCAATTTTATTTATTATATTGATATAAAAAAGGTTATTATTGATCATATAAGATTTATTTTAAATTTAAATAAACCCATAACCTAATTTCCCCATGTTTAAACTTAATTAAAGAAATATATAAAAAATAGTTTCTATAAAATATTAATTTCTTTTATGAAATGATATTCATGGTTTCTTAAATTGGTATAATATTTTGAAGTGATTTATTTTAATTTATAAATATATATATTTTATATCAACTTTTAAAAAAATTATAACTCATATAAAAGTCATAGTATTATAAAAATAATTATTTTTTACTATTCACCTATAAGTGATTATTTTAGAAAAATCTCAAAAATATTTCCCCAGCTAATTTTATTATGAGGAAATAGATTTTACTTTATCAAATTTAAATTCTAAAATTTTTAAATCTATATTTTCAATATAAATTATATAATATAAATAAAATGGATCTTATTTTTTTTAATATTAACTCATATAAATTATTTACCTTATAAAGATAATAAATATTAATGGTTTACTATCTTAGTGTTTATTATAGATTTATTAATAATGAATTATTAATAAGTATTGGTTTTTTATATTATTTGTAGAATGTGACACAATTTATAGAGAACGTTGACTTATTTAATTGTAATCATATATTAAGATCTCATGGTGTTACTTTATCCCCCTTAAATAAATCATGTCCTCACAATTTGACTCATAACAATTTATATATTGAAATAATAATTAACCATGCACCAATAGATGATTATGGGTCTATTTAGGATGTGGAATGAGATTTATCTACGAAAATTTTTCACAATAACTTTGTAAAAAGAGATTACTTATTCCCAATTACGCATTGAATTCTATTAAGGGATAATGATCTACATCTATAGGAAATAAATTCCCACAAGCCCTAAAAATTATTTATATGATAATAATAATGGTAAGGGTTTTTATAAATAAATATCTAGTCATTGGTGAAAACTTACATGACATAGGAAACTAGAAAATCAAGAGTGAAAACTCACTATTTGATACATTAGTAGTAATCGCATTGGGTTTTCCTTATTTGCAAGGTTGTTGGTGACTATCTCCCTTATTAGCCCTTGGATTGGTACATTGATCCAAATAATGCCCAAAAATATTACAATTGAATAATTTTTTATACTTTCTCTCTTTTCCTTATATTTATGAGTTTTATGACCTTCAACTCATCATTTATAGCATTTATCCATCCCTTTAAGGTAATTTCCCCCATATTTCTCCCCATATTTTCGAAATATCAGAAATTGAATCATTTTCCCTACATAATCTTAATCATTTGATATTTAAAGAGACTCTATATTTATATTCCTTACTATTTTTTGGACTTTTATTATGTTAACACCATCAATCATATTTCATGATAGCTAGTTCAGCATAATCACAAGGCTCCTCACACCAGCTCCCATTCTGATGGGGTTTTTATCATGGTAATCTCCACATTATCCCTCACACCCATGGTTACTTCTATTTCAAGACATTAATAAAACCTAAAAGGGTTTACATGAGTGATGAAACATTAAAAACATTGTGGAACCATGGTTTCTTCAAGTCAACATGTGGGTTGAGGTAGGGTGACCTTTTATCTCTGAGTATCTTCATCCTTTTCCAAGATATTCTTATCCACCTTATTAATTGGAGCATGATTAAGGATGACATTATTCCTTGTTGAAGTAGACTGAGTCCCTAGTGTATGTACCATCTTATATTTGTATATGATATAATTATTTTCTTGAATGATAGTAAGCGATCAATCCATAGCATCAGTACGGTCCTCAAGGAGTATTTTCATTAGAGAAAACATATCATCAACAGAGAGAAGAGAAATCTTTACTTCTCAGAAATATGATCATATATATGGGTTACTTCTATATGAAACATTCTATCCATGAAGAGAGGTAACTTTCCAATGTAATACCTTGGATCCCCCCATGTCTTCTGACATACTATGCATTCACCATTTTGATCATATTATGAGCAGGATCATGGGTTAGATATTGAACTAGAAAAATAATTTTTTATCCTTAAGAGGTAGGATCATGATGGTTAATAGTGTTCTCTCATCCATCCATATTTATTTACTTTTAAATGTTAAATTTTCAAAATGGTCATATATAATATTGAAAAGATGTTGGTGGGTTTTATTTGGGATGTCCTCTTAGAGGGGAAAACGCATTGGGCATCATGGGTCAAAATACCAAGGCCAACCTAGGAAGGGGGTATCGATGTGAGAAGTATTTTTTATACTCTTCATTATATTCCTGAAAAATTGGCAAGGCAAGTATTGGAGGAGCATACCCTTTGGGAAAAGACCCTGGAAACTGGGTGAAGAGGGGATGCATAAGTATGAGGAGGATTTTACTTCCCTATGTGCCCCAAGATTTTCCTCACATATAAAAAATACAACCTCTCAACTAATGGATTTTAGGGAAATGAAACATTATATTTTGGCATCATAATTAGGTTGGATCACAGATTAGTTTCCCTAGGTGCCCAATTCTAAGTATCATGTTTAGGGAGGCCAACTATTACCTAAAATTTATCAAGGCAGTCTTGGATCATAACTACCGTTAATATTTTGATATTATTGACCTAAATAAATAATCAGATAGATGTATATTAACAGACTCCAAATCAGGGTTTTTTCCATGAGGGACTTTTAAAGGGATATGTTTTTCCATAACTAGCCTGATTGCTAGAATGAGATTCTATGGTGCACTTTAATCCCTACAAAATATAATTTCCTAGTATGGAGAATAAGGAAAAATTAAATTCCTATTGAAGATAATATTAAAATAATGGGTATTCATATCACATTAAGGTGTCCATGTTGCAAGAAACACTAGGAGGAGAGATCAAACCACTTATTCTTTTAAGTTGACTGGGCATGCACAATTTGGAACTCCTTTGATGATTTTACTACTATCTCTGCATAGGATAATCATGGTACACTGTTTTTGGAATGATGGTTTCATGGTGCAGATGATGTGAGTCAGGAAAGGATGGAATGATCTATGGTGTTTTTCTTTGGTTACTGGTGTATTTGGAATGTAAGAAACATATTTTTTCATGAGAATGTGTTTGTAACTGGGAAGATTCTTATCATCAGAACACAAAACCTACTGCTCAATATGGTGAAACTTTTTAAGAACTGTAGTGATGCATCAACCTTGAGGCTACTTCAGGTGAGTTCCCCTCCTTATCATCCTTTAAACAACAATTCTCATGAGCATTGTATTCTTTGGTGCCCTCTAATAATGTGACTAAAACTTAACATAGACGACTAATGTATCCTTTGAGACATGTAGGGGTTGTGGTGGGGTTGGTGTGTCATATGAAACTCCAGGAGAGATATTATCTTAGCATTTATAGCTCAATTCGGTAGTGGTCACTCTATCCAGGCCGAATCTATGTCCATGATCATAGGGTTGTGCCTATTCCAGGAGAGGAACATTGATCTAGTAGAGGTGGAAATGGACTACATCATTCTAGGAAGTTCTATGCAAAGTAAATGTTCTATTCCATAGTGGATTTCTTACATTTTTAGAAGGTGAAAATGTTTTCTTATCAGTAATACCCATGTATTATACACATGTTGTGAGGGAATAATTGTTTTAGATCTCCCAGCATAGACAAAAATTCAAGGATATGGTGTCACCTATTTACCAAGTTTGAACTTTTTGAAGCATGAGGGAAAAAACCTTATAACAGGGGATACCCTTTGTCTACACTACTTCAGGCCTCCATATTTAATTGTTTGTCTTATTTTTCCCTTGTAAGTTCTCAAGACTTCTAAAATAAATAAATAACGATGATGATGATGGATTCAGCCTTAAAACGTTTTACCCTTATCATCAAACAAGCCTATAATTCCTTTAATTCAACCTACACCAATTATAGTTTAATATAATTTATTCTTGGTTCAACCAACGTTACTCTAAGTTAGTTTATCTTATACTTATTAACCTAATCCTTAAAATAGGGACCCCAAATTACAATGAACTTTCTTAAGAAATTCGAAACCCAATAATCATTAAAATCTATACTCTCACAATTTGATATATCCTCTCTCAAACAACATGAATCATTCCTACCATAATATACCCAAGTATGTATATACCATGACCATATTCTCTCAATAAAATACCTCTTCGAAAACCTATTCGAATCCATAAGACATTAAACCAAAACAAGATTATATATTCCTCCAAAAATTAACTCTATATTTAACCCTTAAATTGTATGAATCACTAGTTCATAAGGTCACACAATGGTCACTATATATCATAACCTCAAAATGAGATGAAATTATCTAAAAATATCTTGAATAATCTATCAATCCCAATATTATGAATTTCTATATAACTTAATTATTCAAAATCAAACCACATTTTACTATCTCGATGTCATGTGCCTATTAAACTTAAGAGTTATCTATAACTTAATCATGTGTTCTTTAATATTTATCCCCAAGAATACAACATTGTCATAAAATAAATATTTAATGTTATTAATACCATTGAATATATGTTTCCTATAGTGAATTTTTTTTTCTTACATGACTACTACACCATTTTTATGATAAAAAAATATAACAGGGATGCAATCCAGGATCCAAAGGATTAGTATTTTGGTTGAATTTTTCTCATACATCACTTGTACATATTAAAACTTAATCATTATGTAAATACTTCATATTTTTCTCCTAAAATATCTCATGTTATCCTTAGTACATGTATTATCCTAAGGATATACATCAATGAAATGGGTGAACTAAAATCCCACTAAGGGAAGAGATAACATAGAAGGCATAAGTGACATTAATCAATAGTACATGGGTGAGAATAATCATCATTAACATTTAATAAGAACAGTATCATCATAAAAATCACGAGCTAAACATTTTATAAATGCATGGAATGTATCATATTCCTAATAATTAAACATCATAACATAGTGGTAAAAAATCACACATAGTGTTAAAAAATCACACATAGTTGAAAACATGACTAACATCATGTTTACACATAACATATGGGAATAAATAATTGCATCATAATTGTGAAAAAAATATGGAATCATGTTCACACATAATACACATAATATCATAAAGTATATCACATTAAACAATTAATGGGATGGATATATAATTATTTTTCCACTCATCACATCATAAAATGCTCATAATAATGCATTCCACTTGAAAAAGAGAATATATATCAATCATAGTTATGAAGTAAATTCATGGAAAAGGAATGGGTTTAATAAAGGTTTCATAAATAGTACATTCATGAATTACCTTTGGGGTTACCTAATGAATAAGGGAGATCATAATTTGGAATAAACCAAAATAGTTCTCAAGTGGAGAAGAAATAACTCAAGAGTAGTCAATATGTTGTTTTGGAAAATAAATTCAATTTGAAAAAAATAATTTTATTTTGGATTAGTAATAATTTTTAAAAGGTATAAACATGTATATCCCTATAAATAGAAGAGAAAAAAACATTAAAAGTAATTTTTATGTATATTATAGAAATATACATATTGAAAATAATGTGATGAAGCAGATAACCCAAAAGAAATATTTGGGTTTGAGAATCCCCTTCCTTTAAATCCTTATTTATTTTGTCTCTTTTCCACCTCTTGAATACTAAAATTAGGTTTATTAAAACATGGAAATAAAAGTAAATAATGTTCATTTTTTTCACTCTTGATCAATTATAATCATTGGATTATATTTCTCAATTCCATTTGTTAGAGGATAAAGATTTTGATATCATATTTTCCTTAAAATATCCCGTCTTTCTTCGATTTAATGATCTTGATTTATTTCCACTTATACGTTATTAAGATGAACACCATAAACTTATAAATATATTTATTTATAAATTTATTTATTATAGATAATTTATTATAATCATTTATAAGTGTGGTGATAATAAAAGAATTGGAAACATCCCCATTGGCAGTAAACCGACCGTTCATGGGGTATTATCCAAAAAGGAGGTGCGGCATATATTTTATGTGCTTATATTAAAAATAAAATTTTTATAGCACATTAACATTATTAACACCATGTTAATGTATTGTTTAATTGTTTTTTAAATGACCCATTTATCTTATTAAATTTATTTTGGGATTAAATGACCAATTTAGCATTTTTTAAGTCATTATTTCATCATCATTATGTCATAAAACATGTGGTATTTGAAAAAGAGTATTTTTACTATTCATGTAAAAGTTTTAATCTCTCATAAAATTATAAAAATTTTAACCTTGGGAAATTTTGATGTGATGGTTATAAAAATGTTTTTTATTTTAACAAAATTGTTTCCTAACATAGGTAAATTTAATTAGTAACATACACATTATGATATTTGTGAAACACATTAAAATACAGTTTATTAAAAAGGTACTTATAATTTCTTTGAGTTTTTAATCATGATATTAATTTTATGGTATTATAATATTTATATTTTTTAAATTACTCATGATAAATATTGTTTATATTATATTTTTTTATTTTGAGGTCAAATTACAATTCCAACAGTCAGGTTACTATTCCCAATGGTTAGCTTACTATTCCAAATGATCAAACTACTATTCCAATAGTCAGATTACTATTCCAATAGCTATATTAATATTCCAATGATCACATTACCTCATATAAATACAACTTAATTCCTTTATTCAATATTCCCTAAAATTCAATCCAAGGTTCTATATTTTCATTTCCTAATATGTTGATTGGTTTACTAATATATTTTTTCTATTATATAGTTTTGTTTATGTGAGGAATAACTCAGATATGTTGGAATGATCCATGTTTTCCCATTATATGTTTTCTTTTTAGTATTTTCCCCATTGTAATATTTAGAATTTTCATGGGTTTAGTCGCAAACTAATGTAATGATCTCCATTAATGATATAAAGTGCTTTTAGTTTTTCTATGTGATGCATGTGTATACATCTATATAATATAAAAAATATTTATTCAGGAAACAAATATCACTTATGAAATATGGGTCGTTACATCCTTCTCCCATTTATAAATTTTGTTCCTGAAATTTCAACTCATATTCTTGGTTAATAATAGATGAGGGTGCTTCTATTTCATCATTTCCTCTAGTTCCCACATCGACTCTTCAAATTAATGGTTTCACCACGACATTTTTACAAGGTGAGTTTTATTGTCGTGTTGACCTTTTTCTCTATGACCCAAGATCTTCACTATATTCTCCTCATAAGAGAGGTCATTATCCACTTGTACCACCTCATAATTTAGTACATGTGAGGGATTGAGTATGTATTTACTAAGTAGATATATGTGTAATTCTTCATGAAATTGATCCCTATTTGGAATAAGTGCTATCCAATAGGACACTGCTCCTATGTGATCAAGGATCTTAAAGGGACTAATGTATTTAGGGATAAGTTTCCTTTTTCCCCAATCCACAATGTTCTATTTTATGGTGATATTTGAATGAAAACATTGTATCCAACTCAAATCTACAAGTACCATTGATGATTGTTATCATAGAACTTCCGATGACTCTGAGAAGATTTTATATCCTATTAGAGGATATAAAACTTTTTTTTCATCTCTTACATAATATTGGGTCTAAGTATATATTTTTCACCAAATTCATCCCAACAATTAAGAGTTCTTTATTAATTATTATATAAATCTTTATATGGATCCATTTGAATACTCAAGTTGAATATTTTATTGTATAAGAACTCAACTTATGGGATATGTTGATCCTATCCACCTTAAATTCAACCAAGTAGGATCTAAATAATTCCTCACATATCTGAATGGTTTTTTTTCATATTGGCCATTAGTTTGGGGTGATAGAACATATTAAAATTCAATTCAGTATTTATAGCTTATTAAATACTTCTAGATAATTTATAGGTGAACCATGGATCATGATCAAGTATAATCAAAAGTGGTGCCCCAATAAGCCGCACCAATTCCTTTAGGTAAATCACAAAAATTTGTTCAAGTGAGAAATATTCCTAAATAATGATGAATTTTGTAGTCCCGGTGAGTCGATCCACCATAACCCATATCATATTGCTTCCTTTGGATGATTTGGAGAGACCAATGAAAAAGTATATAGTGATGTTCTCCCATTTCCTTGTGGGTATGTGAAATTGATTCATAATCCCCTTGGACTTTTGTTTCTATTATTTAAATTATGGACATAACAAGCACATTAAGGTGTACTCAATGATCTCTTTCTTCACGTTGTCCCACCCAAATCACTCTCTAAGATCATGGTACATCTAGGTACTTATAGGATGGATGGAGAAAGAATAGATATATTCATTATACAATAGCTCTTTCTTTATAACAAGTAATGTAGGAACCCAAAGTCTTATTCCAAACCAAATTAACCCACCTTCATTGATGAATAATTCATAAATATTCCCCTCATTTACTACTTCTACCTTTTTTAAAGCTCCATATAATCCCTTCATGCCACCTTGATCTTATGTTGGTTAGATGGTTGGGAAATAATTTGGTAAAAGTAGGATATATTCCCCATTATTATAATTTACAAATCCATTCTTTACATACCCATAAATATGGGGTCTTTCTCAGTTTGTATCATGGATAGAGTAATAAATTATTTTTTTCTAAGAGAAACAACTACCTTGTTTAACTTTCCAGGATGGTAATCAATAGAGCAATTATAGTCCATGATCAGCTCTAAATATATTTATTGATGCACGTTGAGCTATTTATATGTGAATATATAATTTAAACTCTTATGATCTATATATATATATCACACTTGTCTCCATAGAGGTAGTGCTTCCAAATATTTAAAGTGAAGATCATATCTGATAAATCAAGATCATACATCAAGTAGTTCTATATAGGGATATTTAATTGTATTGAGGAATGTACTTTCACTTTATCATTCTTTAAGAGTACACAACCCATGAATTTATTTGAATCATAACTATATATCAAAAAAACATCTCTACTTGATGGAAGTGTGGGAATAGGTTTAGTGATTAGCCTCTTATTGATCTCCTTAAATATTTCATCACATTCTTACATCCAAACATAATTTACCCATTTCTATCTTAACATTGTTATTGGGATATATAATCATGAGATGTTTCTAAAAAATCATTAGTAGTACCCATATAAAGAAAGGAAACTATGTATTTCTATGAAACTTGAGGGTCTGTTCCATTCCTCAATTGTCTTTGTCTTTGAGGAGTCCACAAAAATTCCCTCTCTTGTAATCACATTCCCAATAATGTGACTTTATACATCCAAAAGTCACACTTTTTAAACTTAGAATGAATTTTATACTTTCTTATTGTCTCCAAAAAAATCCTTAGATACTATTCATGTTCCTCCTTACTCTTTAGGTGAATGAGGATATTATTAGTAAAGACTACCATAAATTTTTCAAGGTAGTCTAAAAATACTTTATTCATCAAATCCATGAATATTGATGGGGAATTAGTATGTTTGAATGGAATCACTATTTTATTTTATTTTATTATGGATAATACCCCTTTTTTAAGGGTTGAAGGGGAACCCGTACATGACCCGTAGGCCCAAGGAACAAGGCCCGACAAACCCACAATACATGACCCGAAGGCCCAGAGGCATACCATTCCCAATACATGACCCGTAGGCCCAGCCCACTTGAACTGCCCCTCCCCAGCTTTCTGCGTCATTGATCACCTAGCTCCCCAACTTGCATTGCTGATCGGCTAGCATTTCCCCATACAAAGATGCACGATGCCTGGTCCTGATGGTGGCTGCCATACCCTCTCATTCTTCCAATCCGATTAGCTCTGCATCTGGTGGCTGCTACTCCTATTGCTCTGATCCTCTTCTGGGGCATGTTTTGTGTGAACTGTGCTACTCCATGGCTATGTGGCCCTAAGGCGCTATGGCCCAAAGGCCTTTGATGAACCGAAGGACCTTGAGACCCGTAGGCCCAAAACGGTGGCCCAAATGCCCAAACCGGGTGAATAGTTCCGGCTGCTACAGTACCAAATAGTAACTGATACAATACTGCTACAGTACAATAGAAATTCGCCTCCACCCAGTTTTGAATGGAATCACTATGAACTCATGGTATCCATACCTTTTACAAAAGGCTTATTTCTTAAATTCAGTTGATTATAACCATAATTAAGATTAATATTCTAGAAGTACTAATATCCTTGTATTTGATTGAAGAATTAACCAATCCTTGGAAAGGGATACATTTTAATTCAGTTAATCTTGTTGAGTTCCCAAAAATTGATACAAAATTACATTGATCTATCCTTTTTATTGACAAAGAGCACCAACACACCCCAATGGGATGCACTAGGGTATATGGGCCCTTTTTCAAAAAGATACTGCAACTACTTATTTAAGTCCTCCAATTAAATTAGGGCTATCCTATATGGGATTTGGAGATAAGATTATATCAATGTATAAGATAAATTTAGAACTCTACCTCATGATATGGGGGAAGTCCACATAACTATTTGGGAAATACATCAGTATATTCCCTTATAATGGGAATTTCCTCAAGGCTAATACATTACTTTGAATCAACCATTTGGGAATGGTATACTTCTTCACTAGGTATCAACACCTACACCATTTAAATATTTTCAAAAAGAGATTCATGATCTTCCTTGAATTTATATAGGAGCATGTGATGGTTATAAAAATAGAAAGATATTTCCTTTTTCTAACATTTGATGTAATTTATATATAACGATAGCCAATCCATTACTAGAATGGTGTAAAATTCCACCATAGTAAGGATTATGAGATTCACTAGAAGAATATTCCCACAAATTCTAATAGGATAAGATTCCAAAACTTGGGTTTCATTTATCTTACCACTAGGGTGTTTTATGTATATATACTTTAAGGCATTGGGGTTGTGATTAAATAGTTCTAGAAAAACATTAGGATATAATGGAATGAATAAAACTAGAATAAAATAAAAAAATTCCCATTATTGAGTGAATATGAAGTATAATTTATATGAATTCATTGTCATGTTCCATATTAGCTACAGTGAGGGCATAATATTTCCCTTAATTCATTGGATTTGGTGTTTGGTGATACTGATTACCCTCTAAGGCCTGTTGTTTAGTGAACTGGCTTAAATAGTGCCATTTCTCCCTATAGTTGTTGTATGGAACCATAGGCGGTGCCTTCCTTTCATCCATCATGTTGGAAAATATCTTCACACCTCTTCAATATTTGTGAGCTTAATAGCCTTCTCTCCTACACTTAATGCATTTCTTTATCCCTTTGATGAAATTACCATGATGCTGCTTCCAAAATTTTTTTACATATGGGTGGTTAGGTCTTCTTTTATTCTTTTTTATTTTATCTCCCATATTGAAACTCAATCTCTCATTTCTTATCTCCATAACCATGGGACCATTATCCAAACTCTATCTCTACTTTGAGATCACATCTAACAACTTATTTGTAACTCCAAAGTATCAGATGGATAGAGCCATTTAGAGGTTTTATTTTAAAAAACTAAAGAGTATATCTATTTTGCAATAATTATAGATAAAAAAACATAAGAATATCTTGTAATCCATGTGAAATTTTCCTCATAATTCACAAGAGATTTACACTCCTTTTTATTAAGATCTAGAAATTACTTTTCCATATTTCTTTCGAATAGTTTGAGGGAAATACTTGTTAATAAATAACTTCTTAAAGTCTTCTCACTCCATTTATTAGATTTCATCCTTCGAGTTGATATTATTTATCAACAACCAACATTGATCAACTTCTACATCTAAAAGATAGACAAAAAAGTGACTTTCCCCTTCTTAGAATAGTATAGAACATAAAATATCTTCTCCATTGAGTTAACACATTATTCTATGATAAGTAGATTAGAAGATCTGCTGAACATAGGTGTTCGTTATCACATAAAGGACTTGATGGATAGTTTCTCTCTATCGGATGAAGGCAGATGTTCCACATATTTTAGGATATTATTCATAGCCTGAGATAATTAGGTAATAATCACTATGAATTTTTGAACTCCACCTCTCATGGTATTAGTAATTTTATTTGTACGATCATTGAATTTCCCCCCACATGGGTTATTGGTCTAATTTCTCCTAGTTTCCACCATTTTATAAAATAGAACTGGGTTTAACAAAACAAAAATCAATAAATAAAGAATAAATAATTTATTATTATGCACAAATTAATTCTAAATTCATATCTTATGAGATACCTATGTTTATCATTTTCCTCAAATGATGCTTCTAGGATCATATACTTTAATCATTTATAAGTTTAAAAAATAATTACTTTATCTATATATCCTTCATAATTGTAATGTTTCAAACCCATATTACATTGAATGGTTCCTGAATCTTAGTTGGTCACATAGCCTCTAGCACATCTCCTCAAATTCTACAGGCCGTCAACTAGAAGTGAGGGCCAAGGGTGTGTCTTTGAGGAGACTATTCCCTCATTTCAGAGTCCAAAACAGTGGTAGAAATCATACATATCAGTAGTAAAAGCATGATAATAATGAATAAATAGCAATAGACATTATGGCCACTAGACTAGTAACCCACCATAGCGGAATCATAATAATAACTGAATAGGAATATATTACAATGTCAGAAGTAATCTCATATAAAAATTAATGATGATACATGTTATATATCTAAAAAACATCCAAAACAGTTACACATGAAATAAATGTATCAAAATCTACATAAAATGAAAAAATAACTAGCTCCATATAGAATCACGAGACTCATCTCGGTCCCATGATCCCCTTTTCCTAAGCATGCATAAAGTCAAGCATCAAATTGTGGGCACTTGCCTCGATGACTACCGGCATCCAGATAGTCTACTTGGGTACCCAAACCTGACTCAAACATAGCGAGAGATACAATCCTAGTAGGTCAACATGCAAGGTGTTTATAACAAATCTTGGATTTGGAATATAAGATAAAGAATATTTCAAGGTATTTAACATATATGATAATAATATGAGTGGAATTCCCATGGAAAAAAGTAATGTTGTAAAGTGATACTACCAATATATAAAATGGTCCTTTAAAAACAAGGTTCAATCTCATATAATAAGGAAACTATAAAGAAAATAGAAGTAAACACCAAGTCTATGACATATACATAGTATATCATATCACCCATGGCTATGCTATAGAACCGATATATCATATCAACCACAACTGATCCATATAACCAGAAGTGTCACATTTTCCATGAATGATCCATAAAATCAAGAATTTCATGTTTACCATGGCCATTCCATACAACCAGAAGTGTCAGACGCAACATTCCCAGATCTATGGTACAATGGACCAAGTCATCCCCATCGTGTCCTAAGAGCATCTCGATTGAAACTCGATTAGACTTGAATTGGGGTCCAAGGATCATGTCAATATACCATGTACACTGCAAGCCCAAGAAATCCAGAACCAAGGGGTATTAAGGCCAAATAAATCCCACAGAATTAGTACCCAAGGAGAAATCTCATCCAAGGCATCCATTACCGATATCAAGATCCATGGAAGCAGTGTTCATGGAATCTGATAGAGTTAGGATCACAGGTATACCCACCATGGCATCTAATAACCTATAAATTCATAAAATTTACATTTCACAATGTTTTACAATCAATTTATTCCATGATTTTACCCACTCATAAAATAATTCAATATAAATCATTTAATCAAAAGCATCAATATGAAATGGAGGTAATATCCATCTCTTAACAATCAATTCAATTCAATTTGGTTTATTACAAGAATACTATTACTAAAAAACACAACACTCACCCCATGGGTGTTATAACAAAGGTAAATCTCATAGCCACTCCCCATGGGTGACCTTGGTTTGGGAAACAAACTCCAAAAAGTCTCAAGGAACTAGTAGAAATCCATAATAGTTTACAATAAATTCAAATTAATTATTCAATTCAATTTTGAGGCCACACAAAAAATTATGGCATGAAACACCATTTAAACTATCTCTTTAAATAATCAAACCACTTTGAAAAAGTATAGACCACCTACTATAGGACAGTAGTAGAGTTTTCATCTAGTATCAACTTATGATTTTATCTAGATCAAAATAAAAATGAAGAAGAAATGAAGAACATGGAAATAAGGAATATTATCTTTGACCTAAATAGCACAACTGATACAAATTCAAATGAAGAAAAAATCAATAGGAATTGAGTACTCATAAGTGCAAATCTAATGAGATGATCGACACCCAATTCCAAGTTTAGATGGATGATTGATGGCCATTCCTAGGAATTGACTTTAAAGAGAACTCTAAAATCAAGTGTCTTTCCAACATGAGAGAAATAAAAATAGATTTTATGTTATAACATAATTTAAGGGAATGTTGGTCAGTTTACCCCCAAAAGCTAGGCCACATGGTTGTCCAAATCGTTCACCAACCATGAACCCTCTGCTATGCTAAGGGGGAAACCACCTAATTACTGCACACAGTTTGACTAACTATGGGAAAACCATGAATTTTGGATATGATAAAAATTGTAGATTCCCTATATGGTATTGCTTCTCCATCTTCATAGTTTCCTAAAATCATGTGGGTTCCTCTTTCCCATTATCCATGCCTCACTTGGTTAGTTAGACCATGTGGCCTGCCCCACAAGATTTCTACCGACCATGAAACCTACCTTGTTTTCCCAAAAAGTCAGGCACGAGGCTCCAAACAAGCCCCAAACACCCCCATAACATCAAAGGGTATTCATATTAGACCATAAACAAGAATTTAAACTAAAATTAAAAAGATCTATACTACATAGGACAAATAAGGATCTTATAATCTTCCCCCCTTAACAAAATTCATCCATAAATTTCTCTCTCAAGGGTAGTCAAGAATCATCTGAGAATGACTCCAAACACTGAGCATTTACATCATCCTCCCTCTCACAAGTATCTTCTTATAAAAATCTATGATTTCAGAGCACCCACACTAGAGGAAATGACCGAACTCATAGAACCTTCAGGTTCCTGTCAATGATATGAATAAAATTCTCCTCAAAGGATGCATCTACCTATAACTCAACCTCCTCAAGTTGAAAAGCATGAGATATGTCCTAATAATAGTAATGTAGATGAGATACATGGGAGACATAATGCATTGTTGGGTACCTCTAAAGTAACTATGGTTGATAGGATACCAAACTGACTATTCCTAGAATCTTGAATGACTTGACATATCACGGTGAAAGATTACCCTATCTCCTAATATGTCTATGTCCCAACCTTGATGACACACGAAAAAGAATTGATCCCCAACCTCAAACTCTAGAGGTCATCAATAGAGATTAACCCAAGATTTATGTTGAGAATGTGTAGTAGCCATCCATTTCTGAATCAACTTGAACTGCTCAGTAGTGTCCTAGATGAGACACAATCCCAATAAACTTTCCTTTCCTACCTCTAACCACCATAGGGGTGATCATCATGTCATGTATATAGCCTAATAAGGTTCCATATTTATTTTATTCTGATAAATATTATTTTAAGTGAACTCAAATAGGGGTATATTTCTCTCATAGGAGCCCCCAAAATATAGGATACATGATCACAACATATCCTCAAGCACTTGTATCATATGATCTGATTTTCCATCCATTTTAGGGTGGTATGTTGTGATCATAAGAACCTGTATACCCAAGGGCCTCTGCAAAATATTCTGTAATTGAGATGCAAATTGGGTTTCCCTAACTGAGACGATAGTACAAGGGACCCCATGAAATAGTTCTATCTCCTGGATATACAACCTCCCAAGATCAACATAACTGAATCTCTCCTTAATCGACAGGAAATGAGTAACCTTCATGATCCTTTCCACAACAACCTAAACAACATCACTACCTCAAGGAGACTTTGGAAACCCAGTCACAAAATCCCTTGAAACATATTCTAATTTCCACTCTGGAAAGTGTGATATTTGTAAGAGAATAACTATTCACTGATGTTATTCCTTCATCGAATGATAGGTGAAACATGTCATAAAAAAACTAGATACCTCACATTTCATACCCAACCAATAGTACTGACGGTGCAAGTCATGATGCATCTTGATGATTTCAGGGTGAATTTCCCAAACTAAGGCATGAAACACCTACATTATATTATCATGTATGTCTATTGGAAACCATACACAACCATTTATACATAGGATCTTATCCCCTCCAATGGTCTATCTAGGAGGAGGGTCCTCACTTATCACACTCTCTCGTAGGACTAGGCCCTCATAATATGAAATATGTCTCATTGTTACTCTGTCTAGAAGAGTATAGATCTCAACTAAAAGAGAAATGAAAGTTTATCCCTGACCATCCTGTACCTCTAAGTGCATTTCTGAAAATAATTCCATACATTTCCACTCAAACTGGCATGTTGAATTTTCTTTATCTGAGTCCTCCTCCTTAGTTCATAAACCACTGCATTTCCGTTACCAAGAATATAATCTAGCTCAAAGTCAAAATAATATAGGTACTCAACCCACATTCACTGCCTCAAATTCAGATCATACCATGTAAATATATACTCGAGGCTTTTGTGGTCAGTGTACACCAGAAAACACTCTCCCAGAAAATAGTATCACCAATAGCGCAAAGCAAGAACAATTGCAGCTAACTCAAGATCATGCATCGAGTAATTCCCCATATGTGGACTTAGCTGATGAGAACCATATGCGTTGAATATTTACCCCTTGCATCAGAACTAATCATATATCGATAGATGATGTATCAAAATATATAGTATAGATTCTTCCTTTCTCTGGAAGAATCTGGACTGACATAAAAGTCAGTCTCTCTTTCAACCCCTAAAAGGCTATCTTGTAGGTATATGACCATAAAAACTTCACACATTTCTTATTCAATCCCATTAATGACACAAATAACCATGATAAGTCCTATATAAAACACCTATAGTAACTAGCTATCCCTAAGAAACTCTGAATGTCAAATACATTCTTGGGATGATCCTAGGAAATTACAACTCTCACCTTCTCTAGGTCAACTAATACTCCTATCTATAAGATAATATGAACGAATAAGTGAATATTATCCATAAAAAGTGGAAATTTGTGATTATTGCATACAAATGATGCTCTCATAGTGTATATAGAATGATATCAAGATACTTGGAATATTTTTATCGATTGTGAGAATACACCAAGATATCATCCATGAAAACCACAACAAAAGAATTCAGATAAGGATGGAAAACTATGTTCTTCATAACCATGAAAATATCTATAATGTTCGTGAGATCGAACGACATATCCAGATACTCATATAGACCATACCAACTATGAAAATCTATATGAGGTATGTATACAGGTCAAACACATACCTGGTGACATCCCTACCTCAAATAAATTTTCATGAACTCTCGAGATCCTCAAAGCTGATAAAAAAGGTTATCTATATATGGAAAATGATACTGATTATTAACCATAAACTAGTTAAATTTTCAATAATCAACACATATAATGAGGTTATGGTTAAACTTTTTTGCAAAAGGGATCAACAAACCTCATGGATAAGTACTGGGTCAGTTAAACCCCTTTGATTCCAAGTCCTCTAGCTACCTTTTAAGCTACTAAAACTCTATAGTAGCCATCCGGTAAGGAGTAATGGATATTGGTGTAGATATTACACTAGTTATATGGAGAAATACACCACTCTCTCAGGAGGAAAACCAAAAAAGTCATCAAAAAACACATCCATGAAATGAGAAACCATTGGAGGAAAGTCTTCTTGACATGAACCCTAATCATCTAGATAAAAACTAGAAATATGGGATATCATCCCACCCAACCCATAATGCTCTGGTCTAATTCTACTATCCTAGACATCCCATTCACCATTTTGAAAATAAACTCCTACCTCTTGTGATGTGAAGGCCACCCTTCGATAATAGAAACCAATGACGACTCGATAAGAAACTATCCAGTTTATCTTGAGTATGTCATCAAAATCAATCATATCACTGTAAGAGAATCGCCGTTTAACGAAGGTTTTTTTTGCATTTAGCGGCAGTTTAAACCGCCACTACATGGTTTGGCGGCGGTTTCTGTAAAACGCCACCTAATACGGCGTCACCAATCTATTAGTGGCGGTTATTTCCGTTTCATGGTGGTTTCAGGAAAGAGTTGTAGCTGCCTTATTTAGTGGCGGTTTTACTGAGTTTAGAGGCGGTTTTTACGTGCCCTTGACATCATTTTATTCGCAGCGGTTATAACCGCCATGAATAAACTCAAATCCAGCGGCCGTAAAACCGTCGTTGAAGTCATGTGAACCTCTGTAGAATGAGCACCTACTATGCGACTATGTAGCGGCGGTTAAAACCATCATGAAACATATTTTTTTTAACATTTCGTGGCAGTTTTCACAGTTTAGCGGCGGTTTAAACCGCCTCCATTGTATATTTCGCAGCGGTTTAAACCGCCGCTAAAAGCTAACAAAAAAAAAAAAATCTTCCGCTGCACCCCTTCCTTGAAAGGCAAATCAACTGGAAAAGAATATCATATCCACCTTCAATTTGTATTCCCCAGCTTCTTAAGCATTCATCCATTATCATCATACCAACATATATGATTTTGAAAACAATATATGGGCCCTCTAATAGGTGTAATCCACAACCATACCTTCTCCAAATTAGTCATTGAAGACCAAGATGAAACTGAAATGGAAACTCATGATAAATTCAAACACTATCTATTTCTAGGAACCTTTCACAAAGTGCTCCCCTTCACAAAAAGTTAAGATTATTGAAATATTTCTATTTAAATTGAACATAAATGGTATGATGTATCCCACTAATAATTAATAAACTATGTGTGTTATGATTCTATTTATAGAGATTCATATGATTCTCATCGAATGGGCCTGATCCCAACAATGTAAACACCTACGACCTCTTTGTATGGCGAAAAATGAATAATTTCCTAACTATGTGGCCTTAAACAAATGAATCATAAACATGTATTATATGTATTATTAACCTAAAAATCATATATTTTCATATCTACACAAATTCAGAGAGATCATAGGAATAGGGGTAACTCGTTAAACACAAGTATTTTGATATTATTCATTAAAAAATCATAAATCTATAAGGGAATCCAATAATTCAAATGATTCCACCCAAAGAATATTTGATGATCCCAAAATCTCACACCTTTTACCAATACCTATTTTTAAGAATCTATAGTATATGAATCACTAGTGAACACCATTCATTGTAATTTAGTTCTAAAATGACATCCATACCAAATATTCATATACATGGAAGCCCATTGGAGGTTCTTATCAAAAAATAGATAACCTAATGTGAATCCATTAACTTGGAATTGGATTGATAAACTATAAACTCTTACATTTGATGATGTATTGATGGGTTTATTCATTGTGTTTCCTTTTCAATACCATCATCACATCCTTCAATTAAAATTGAATCAACAAATGCACCAATTATGTTCAAGACCAAAAACAAGCTGATAGTACCCATAAGAAACACAATGGTGAGGCATGAAAACAATTGTTATGTCATACATATGACTCAATTTCTATGAATATATGTTCCCCAAACCCGAACATACATTGTCTCCTACCCTTGTAAAATGAGTGCATGATGGTTCACACCTTATTTCAGGAATAACATCTAAATGGATCTATCCTGACATTATATGACACTCATGGTAATCTATAGGGAATAATTCCCCATAGGTTGTCCAACTAAAAATATTCTATGGAAAAACCATTGGTCCATAATTTCACATCCAACCTTTTTGTATCCTTTCAATAGATCATGAGAACACGTTATTCTCTTATTATATTTATTTGGATAAATATGTCCACCATAAATTATAAACCACCTTAGAACTTCATTATGAGTATCATGTTCACTATAGTCATTTTAATTAACATGTAACCTTGAGTACTCAAGAAGATATATAGGGTGTTTTTCCCTATTTTCTATACTCAAGCATCTAAAAGTTGATCCCACTAGGGATATCCAACCACTGACACTCAAGAGTATATTTATACCCCTACTAGTTTAAACACCCTTGAGGCCCATTAGAATATCTAGATAGTATACTAGGGATGGTTATAATGCTCTAATATCTAAAATCATCAGAATCCATCATAAGTGGTGTTTGTGACTATAAAATTACAATGGAAAACATAACCCACATGGGTGGGGGAATTTTTTATCATTTTTTCCTCATGGTCATCTTTGGTATCATTCATCCTATGGGATCACACCCAAATTAATTATATCCCTCTTACAATGGAAATATGTGTTTCCTATTGGTGGTAACACATTAGTATATTTCTTCAATGTTAACCCAATTTATGTTGGGAAACATGATTCTATTGAGTATGAAACAGGTGTGGATGAATCCACTACCCCCTCACCATTAAAAAATAGTAAAACCATCTCAACATAAGAGAATATTACTTAGTTCAAATTCAAAATAGTATAACATGTGAAAATCAATATTAAATTTCTATAGGGAAAAAACCCATTATGTATGGTGATTTGGTTGATGTTATCATACCTCATTTATCTAATATTATATAATAATAGTAGATTAATCAATCAATAAAGGTTGATCTGAGATGTCCAACTTGATTAGGATCAAATAAATTGATGCAAATTACCACAACATTATTGTTTTATCTATAGTTACCTTCATGGGGTATATATCTCAATCAATATAAGGAAATTATCCCAATGGTATTTTAGGATGTAGTATCTTAGGAGTCGGTGGATTCCTTCACTTCTCATATGGATTCCATTGAGTTTTGATGTGAATGAGTACAACCTTATTGGAATTCATATCTTTAGTGTGTGGATTCAAATCCTATACCACCCATATTTGGAACCTCCATCTTATTGATATTTGATATAATGGTGGATCTATATAAGTATATTAAGTGTTTTTAATCCCAATGTGTCACAATGTTTGGTTCCCTAGAAATAAGATAAGATTCATTACAAGAGAAATGTTGTTTAGCGGTGGTCAATTACCACTCAAAAGGGCCTCCCAGTAAGACAAATTACAAGGGCCTCACCAAAGTGTCCACAACACTATCCCCTTGATCACTATGAAATGACCCAATTTGTTCAACAAATCAACAATGGGTTTAACTCCTAGTCATCCAAAATCTCGACTACCAATTCAAACACATGCCTAAATGGAATGATGTATACCACACTCAAGAAATCAAGACATAAAAAGAAACATCAGAAATCAATAAAACACATAAAAGGAAACATGAGAAATCAAGAAAATTTTAGGAAATGAAAATGTTTGGTGGCAACTATGTGCCACAAATGTTACATATACAAACCAACTGTTCTCATATTTGTTCAACACATGAAGAATACAACTAATCATGGTCCGATGATGCATCACCACCCTCGCCACCTTCATCACCACTTTCTGTTGTCACCTGTAAGAACATTATATTGAAAATTAAATACGGTTGCATATTTATATTAAAACTTAAAACCAATGAAAGTTAGAAAACTAAATGATTTTGATTTTTTGTGATTTACCTACATACCACCAGTTGATGCACTACCACCGGGGGCATATATGCTCATATGCTGACGTATTTCAATCAACTCTTTCTGCAAAGCAGATATCTGATCCCCCTACTGGTGAACTGTGTTTCGTAGAGAAACAATCTCTTTCTGAGCATCTCCAGGTATGGGATGACTAGAGCCAGGAGTAGATGTAGCTTCCATCCCTAGTGGCTTGCTAAAAACCTCAGATGGTATGGGTCCCAAACCCATCCTGCACACTCTACTAAGATGCTCCTTCCCAAGGACTTTAGCAACCGGGTCATCCTGGGAGACTAAGTAGGACTGTGCAGGATTGACATCCAATAGTTCTTTAATTTTAACCTATAAATCAAATATCAATATATATTAACATAGTAAAAACTGATAATAAGTTATATAATAAAAAATTGACTTCATACCCCAACTTCTTTAGTAGGCTCATTAACAAAACTTCCATCTGGTTTCTTGTGAACATCCAACCATAGTTCAGTTCGGGATGCTTCGTGCCCTAAAATCTATGACTGCATTAAGCAAAGATAAATCAATAATTCAATATATTAAATAGATAATACTGTCTTATAAATATTTAAATTAATTAAAAGATTACCAATGTCGTTCGGCTTCTAGAAAAGCTTTTTGAGCCCGCAGTGTGAGGGATGACTTGCTTAGCCTGGTTTGATGCATTCTGTCTTGAGAGATCTTGAAATAAATAAAATGAAATTTAATAGTAATGTATTCAATTTCATGTCCTCTTTATATACATTTATAAATGTAAAATGAGGATAATATAATAATATATATTTCAATACCATCCACTTCTCATCACAATGTCTGTCAACAAAAACTTTCCACTGTTCTTTCAGTACCCCACTGGGTAGCTTCTCATACATTTTTTGCACAGTTAATGAGGTATTGTTGACATCACACCACAATATAGATTTTAAATCTTTCCATTTCTTATCTAGATTTTTCAACATCCACTTCTGTGCTATCACATCAGCAACTGTAAAGTGGAAGAACATCTGTATACTGAAATTCATTTTGAACATATTAGTAAAATGACATTAAATTAAACCATAATGTAATAAATTTACCTTTATTTGAGAATCAGAAACTTTATTTTTCCATCTTGGAGTCATATGTATCCAATCATCATATGAAATAGGAAGGGAAATGGGCTCCGCTGCCAGTTGGCCTAGAATCTGGCCAAGTAACCCTACGGTGTCATCCGTCAGGACCCCATAAGAATCAAATGGCATGACTATCTTTTCCCTAGTCATATTCCAAACATCTTCACTTTTTATGTTTTTCTCCACGGTTGCATTTTTTTCATCTTCAATGAGAAAAAATTAGTATAAACAAAATGAAATAAATTTATTTAATTAAAATTTGTACCTATGACAGTGACACTCTAGTATGCCCATGAAGAACTAGAAGGGATATGTCACTGCCCCACTGTTGAGGATCCTAAAGGGGGAGTTGAAGAATCACCCTCTAATGGGACATCCAAAGATGGTGTGAGAGATGGTGCAGGGGAGATGGTGCAGGTGTGTAGGCAGCTGGTGCCTCAGATGTCGTGGGGAGGGAGCCAAATGGATCGTCATCTGTCACAGAACTAGATGAAATAGTATACTTCTTCCTCCTTGGCATTCCTATCATTTAATTAAATAAAATTAAGTTCAGAATATATATTTCAAAAAAATTATGCAGAAAAAAAAATTAAAAATGATAATAGATGCCCAGTACTAACAGACAAAATATATACAACAATGATAATGAATGACTGCAGAAATAAAACAAGTGGTTGCTGAATAAATAAATAATTGTACATACAATCATTTTCCCATTAAATCATATCAATTTCCTGCTCCATTTCTTCATCCACTTCATTCATCCCTGCTAGACTAATATTTTCAATATCATGATGGACAAATAATTCTTCTTCCTGTTGTTGATTAAATTCAATTTTAGAGGTCAAATTATCCACTTCATCACCCATATCATACAAATCTCTTTGTATTACATGAGTAACTACACTCCTCCCTTCATCGACAACATCATTCACATAATATATCATTTTTTCTTGCGATGCTAAGATATATGGATCATGTAGTTCACGATCACCAACATCCATCAAGCGAGAGAATTTCACATAAGTAAATTTCAAGGAATCTATTTTAACACCTCTGATAATATCGACCCATTTGCATTTGAATAAAACTACAGAAAAATGTCCGTGGTAGTTTAATTCAATAATATCATGCAACTTTATGTAGTATTCTGCTTCATAAAATGTAAATATACCACTATTCTGTGTTTTCAAACCCACTTCTCGATCGACTATACAAAATCTAAATCCATTCACATTATAAGCATCAAACTTTCTAACTTGTTTTAGAGGACCTCTAACAAGAAACTTCAAATATTATGACACCTCTTCTTGAGTATCAGTATTCATGATCTGAAAAAAGAAATATACTTTATTAGATTTACAAAATGTATGTGTCAAACTAATATTGGCACTTATTTCAATATTTATGAACTTACACGTCGTGCAAACCATTCTACAAGCTCTTTATTAACATATTTTGTTATAACTTTCTCATTTTGTGTTCAGCCTCTCATTCATCTCTTTGTTTGTATCCTCAACTCTTCAATAAATGGATCTGAAATTTCACTATTCAGTATCACATATCTATGTGCCTGTAATAATTCCAATTCAGTCAGTGTCACATTTGATGTCCTCCCAACTGATCGGCCAATAGCAGGAAATATTTTGGATTTCTGATGTATTTGAGATTGAGTCGATGTGTCGTCAACACATCCAACTCTACTAAATCTTCTCTCAATATCAACCAAGTATTGAGAACAGAAGGTAAGACACTCCTCATCCAAATAGCCTTCAATAATAGATCCTTCTGGTTGAGATTTATTTCTCACATATTATTTCAAATGCCCAAGATATCAGTGAAATAAAATATACATAATTATGCATTTAATTAAGTACCAAAAAATGTTTACTTAACTGAAAAATATATAAATAAATTACCTTTCAATTAGATACATCCATCGATAATGAACGCGGCCTCCTAATTTAGCTTCCTCAACCAAATGAACAGTTAAATGCATCATTATAGTAAAAAATGATTGAGGAAAGATCATCTCCATTGCACAAAGGGTCAATAAAAACCTCTCCTAGAGGTTGTCAAGATGAAATGGATGTAGAGATTTCTCACATAGTTGTCTGAAAAATGTGTAGAATTGGAGTACAACAATAGTAATTTTTTCAGGTAATTATGTATTCAATGCCAATGGTAGTAACTGTTGTAACAAAATATGTGAATCGTGACTTTTCAATCCATGTAACTTACGATTCTTCAAGTCAACACACCTCAAGATGTTACTTGAATACCTATCAAATACCTTAACATTCTTTAAAATTTGAAGGAATGTATCTTTATCCCTATTTTTCATTGCAAAAATTTTCGGCGGATACTTTTCATTCTCATATGGCCAGAGATTGCGTTTTATGTTCATTGCTTGTAAGTATTTATGAGCATTGAGATGATCCTTCAACTTTCTATGCTCATTAAGCAATGTGAAAATCAAATTGTCACAGAAATTCTTCTCAATATGCATCACATCAAGATTATGCCGCAACAAATTAAATTTCCAATACGAAAGTTTAAAGAATATACTTTTTCTTCTTCCATTGTTGCGTTCTGATTTCGCTTGACGATGCACTTCAGACCCGTTTTCCGATATCATTCAAATGATGAACCTTCCTAAATTCTGTTTCAACATTTTCAAGTTGTGTAAATATTTCTGAACTAGTTAACAACTTTGGAGGTGGTATACAATCAATGTAACCATTAAATTTTGATCTGTTCAGCCAAAATCTATGAGATGCATCGATAAATCTTCGATGAAACCAGAATCACCATTTTCTACTATGAGGTAGCCATTTGGGATCAAAATAAAAGTTAAAAACGGGACAATCCAAACCCGTGTAAGTGTTCCAAACAAATAAATTCCCAAGCCCAGGGAAGTCACTAATGGTCCACATTAATGCAGCATGCATTTTGAACATTGTTTTAGAAGAAGAATCAAATGCCTCAACACCGTTGCTCCATAACTCCTGAAATTCTTCAATCAAAGGCTACAAGTATACATCAATATCATTTCTAGGAATTTTTTTTCTAGGAATAATCATCAAAAGGATAAAATATTTCTGTTGCATACACATCCACAGAGGCAGATTATAAGGGATCAAAACAACTTTCCAAATGCTATAACTGGTACTCAAAGTCCCAAATGGGTTGAATCCATTGGCAGCCAATCCCAATCGAACATTCCTAGGATTAGCTGATAAATCTAGATGTAATGAATCAAATGTATTCCATGATTGGGAATCTCGTGGATGTCTCATTAACCCATCATTTTTATTTTGTACAGAATGCCACTTCATGTATTCAGTGGTTTTCGATGACATGAATAATCTTTGCAATAGAGGCTTAAAAGGAAAGTAACGCAAAACCTTTGTAGGTGTGTTCCTTTTCTTCTTCTCCATTAAATTATATTCATTCAGACTTCCAAAATCACCATTTTCCTTCCATCTAGAAGAAGAACATTTCTTGAAATTCTGTCTACTTGAATCCTCTCCCCAATAAAGCATACAATCATTGGGACAAACATGTATTTTTGTATAATTCAGAACAACCCTGTTAACAACATTTTTCATATCATAAAAAGATTCTGGGATTTTGCTTCAGGAAATGCATCACGAATCAATTCCAATATCATGGACATTTCCTTATTTGTAATTCCACATAGATATTTGATATGGTACAACTTCAGCAGAAATGAAAGCTTTGAATATTTCAAACACCCACTATACAACTCTTGATTTCCATCGTCAACTAAATCATGAAACAAATTTTCCTCAGTAAAGTTTTCTGTTACATTTGGATTCATAGAATCAAGAGGAGGATCCAATGATATGTTACAATTTTGATCTGCCTATGTTATAGTCTCAAAAACATCACTTGTCACGTTGCAATTTGTAGCACCCTCTTTTGGTTGTTCTAATATGTTTTGATGCTGATAGTGGTGTCTTGTAGTGCTGAATGCATCATTTATGAGGTTTTTCATTTCATTTTTCAATTTCGATGAACTTGGGACCTCATTCTATGGATTAACATCAGTGCTCATTCTTTCTGTAACGTTTGATTCTCTATGCCAAATACAACAAAAATATTGACCAGGGAATTGCTTCAGTATTAAATGTTCATAAACTTCATCTCTCTTCAACCATGTTCTAAATTTACATTTAGTACATGGACATTTTATTCTCCCTTCAATGGATCAATTAGAAATTGAAAAATCTAAAAACTCATTCAATCCCTTAACATACTGAGGTGTGTTCCTCGGTAATGTGATCCAGATTTTATCCATGTATATCACAATGTGCCTACACAATAATAAAAAAAATTAAAATACATATTAACTACTAAATAGAGAAATAGATTCATATATACGATAGTATAGGATTACAGAAACATAATATAATAAATATGATCCCCTGAGTTATATATGAACCCTCTAGTGTTTGGGATAGGGGAAGTTTCTTTGGTAAAGAGAAATAGTGTGCTAACAACGTGGTAGCTACTTTACCATGAAAACCAAAGCACATTGTTAATTTGGAATAACCCCAACCTAAGTGGCCCAATATTTATGGGGAGATATGATCCATGGGGTGGATGTGCTAATAAAGTACATGTTATTCAACTAAAGGAAGAACTAATTAAATCCAAAAATTGCATGAAATAAGTGATGTAATAATTATTTCAAGTCTCATTTGATATAAAATATGATCAAAACGTGTCATGGCTGATCATGAATCAACAAGTGGTGTTAAGAAACCACTTTTTTTATTCAAAACCTGATCTAGAAGTTTCATGATGAAGTAAAGTCACTTGTTGAATCTAGAAATACATAAAAAAATGGATTATTCTATAATAAAAATAGGTTTCCAAGTCTTAACTAAGAGAATCAATGATGTCATATTGAATCTGGTTTATAACAAGGGATATCAAGAACTGAATTTAGTAGAATTAGACCACTAATAAGAAGAAAAATTTAGAGGAATTAGTTATTCCCTTACTATCATTAGTGTGGTTTCAGTGTGATTGGTAAGTTGTTATTGACATGATAAATCTAATTTTGAAGTTATATTGATATTGTGAAATTTGATTAATGTGGATGATAAAGACACCGCTTACGGTTCTATTTCCTAGGTATCTCCCCCATACCTAAGGGATAAATGTCTGTCAAGGGCCACATTCCCAACTCATAAGGTTTGAGAACCTATCATTATCCATATAGTCCATATTGATTGCTCATTGAGCAAAGGAACCTAACTTGGTTCCATACTGGGTCATTCATATGTTCTCATAGATTATCATACCATAGATGACCAATGCCACACCATCCCATAGCCTCACCCCTAGACATTTCTTTAGGAGAGAATCAATTACCTAAAACAAGACCTTTATAGATAACTAGACCCATAAATACATGACAGACACCCTATTGGGGTTTTAATTTCCCTATAGTTAAGCCTATCACATATATAACATATCCATAAATGGTTGTATAATCAATGCATCATACTAAAAGGAATTCTATGAACCCAACATTAATCTCTATCCTCATGCATCATAAGGTAAATAACTCATGGATCCCAATCATGTCACATACCCACCTACATGAAATTTCAATCCACACAATAAATTCATAACCATATCCTATGGTAATATTAGTCATAAACTACCCTGACCATAGAGTTATCCCCTTAAGAAATCTCATTCCATCCTTATCAAATCCATCTCTAGGAACCAACACCATCTCAATCCCCTAACTCATAAAATTACAACATATATTATAAATCAATAACAATTAATTAATTAAATTAATCCATATTAATCCAATTAGTCATACTTTAGGTACATCTCATCAATTATGTATCCTCACTGCAACTTCAAGAAATGGGGTATGGATCACTCTTGGAACACCTCTGAGCTCATTTATAAATAAAACCCAAATATATGAAGTCAATCCATTAAATGAATTCATCCAAATTTGATGATAAACCAAAATAAATTATGGCAATGACTCAACAGTAATGAAACTACATAAAACCTTATGAATTTTTCCTCCACAAGAGTCCTCTAACCATTACACACAAAAAATCCACCGTAACGGGATGATCACACCGACGATAGGGGAGGGAAGCATACCTAGGGTGAGAACTCGATAGGGTCGGGGGAGAAGCCAGCGTCGCGGGTGTCGGGGGGAGAAGTGGGATCAGTAGAGACCAACGGTGAGGTCACTGGCGGCATGAGAGGGAAGCGGAGGGGGCCAACGGTAGGGTTCATGATCGTCGGGGTGAGAAGCTCGCGGGGTCAGGGTTGGCTTGGGTGGGTGGGGGGGAGTGTCGCCGATGTAAAAACCTAAATAGGTTTCACAACAGTTTTTAATAAACCGCCACTAAATCTTTTTAAAGAAAGGTTTAGCGGCGGTTTTGTAAACCGCCGCTACAAAACTGCCAGTAAAGTCATTTTATGTTGTAGTGTATTGAGGGAAAAAATATTCCAGATGAAGTGACACCCTTCAAACTCAAGGGGGAACTCCATGAACTAGTACACATACTCTATTATAATCCTCAATGGAGTGTAAAGTTTCATAAAACCCTCTGAAAACTAAATAACAAGTCCAAATACTTCTACAACAGGTACCGATATGAAACTATGTGAAGAACCTATATCAAAAAGAGTAGATAAAATAGTTGAGACTAATAATATTGTACCTCTCACCATAGAAATATTGGTGATCTACTCCACAGGGGTAGGATGTATAGAATATATTTGGCCTGAACCACAACCCTATGACATAACCTCACTGCCTAGAGAAATCCCACTCTACTGTCTCAGTACAAATGGTGCCTAGATACCTCGACTATGACCACTACCACCTCAGATTAAATAATCAGTACTACTCCATCTCCTAGCCTGACATGGATCTATGAAACCCACTCCCAAACCTGGCACTAGAACCGACCCCTGACCACTCACTACTAGATGGAATGTCCTACAAAAACATTGTACATGGCCCATCCTGCTGCAAGATCAGCACTCGACTGGGTCATGATCACACTAATTCATCAAATGTCACTATATACCACACTGATTATAGAACACAAAGCTACCAAAACTCAAATACTATATAGTACTCATCTCATGGGAATCCACAAAACCACACTTCCTTCATAAAGACTCTGAACCACTCGGTCAAGAGACTATACTGCTATGCTCTGCACCCCTATATTTCCCGAGGTTTCACTCTATGATCATTGCCTGATTTATGAATTTAGTGATAGTATTCAACTTGATCACTTTTACCTAAGATCAAAAAACATTCCAAATAACTTCCTCTAAATGTCTCTCTCTCGATATCTCATAAGTAAGGTATATCAGAACAAAAAACTACAACTCTATAAAGAATGCCGAATATTCCATAACTATCATCACTCTATACTATAGAATCATGAAATCATAAGCCCACTCTATTGTCAGAGTCTTAGTAAAAAATTAATAGTAAAATATGGATTGGAAATCCCTCTAAACCATATCATGTAGTGCACCATCCTAATTCAAAACAACCCACCAACACTTTATTTCTCCCCAAAGCATGTAAGTTGCAAGATTCAATGTCCTCCCAGGAGGTGTCTTAAAATTATCAAATATAGACAGAGTAGTATCAAGACATAAAAAAACACCATATGGACCTCTATCCCATGGAAAAGTTTGAGTATGCTATTATTGGAACACACTTAGTAGCTCTTCCATAGACGAGGCAATAAGAAGTTCTCCTTGAAAAGTTGGCATGAAGCATATAAAAATCCCATAGAAATTTGCATCATCACCTGTGTCTAGAACAATTACTAGTTACTCAACTGGTACTATAGGAGGATCCATTAGTATCCCATTTCCCATCACCTCTAGAGTGTGGTTATCACCACCCTCCTGGCGTATGACTGGAGGTTGTTATAGTGGCATATCTCTACAATGCTAAACACATGCCTCCAAAAAGATCTATATCAAAGTTCACTACTAAAAGAATAGTTATGGTCAAAAACTTCCAATAAATATGGCGTACCACTCATCCTAGTCCTAAATTTAGGACTAGGTAAAAAGAAACAGTCACAAACATCACTAGATACACCGCCCACTGCAAACTCTAAAGTCGAGTCTAGGTCATGTTCTCTATTTACAAGTTTAATTTTCCATTTGAATTCATATTCATTTTACATTTCATTTTAAATGGTTAAACCAAATGTTTGACCACTTCTGAACCATAAGGACCCATAGTCCTCATGAACTAAAATATGGCATCCGCTTAATCCACACCATAACACATTTCAGTCCACACGACTCATGGTCCATGACTCAACGTGTCAAAATTGGATTCTTAGTGTGTCTGATGTATCCTAATTATAAAAAAACTACTTAGGTTATAGTAGTCACTCTAAATTCCATCCAAGTTTCTCAATTTTACTTCATAGTCATTTATAAAACAATAAGTATATCATACATGGAACATATCAAAACATCAAGAAAATAAGAAACACATTCTATATGAAATGAACTATTACCTCATGTCAGAGTGTAACATAGTGGTAGAAATCATATAGATAAGTAGTGGAAGCATGATAAAAATAAATAATCAATAATAGACAATTTTAACACTGGACTAGTAACTCGCTATAATAGAAGCATAATAATAACTGAATAGTAATATATAAAAATTATAAAAGTAATATCATATAAAAAATGATGATGATATATTTTATATCTCTAAAAATTATCCAAAATAGGTATACAAGCAATACATGTATCAAAATGTACAAGAGGTCAAAAAGAATTATCTCCAACTATCATCGTGACCCTTAGCTAGGTCCCATGATCCTCTTCTCCTAAGCATGGCACAAATTCAAGAATTGAACTATAGTCGCTTGCCCTAATCCCTACCTACATCTATATAGTCTTTCTGGGTAACCACCAGCAACCTAAACTGGGTGTGAGATACTATCCCAATAGGTCACCACACAAGGTGTCAATAAAAAATCATGGCTTTGAAATATAAGCTAAAGAAGAGTTAAAGGTATATAATAGATATGAGAGTAATAAAATTTAAATTCCCATGGAAAAATTAAAGATGTAAAGTGATACTATCAAGACATACAAGGATCCCTACAAAACAAGGTTCAAGATCCTATAACATGGTAGCTATAAAGAAAACAAAAGTAAACACCACATCCTTTCCATATACACAATATATCATATCACCCATGAAAAAACCATATAACCTATATATCATATCAACCATGACTGAGCCGTATAACCAGAAGTGTCATATTTACCATGGCCAAGCCATATAATCAAGAATGTCACATTTATCATGACCGTGTCGTACAACCAAATGTATCAGACCCCATAGAGCCAAATCTAAGGAATAATGGACTAACACATCCTCATAAAGTCCCCAGAGGATCTCGATGGAAACTTGGTTAGACTTGAATTGGGCTCCAAATTTCATGTCAATAGACCATGTCCACTATGAGCCTAAGAATGCTAGATCCAAGGGGTATCAAGTCCCAAGACATCCCATGAAATCAAGACCCATGGATAAATCTCATCCAAGGTGTACACTACCACTATCAAGATCCATGAAAGCATCATCTATGGAACCCGATAGAGTTAGGGTCCAGGGTTAAGCCAACAAGGCATACAATACCATCTCAATTCATCACATTCAAATTTCATAACATTTCATAATAAATTAAAACCATGAGTTTAGCCACTCAAATAACAATTACATATAAACCATTTAATCAAAAGCATCAACATCCAGAGGAAGAAATATCCATCTTATAACAATCATTTCAATTCAATTCAGTTCATTATGGGCTTCCTATAACTAGGAAATCACAACACCCACCCCATATGTGGTATAACAAAGGTAAATCTCAAAGGCATACCCCATGGGTGACCTTGGTTGGGGAAAACATATTTAGCTGCTATAGGTTCATACTAGAGTTCTTATCTAGTATCAACTTTTGATTTGATCTAGATCAGAAGAAAAATAAAGAAAAGATGAAGAACATAGAAATAAGGGATATTAGATTTCATGTAAATATAATATCCAATATGAATTCAAATAAATAATGATTCAAAAGTAATAAAGTATTCACCAGTGCAAATCCAACGAGACGATCAGTGTTAGATTCTGAGTTCGGATGGAAGATCGGTGGCCAAGCCTAGGAATTTGCTTCAAGTAGAGATCCAAAATCAAGAGGATATCCAATTTGAGAGAAATAAAAATATATTTTTGGTTATAAAATAATTTAATGGTATTTTTTTTATTTTACCCCAAAAATATGGGCCACATTGTTTGGCCACACAATTAGACAAACTGTGCACCAACCGTGCATCCTCTTATATATAAAGGGGGGAACCCACATGGTTACTGCAAACGGTTTGAATAATAGTGAAAACCATGAATTTTTTCTCTGCTAAAAATTGAAGGTTCCCTGCACGAGTGTGTGACTCTATCTAAATAGTTTCCTCAAACCATGTGGGCTCCTCTTACCCACTGTCTAGGCCTCATATGGTTAGTCAGACCATGTGGTCTATCCCAAAAAATTTATACTAATCATGTAGCCAACCTTATTTTACCAAACACTTGGGATCTAGGGTTTGAACAATCCCAAAAACCCCCCAATACCCCTATAACCTCAAAGGGTATTCAAATTAGTATGTAATCAAGTATTTAAACTGAAATTAAAAAGATCAGTACCTTGTAGGAAAACCAAGTATCTCACAATAATGGTTTGTATAGAGTTTGTGATTAATCTAAGAATATTATTTTGGAGTGTCAAACTAGGTTTGTATCAAGTCCTTTATCATGCATGAGATGAAAATTGAGTTAATACCCAATCCTCCATTTTTGAGGTTTTAACCCTCAGTATGAATGTTCCAAATCCACATCCACTTTTAATATCTAAATAGAGATTTTATTTCTTGAAAACCACATCCTCTAATACTTTACAAAAACTTAAGGTGTTTTCTTATAATTAGACTTATCTTTGGGGTTTTTAATATTGTTTTCTAGTCCTAATTATCAAATTTACCAAATCATGCCCTAATACCAACTATAGTGACCCAAATTTTTCTTACATGAATATTACATCATTTTTAAGATAAACAACATAATAATAATATAATTTAAGATCCAAAGATTTAATATCTTGGGTAAATTATTCTCATATATAGCTTGTATATAATAAATCCTAAACACTATTTAGATCTTAATTTTTTCAACCTAAAAGCTAGCACATTATTCTTAGTACATTTTTTTACCTGAGGATATACATAAAAGAAAGGTTGATCTAAAATCCTAGTAGGGGGGATAACATAGAAGGAATACGAGACATAAATAAATACTAAATGGGTGAGTATACTCATCATAATAATCTCATAATCATTTTATCATCATTGTAAGAATGAGAGAAACATTTTATAAAGGCATGAAATGTGGTATATTCATAATAATGAAACATCATAACATAGTGGCCAAATACCACACACAGTTGTGAACAAATCTATCATCATGTCTATGCATAACATATGTGCATAAATGATAACATTATAATTGTGAACAAATCTAGAATCATGTTCATGCATAATACAGATAATTTCAACCCAATTCATTAGAGGGATATATAATTATGGACCTGCCTATAACAACATAAAATGATCATAATCATATATGCCACTTGAAAAGGGAACATATATCAATCATAATTATGAAGTAAACCCATAATAAAGTAATGGGATTCATAAATAGTACTTTATTGAATAAAATTTGGGGTTCTCAAATGAATAAGGGAAATTTTAATTTGGTATAAATATATTCATTCTTAAGTGGAGAAGAAATAACTCAAGATGAGTCAATACAATGTTTTGAAAAAAAAGCATCTTTAAAAAAATCGTTATATTTTGGCTTAGAAATCATTTTTACTAGGTAGAAACATGTATATCCCCAGAAAGAGAAGGAAAATTATATTTAAAGGAATTTTTAATGAAATTATAAGAATATACATACTGAAAAAAATTTAAAGTAGGAGATAACCCAAAATAAAGAGCTAGGTTAAAGAATACCCTTACCTTAAATCCTACTTTATTTCATATCTTTTCCACCTCTTGAATAATAAACTTAGGTTTGTTAAAACATGGACCGAGAAGTGAATTATATTCATTTTTATCACTATTGATAAATTTTAATATTTGGATTATATTTCTAAATTCCCTTTATTAAAGGTGAAACATTTTGATATCATATTTTCCTTAAAATATCTTATCTTTCTTTGATTTAACAATCTTGCTTTATTGTTACTTATATATTATTAAAATTAACTCTAGAAGATTTGAAATACATATATTTATAAATTTATATATTATAGATATTTTATTATAATCATACATAATAGTGGTGATAAGAAAAAAATAGAAACATCCTTATTGGTGGTTAACCAACTGTTAATGGGATATTGTCCAAATAGGAGGTAAGAGATATACATTGTGTGATCATATTAAAAATAAAACATTTATAGGACAATAACATTATAAACATCATGTTAACATATTGTTTAACTATTTTTAAATTACCCATTTATCTTATTAAATTGATTATGGGCCAAAATAACAAATTTAGCATTTATCAAGTCATTATTGCATCATCATTATGTCATAAAACATGTGGTATTTAAAATACAGTATTTTTACTATTCACATAAAAAGTGACATTTCTCATAAAATTATCAAAATTTACCCTTGGGAAATTTTGATACGTGGATTATAAAAATAAAGTTAATTTTATCAAAATTATTTTCTAACATAGGTAATTTTAATTATTATCATAAAAATTATGATATTTTCAAAATACATTAAAATATAGTTTATTAAAAAGTTAATTATAATTTTTTTTTTCAGTTTTTAATATTGATATCTATTTTATGGTATTATAATATATATATTTTATTAAATTACTCAGGAAAAATATTATTTATATTACACTTTATTATTTTGAGGTCAAATTACCATACCAATGGCAAGGTTAATTTTCCTAATGGTCAGGTTACTATTCCCAACAGTTAAGTTACTATTCCAATAGACACATTACTGTTACAATGGTAATATTAATATTCTAATGTTAACATCATATTCTATAATTACCACTTAATTTATTCATTTAATACTCACTATAATTCACCCTAAGCTTCTATATTTTCCTTTCCAAAAATGTCGATTGATTTACTAATATTTTATTTCTTTTCTATAGGTCTATTTATGGGAGTGATAAATCTGACATATTGGATTGATATAACTTTTCACATTCTAATTTTTATTTTTAATATATTTTGACCATTTTAGTATTTGGAATTTTAATGGTTTTATTCACTAACTAATTTAACAAAATCTATTAATAGAATAAAACGTTTTTAGTTTCTATATATATTGTATGTGTATAAAACTATATAATATAACACACATTTATTTCAGAAAAATATCACTTATAAACTCTGGGTTGTTAAAGTTACATATATTTAAACTAAAATCACTAAATAATAATCCTTATATGATTCAAATAATCCTCATAAATTTTAGAATATACAAAAATATCATTGATAAATATCACTCACTAATATAGATAGATAAATGCGTCAAGAATTAATTTCCATTAAGATGTCTTCCTCACCACCTTAGGAAAGAGTATAAAACTCACATTTTCTATCATATAAAGAATATATAATAAGATTACAAACCATTTAAGTATTCTACCTTATTCAGTTATGAGACAATTGTTTTTAGGAACATACCTTTCTCAACTTCATTTTCATGATCATGTTTCAACCAAATACTAAAACCAAAATTGTTATGATAATATCCAAATTATGAATATAAAAAAATAAATCTGAATATTCCTTCCCTTATAAAACCTTTGTTTTTAACATATAATAATTTTAGATCAACCTATGACTCCCTTGATCAATCCTTGGTTATTCATGGTCATTTTTATATTAGGTTATCTAACCTAATTAGTTAACATCATTATTAAATCCACCATAGTGGTTTGTAAAGATAATATTATTAACAAAATAAAATCCATATAGAGTGTCTCTCCCTATGTGTATTCTTGGTCCCATTAATCAAGAATCATAGTGATGATTGAGTCAATTATCAACCAACACTTTTTGAGCTGATTACCCCTAGGTGCATCTGTTCCACAACTGCATCCACTTTATAATATCCATACATGGTTTTATTGTTAAGAAAAACCATATAATCTATACTTTACAAAAAAATTATGATTTTATTAAATACTTAGACTTATTCCTATGGTTTTAATTGATGTTTTATTATCCTAATTCCCAAATAAAATGTGCATTGATTCCTTAACATTAAACCATATACTATTATTAATGGTTATCTATACTTCAAATATTTTTATCTACCTTAACTTACTAGTCCTTAAATTATCCTCAATAAACATACTAATATACAAAGTTATCTAAAATTTTACTTTGATATCCATTGTGACACCCTAGTCCTATACTCACATACTCAGTGCTCATAAATATATACTTTACATTACTTACTTTGATACCATCTATAATTTCTTGGATATAACCAACCTTAAATAAAAAATAAAAATTATTATTTATTATCTTATATCTAAAGGATCTTTTCAGTTTTTGAGCTTTAGATAATTAGGAAAACAAATAAACTAATAAATCCCATGTTCTTTGTATCAAGTGGATAAATTTCCTATTCTATATGAAATTACTTTCATGTTGAGTGTTCAATATCTCCCAAAAATTATCTCATATGTGTTATCATTATAAACATGTCACATGTACTAATTTTCTCCATAACCTAGGGAAATGGAAACATAATAAGGGGTGACCTAAAATAACTAGAAAGAGAAACATATATCTGATGTATTCATGTCGTAAAAATGTCATAAACATTATGTTAGGATTAGTTAAACAACATTAATCCATAATCAACTTGAAACTAAAAGCATTCTATATCCATGAAAATAAATAAAAACATGGATATCAATAATACTAATCTTATATCGATGGAATTCAAAATGTAATCCATCAAAAATATTCTACCAAGGCCTTGTTCCAAGACACTTTACTTTTCATCTAGACTGCATTCAATACATCTTGCTGAATTGGAAAGGCATACACCAAATACCCAAACCTGTTTTGTCTCATGAGACCTATCAATGCATCAAGGGGATATATAATTCTAGACCACACCTTTCACTTGATTAATTACAATTCATTAACCATAATAGTTAACAATACCTTTAATACCATTCACTAATGAACCTCTAGATGAATAAAAACATGGATATCCATATAATGAAGGATACATAATATATACACATGATCAACCTGTGTTAATAGTTAATAATCATCATGAATGTCAATACTTTCCACATTATAATATAAAGGGATAACCTGATCATAAATCATCTAGATAAAGAAGTTTTATGGTCAAAAAATAAAAATTCAACTTTATAATAATCATCTCTATTGGAATAACACCATAAAAAACTCCAATAATTTTCCACATGTAAATGGAAAGATACTTTCTAGGTGATTATTATCCAATATGGATTATGTAAAATGAGATGTATACATTGTATAGAGAAATGAGTATATAGATAAGTCAATACCTAAATAACATGATCATCAAAAATCCATAGTAAGAAGGTGAATGGTTTTGAAAGAACAAAACCCCAGTGTAATAAAGGAAACTTAGAAGGATGTTGATATAGATTTTAAACATCCTTACAAAATAATTATTGAACAACACCACTTAACAAGGGATCCAAAATTATATTATTTAGTACTATGATTTTATTCCCCCAAAAATAAAAATACATATTAGAGTATAAATATTGAAACATAAACCCATTAGGGTAAATTATTTTGAAAATAAAAATGGAAATGGAAGTGAAAATATAAGCGATCTTTTAGAATTGTTTTAACATTGGTGTAAAAGAAAAAGTTACAAGTCACTTAAAAAAGTGTTTTTAAAAATTTAAAGTGAAAAATATTTGAAAACCAATATTTTTTTAAATAATATTCAATAATAGGGCCTTGAAAATACATGATGTTTTATTTTAGAAATATGGAGAGGAATATAAAACATATGAAAATGAAATAAAAAACCTCTTTTAATATTTTCAAAAACACCTTGTTAAAATTCATATTTTAATAAGTGTAATAAAACATTATTTTTATTAAATTATCATTTTAATAGTGAGGATTATAAAATAACATAAAATATTAGGATGGGAGAACCCGATCATTGAAGAATAATGTTCAAGATAAAACATTATAACATAAAGAAGAGGATTTGAGTTAAGAAAAATCCTTACTATTAGGGAAACAACTATATCAAAAAATACATGAATACGGGAAAATTATTTGGATAGTAAATAAAATTTAATATAATTATTATGAAAAAATATATCTATGGATAGTTAACACACCATTCAAATAAATAATGGTTTAAAAAATGCATCATGTCTCAAATAATAATAATTGATGCCAAGAAAACCCTTACAACTTTAGAAAGATTCAAATAAAAAACCCCTTGAAAGAGGGGGATTTTAATTAAAATTAAAATAACATCATTAAAAGATAATTAATGATATTATATATCAAATATGGTGTATATAAACCATATAAATGAAATTATGTGCATAATACCAAACATGTATCAATGAGAGGAATTTGAGATGAAAAACCCTTACTGCTTCGGTAAATTTTAGATTATAAACCCTTGATATTTAAAACATAAAATTAAAATTTATATGTGATAAAATAAAAAATATTCATTATAAAATATCTCAAATTTTAATTATACACACCTTTAAAATGAAAATAGGTGCATAAATACAATACTTGTCTAAATGAAGGGATATTGAGAAGAAAACCTTTACAACCTTCAGAACATTAGATCCAAAATCCCATGAGAAACATAAAATAAAATGGGACATTGGATATCAGGAAATATAAGATAATAATGATATAAATATTAAAATGGTATGGTAATTAAACTATGCAGAATCAAAAATGGTGTATAATATAAACATATCTAAATGAAAGGAAATTGAGGTTGAAATCCTTACCTTGTTGCAAATTTATTTTTTGTTCATGCTTAAATTACTAAATAATCAAGCATGGTTTATTATATACATTTATTATAACCTTATTATTATTTATTGAATTTTATATGGGAAATTTATTATCCTATCATATTTATTTATTATATAGTTTTCTTGCCTATTTTGGTTACTTGAGGTTATTCAGTCATTTTTTTGTAAAAGCTTATATATGTTGACCCTAGTAGAAAGCATCATAAAATAGTTTCATAATATTTGTAATACTAATACTTCTATGGAAATAATTTTTATATATTAAATATATATATTTAGTGCACACCATGGTGGGTGGTGATAACAAATGAAACTCATTTCTCAAGGAGGAGATAGTTTGCACGTACAGATGATTAATGTTTCCATTTCTCAATAAATGAGAGGGAAAAAGGTAAATGATAATTTAAAATTTCAGAATCATACTTATATTATATACATAATATTTTCTAATACCTTACATCCTTTTTATCATCCATCAATGAAAGTGTTAAAAAATTTGAAGATGTCACTTTGTGGAGACAGTAGTCCGCGCAACACACTAACAACGATTTTGTTTTTCTTAGTGGATAAAGAGTAATAAATAATGGTTATTACATTAATATAATAACATATAAGTATAATTATAATACTAATTTCATTATATTTTTATGTATATAAGATATTTTGAAGAGTAATATTAAGGATAGAAACTTAAGAAGATATTACTTATGTGGGATACTTGATCTATCCTCAGAAAACTCATTCAAAATGGACGAATAAGTTAACATAGTGTGAACAGGGGTATATAAAAGTGAGAGAGACATCTAATAGAGGATATTTTTCTGTTTTTTAAGGAAAATTATAATTTTAGGTTCATGTTTGAAAGGGTGTAATTAATCCCCTTTTATAAGAGTAGAAAATGACACTTTTGGAAACACCCTTTATATTTTAATAATGCCCTGACACTACTCCAAAGTCAATGGATTCAAAGTTTAAAAATACTACAGTGTGAGGTTAATTTGCATTTATTAGTAATAAAATAAGTCTTATAAATATATTCTAGACATGTTATAGGGTTTTTACCATTAAGTTTTTAAACTTTACTCTTTTACATTTGAACCAGTTAACTAGTTTTTAACTAATTAGTTTTAAGTTTTATTAAAAATATAACATAAAATATATAACCAAATTTGGGTGAGATGGATTTTTAAAAAAAATATATTCAATCCAATTCAATTTATAAAAAGTGTAAAATTTATTTTTTAATTAAAATAGATAATGTGTTAAAAACGTTTTTAGTAGAAAAAGTGTCATTTTGACCATTATGGACTCTTTATCTTATTTAGTATTGATAAAAAAATGAGTGTAAATATATTATATTATATTAATTATTAAATTAATTTCAAATTAATTTATTTATACAAATTTCCTCATATTAATTAAATAATAATTTTAAAATAATTGGTTCACCATTATTGGGGTAATTAACATTAATGCTAAAAATATAAAATTTATAGCCAAAAAAGTAATTTTCCATATTAAATAATATAAAACACATTATTTAAATTATAGGAATAATTTTATCATATTTTATTTCTATTTTTATGGAAATTAATCTTAACATTAGCCTTTGTAACACATAAAAACCAGGTTTATAGAAATGTGTATGTTTTATCATAAATGTTAAGAATTGGAAACAAATTATCAATGTTATTGATTATAATGATATTAAAAAAATTATTATTGATAAAATAATATTTATTATCAATCGAGATAAATTTGTAACCTAATTTTCTGTCACGACCTGTCCCACGGGGCCCATGCTGTGACTACCCCAAGCCCGCCTTCGGCTGACGACTAGCACCGAAAGACATATTCCCTAAAATTGGGAAGACATTGCCTTTATATCCTGTAAACACATTCAACCCAGCACACAACAAGATACGAACACAAGTAAACTGTATAACAAAAAGAGTGCTGAAATTAAAAGGGGTTCGAATACAAGACCAACTGCAAAGATGCAAGTACAACAGAAATACAATACAACTGAAGAAAGAGAAAAGAAGCTACTAGGTCATCCTCTGAGGTTCCTATCTAAAGGGTAGGGATAGATCACCTCCTTATCTCTCCACGTCCACCCGTCTCCTCTGCATACCGATACGTCGTATGGTCCACCTCCAGGCACCGTCCAGTCCTGGTATTCTCAGCCTCAGTCAGCGCTGTCCGTCGTCTGAATCCAACACAACAAGGTGCGGGCATAGCCCGTGCAGGGGTAAGTATAACGATACTAAGTAGGGATCCCGAGACCCTCAAGGTCTCACAAAATCCACCAAGGATAAACCACTAAGTATGAAAACAACTAGATAAACCAACTTAGGTATATGCCCATACATATACCTAAGCTATCAAGTAATCAATCTCAATCATGAAGGAACACAGAGGTTCTGACTCAGCTCACACTAGGTACAACTTAGGTATGGTAGTAGAGATGATTAGTTATAACTATTGAATCATCTTACTCTGTTAAGAGGCTATGATGCTGACCTACACAAGATCGCTAGGATTTGACCCACGCAGGATCGCTAGGAGATGACCCACATCGGATCGTTAGGAGCTGACCCACACATGATCGCTAGGAGCTGACCCAAATAGGATCGCTAGGAGCTTAACCGCATAGGATCGCTAGGAGTTTACCCACACCAGATCACTAAGAGTTGACCCCCATAGGATCTCTAGGAGTTGACCCACACAGGATCGCTAGGAGATGACCCACACAGGATCGCTAGGAGCTAACCCATACTGGATCACTAGGAGCTGACCCACAAAAAATCGCTAGGAGCTGAACCATACAAGATCACTAAGAGTTGACCCGCACAGGATTTCTAGGAGCTGACCTTCACAGGATCGCTAGGAGCTGACCTGCACAGGATCACTAGGAGCTTACCTGCACAGGATCGCTAGGAGCACTTTTATTGTCACAGCCAGCTACATGGTTCTCGTACTAGGCTTGCTGCACTTTTATTGTCACAGCCAGCTACAGGGTTCTCGTACTAGGCTTGCTCGTCTCCAAGAGAGTTCGCTCCCCAATCCACTGGTTGATACTACAATTGCCACGAAATCCCACGAAGAAGTATCTCAAACATTCGCCACCTCATAGGGGTGTCAACGCAATAAACTACGCGTCAATCAGACACTCGGTCTATGAGTTATTAGACATTTATTCCTAAGGGACCAGTTGGATTCATGCCCGATCCAACCTGACCGTACCACAACTTTACCCAAAACTCTAGTGGGGTCTACTAAAAGGGACCGTTTCTCTCCAAGCTTTCCTGTGCCGCTGACAGTTCGTCAATCGAACGTCCGGTGAAAAATTTATGGTCCAAGTAAAGTATAGGTTCGTATTAGGTCTGGATCCGGTCTGACCCGGTCGGACCAACCTGACCCGACCTGGCTTGGGTCGACCCGGTCCGGGTCAACCAAGACCGACACACTGGGTCAAGCCCGGTCCATGATGTGGCCCGGCCTGCTGGGTTGTACAGCAGGCCGTGAGGACAGTGAGGGGGCCGCGGAGGCCGCGTGTGCTACGGGGCGGCTGAGGCGGCAGGTCAGCTCGGCCGCAGATGGCAGCTCAGCTGTGGGGGTGACTCAAGGGCGCGGGGCAGCTTGACTGGAAAGGTGGATGTCGTGGGGCAGCTCGACCGGGTGTGCCGCGAGGGCACGGGGTGGCTCAGCCCAGCCCGAGGTGGCTCGGCCGGGAGGGAGGAGGCCGTGGGGCGACGACATGGTTGCAGGGCAGCTCGGCCGAAGCGGCTCAGCCGGGTGGGTGCCACGAGGCCGCAAGGTGGCTCTGCTACGGAGCGGAGGCCCAACCGTGGGGCGGTTCGGCCGCGGGGTGGAGGTCGCGGGGCGGTTCGGCCGGGGACGCCGAGGAGGCCGCAGGCAACGGTGCTTCAGGGCAAGGAGGCCGCAGGGCGGCATCGTTGCGCCATCGCCTTCGTCACGGCTAGCGGAGGTGCCGATTGCCGTTCTCGTGCCTCATCAGTGCCAAAAACCCACTCTGATTGTCATGTTCCTTCGTCGCAAAGAACACCACATATCTTCACAAGAATTGCGGAGAGGATGAGCCATGTTTGTTTGGCCCACACTTTCCGCATTAGAGCAGTAGCAAGTGGCTCAACATAATCATGAATCAAGAACGAATATGGAAGATATTTGAAAACATCAACCCCCGCAACCCTCATCAAACTCTATTCCCAACCCCGCAAAAGAATTAGAAGGGGAGTACATGAGAAGTGATAATCATATAGAAATAAAACTCTACATTGGATTGTTCATTGACGTTGGCGTGAGAATAAGTTGAAGTTGTCGATGTTCATCTCGTCCGCCACACTCCTCCAAACCTCAGGCTCATGCGTCAGTTCGTCATAGTCGAAGACGTTCCTCATTGGAGGGTGTCCTGAGGAAGAAGTCGAGGTCGACATTCTTCATTGGAGGAGCGTTCTTCATGGAAGAAGTGTAATCCTCCAAGGGTTATCCTCTCACAATTACACTCCAAAAATGAAAGAGGTGCCAATATAATTAACTTAGGAAGAAATGATGTTGGCACAATCACACAATTTGGCAGAATTAATGAGGTGTGTTGGCATAATTAATGTGGAGGAAGCTCAAGAGGCTCCTCCACATTAAAGGGGAAGTTGAGAGGTTTCTCCACCATTAAGAGGGGTCGGGTGGTCCCCTGTTTCTAAGAATTCGAAAATTGGGGGTTTATGCTCGGGTGGTCCCCACCACCGTAACCCACACATGGGAGGTTTCAAGGAAATTTTTTTTAAATAATTTTATTTTTATTTTCCCATGAAAAGCCCAAAAACTAACTTTCACCCTCGACCTACTATGGTCTAGGTGAAGGTCTCCTTAAGCGAATACCGATGTTGCGAGTTCAACGGTGTCCTCAGATTTCAATTCTGAGCACTTGTTAAAAAGTTAGAAAAACCCACTCGCACATTTACTGAACGTACCCGAACAAAAGTTCAGAAATTCATTCTAGGCACTTCGGGCCTTGGAATCACGTGCCGTCAATTTTAACCGACTCATAAAATTCCCATTTAATTAAAAAAATTTATAGGAATTTCTGGGTCTTTAAATTTTCCCCATCTTTAAACTTCATTAAAGAAACACATGAAAAATAATATCCATAAAATATTACATGATTTTTTAAAATGATATTCATGGTTTTTTAAAAATCGTTATAATATTTTTAAATGAATTATTTTACTTTATAAATATATATATTTTTATATAGAAAGGTTTATATAATTTATGAAGAATATAAAAGAGGCTATATTATAAAAATTAGTATTTTTTTTGTTATTCACCTATAAATTGATTATTTTAGAAAAATCTCAAAAATAAATCCAAAGCTATTTTTTTGTGAGGAAATTAATTTTAATTTATAAAATTTAAATTATAAAATTATAAAATTTATCATTTTAAAAAAATTAAATAATATAAATAAAATATATTTTATTGAAATTAAACTTTTCAATAATAATTAATATTAATTATTTAACTTATAAAGCTAATAACTATTAATTGTTTTCCATCTTAGTGTTCTTTATAGATTTATCAATAATTTCTACATAATACTCTATGGTTTGTTTACATTAGGTGTATTATGTGTCATAAATTATAGAACACATTCAATTATTTAAAGTTAATCATATATTAAGATCTCAGGTTGTTACATTTATTATAATGGAAAATAAGAGTGCATATAAAGCTAGTTGGACTTTAGGTAAGAGATTTATGTTACAATCTCATTTTATTTCAGGAATATTTATGTTCATATTTACATTGTGAAAATTATATGATCCAAATATCTTTAACCCCAAATCTTTTCTCCTCATATATTTATGTTTAGATTTTACATGTTTATATTCCTTTTATTATCTTGTTATATCTTGAAATAACAAGTGAGTTACATGTAAAAGTCATTATTTTAAAAATAATAATGTTTTAATGTTTTCCTTCCAACTCTTTTTCTCCCATATCCAGGTTCTTTTAAAATTTTCAATAATATTTCTATTTAAACTCTAATGATTATTTTATGTAATTTTAAAACATATTTGAATTTATTTATAATGTTTTAAAAGTAATCTTCTTGAAAATTTCCAAATGAGTTACTTTTGTACTTTTTACCAAAAGTGTGAAAGGAATATTTATTTTAATGTTTACTATATGAACAAAATTTCATGCTTCCATAATCATTATTTACTTTGTATTTTCCTTTTCACATTTCCATGGTTGTTTTAAAAGAAATTATTTTTATAAATATTTTAGGAATTTTCATTTAAGATTTTATAAAAATGGTATTATTTTCTTCAAGGAATGAGAATATTTTTTAAAGTGATTTATAACTTCATTCTTACACCAATTTCTAATGATGTTATTTTTAATGTTTTTCTTATATTTTCTTTATTATTCCTAGAATGATTGGTTTTAGTAAAAAATCTTTAATTATAATGATTTTATGGTCTTCTATAATCTTTTTCTAATTTATGGTTTTGTGATCGTTAATTTTTAAATGATCACAATCCCTATCACTCTCTATCATTTCATCTGAAATTTTTTTTCTCATCAATGTTAATATTTTATGTATTAATGATTTATATGACATAATTTACACCACTTTTATTTTGTATCAACCTTATAACATTTCTATATACAAAATAATTTAAATAAAGTTTAATTATAAATTCATTTCATTGAATAGGAAAAAATTCTATAATTTTTGATTCAATATGGATAATTGTTAATTTATAATATATTTTTAGAATGAATTGTATTGATCATTAAATATATGAGGAATTAATTAGATAGGTAGATGATAGGTGGGGACTAGTTATAGATATCCCCTTAATATATTGATAGGTCTCGTAAAATAAAACAAGTTGGCATTATATATAGGTAAGGGTTGTATGATCATGTCATAATAGTTGGATATTTGGTGTATGCCCTACCTATTTATGTAGGATGTCTTGGTTGAGGGGACTTGGAAATATGAAAGATTTATTGTTTTAGTATCCTTGATGTTAAGATCATAAATATCTATAATTACACATTTCCTTTATTGAGAATTTAGTTTCCATTATCCATGTGATTTATATATTGATATTATCCATATATGTACTCTAAACACAAGTTATTGATTGAACTCTAGCATATTTATTATGCCTTATTTACTCATGATATCTTCTACTATATGATTTACCTTACCAATAATATGATCTTACCCTTTATTATGTTTTCCTCTCACCAGGATATGACAAAATTAACTTTTATTGATATTCAAGGATGAAATAACGTTTTTCACACTATGTTTTATTTTTACAATGTCATATGTAAATCACGTATGTATCTAGTTTACTAATACTTATAAACTAATCCATTATTTCTGGTGGGATACATTGTATCTTGTAACAATGTAATATGTAAGCATAAAATCTGGGTTAATGGAGTCAGGGTTTCTAGAACTAAGATTCTATATCTCCATACATTGCTGAAGCAGAGACCTCAACTATAGGAAGAGAAGTTTTAGTGTCCCAATCTGAACATTCTACCTTCATTAATGAGGACCCAATTCCTTGGGCTAATGTTCAAGTCATTGATAAGGAGGCTCTAATAATGGAAGTAACTAGGACTTATTTGGAGGCCCTAATTACAATAGATAGGACATTAATAATGGCTCTACCAAACTCCTCTAGTAATAGAGTTGATGACCTATTTAGTATGTCATTAAGAATATCTATAAAATTTTGTGATTATTTTGACCATCATATAATAGAAGGACATATAAGAATTGGTAGACTTGTAGTGTTATAGGAAGGTGTGAGAAAGATCCCAAGGATTACCATATAGGATATTTTATCATCTCTTAAGGAGTTTAGTGACTTTAATAAATACTTAGTGGAATGTAAGTTTTACTACCATTTATTTTTTAAAATTTATTTTATTGTAATTTGATTTATATTTTTTTCACACTCTTATGAGTCTACTTCTTTGTTTTTCATGACTCTAGGTCACATGTCCACCTTACAAGCTTACTCGGAGTGTAGGATGAGGATGATAAAAGAGCCTCATCTAGAAGGGATTCCTTGACCATTAAAATTGATGAAGTGATGGATATAAGATCAATAATCACCCCTACATGTACTAATGTAGTGGATGATGAAGTGATGAATATGATGGAGGGTAATCCCATCAAACCATATAGTAGATAAATGACAGAAAAAGATTTTGGAACCTCTAATGGTGGAGGTAAACATCAATACTACTCATATCTGACTCTCATTTTTATTTAAAAAAAATATTATTGGGACTAGATATAATGATACCATTGGAATATTTTGAGTGATAGGAAGAAGAAGCTACCAAACTAGTGTACCAATCACCAAAGATGTTAGAATGATTTGAAAACATTGATTTTGTACTCACCTTGAGAAACTCAGTTCCAGATTATGTATTAGTCTATATGATGGATTTTAACTATAATCCTGAGTATATTGAATTACAATTAATGATGAGCTAGATAGTCTGGCAGGACATCTGGATGCTAATCTCTGAGACCTTGATAAAATATCCATGTCACAATCTATCCAAGCTCCATTATATTTTCATGAAGTTAGGGAATTATATATTTGGCTATTGTAAAATTCATACCACTATAAATAAAATAGTTTATGCATGAGAGGAGGCATAATAACAATTACTAGACATTTCGGGGACTAAAGCTGTAGTATGAGAGGACCACTTTGAAATATACTCAACATTAGGGGGGATCAGTGTTGGGAACTTTTTCATCAATTATAACTTTTACCCCTGTTACCTCTTAGACCTGTTAGGATCCCAATTAACTTATTCTCTTTACCTTATCATATTTATGTATATTAAGGAAGGAAAATATGAAAATTGATATTTTTACAACATTTGATACTCAAAAATATTAGCTAGTCCTTAGAATGGTTTGGAAACAATCTAATACCACACAACCACTAGAAAACAATACTTTAATATGGTTATAACAAGTAGGGATTATCATTTCAATTTCATCACACTATAGTCAATAGACATTGATTATTCTCCTTATATTTTCTTTATACCACCACTAAAGATAGTATCCACATTCTTAAAGGCATTTTATAACACCAATAAATTATTACACCTGTTGTGACTTTTGACGAATGTGACAGTGCCTATTTTTTATTTTCTCTATACTCATTACTTTCACAATAACAAGAAAGAAACTTTCCTTCTTCACAATATTAAAGTAAAAGTTGGTCTATCTTATTCTCATTTTTCATGTACAAATATATATGCACAATACTTTCTTATCTTATTCTTCTTCTTCATAATATTCATCTAATTATAATTGATAATAAATATCTATCTAATATCTATCCAACCCTTTATTAACTATTATATCATAAATAATAATCAAATGACAACTAGAAAAAGAAATTTATCTTCTTTAGTATCAATGATATGAATATTTATATGGATAGAAATATCATAATTCCTCAACATAAAATATCAAAAATTATTTTTGTATCAGTTCACCGTTATTATTATCAGTTAAAAAAATATTTATATAATTGAATTTCTCTACACTTTCAGTATTATTTCATGAAATAATGATCTTGAACAACCTAAGAAATTATCTCAATTATTTCAATGGGGTATCATGTATGTGTTCAAAGGAAGTCTCAATTTTTTTAACCATTGAACATATAATATATCATTCTTATTATTTAATGTGTTATTTCAATTATATTTAGTATGTCTATTGAGGCTGACTTTGGATTTCAGTTTCAATAGAACTTGTAGATGTTTGGGTGTTTTTGTATATGTTTATTAAAATTATTACACCCAACTATGCACACACTATCTCCCTCACATAAACCTAAATATTTTATTAGTGTCACAATTATCTTATATTCAAGTATGTATTAATAAAACAAATACTACCTTCACATAATCTAGTGTATTTGGGATATCCTTATTCCTTTATGAAATTAAAGTAAGTATTTCCAAATTATTATTTTTCATGTGAATAAAGCACATGGGGTCTTCTGTTATCTTACCACAAATACAAGTGAATTGTTATCAAATCAATTTTGGAAAGGTTTTATACATGGATACACTTTATTTATGTAACACAGTGAGATAGTACTATACTAAAATTGGATCATGGAATAGATCAACCATCATGCGTATGTGAAGGTAGAAACAAAGTTTGAAAACATGGAACTCTTATGCAAGTTCCTCATCTTCACATAAATAGGAATGCATAGAAATTATTTCATTATAATGATTATTGGTTTATAGTTATTATTTATGTTATAGATTTGCATGAAACTCCCCTATTAATGTAGCTGAGTGTCACATGAAACTCATTGCTTGTTCATGTAAAAGAGAGTATATATATACTCTATTTTCTAAAAATGAGAGATCTTGGATAAAAAATGAATGAAAAAAAACATTTTCCACCAAAATTAATTAGTATTTATAGATATATTTTACCTATTATCCTCCAGTATCATTCACTAAATCAAATCCTACTTTCATTCCAAGTCTGATAATAATGGTGAGTCACAGAAGATTCAATATCACCAAAGCTTTTAGTGTTTTCTAGAACATGAGTTTCCTTTATTTTATTAATGATGAAAACAATGGAATCTTAACAATAAACCCTAAAATTAATTTTATCATGTGAATAATTTCATACACCCACACTTCCTCAAATGTACTTCACATCATCATCATCATTCGAAATTTATATTTTCTTCAAATAATCTATTATAAACAAACTGAAATATACATGCATGTTGATCTATATGATTCATGTTTTGAGTTATCATAAGATAACGATTATTTTAGTTTGTGGTTGTCATGTATTTAATTATTTTTTTATGAAAATAAGTTCCATAATTGATCTAGGTGTTTTAGAGGTTGAAGAAAACATTATCTTTGATCAAATGGATATGATTGTAGTTGGGGTTTGGCTTAGTGGTAAGCACCCCTTAATTCTACATGGAAAATGGGGGTTCAAAACCCATTGGGCTCAGGTACTGTAGCAGTACTATAGCGTACTATAGAATCAGCGACACTGTAGCAACGACATGTACTATAGTAGTGGCAGAGTACTGTAGCAGTGGTGGGTACTATGCAGTACTGTAGTAGTGCAAGTACTGTAGCAGTACTATTCACAGAATGGGCTTTGGGCCAAAAAAATGGGCCTACGGGCCATATAATGAGTTAAATGCCCACTGGGCCTTCGGGCTATGTAATGGGTCTCCCTCTACCCAGTTAAAGAGGTCTTTTCTTTGCTTTAATAATAAATGAGGCTTTGACCCCAACCTTTAAAAAAATGGCTATGATTGGTTCAATCAAATGACTACATTATAAATGTATGCTTCTAATTTGGGAACAATAATCATCTAATTCACTAGTACAACATCAAATTTGGATTTGGATGTGATATGATAAATAAATATATCTATTATTAATGTTTTCTTGAGCAAAAACTTTGTTTTGACACCCAAAACACATAAAAAAATGCCCCATACGGGCCACACCTCACTTGCACAGTCCACCTAGGTACCCACCTTTGTGCCATGCACGTGCCTCTATTAGTTTTATGCATACATCCACTTGGAATTCATCCATATTATCTATGTGGGTGATATTATACACATTTAAATGGAAATGGGTCATCCAAGTCAACTACCTCCCATGTGGTTGACCACTTAGGTCACATATGTGGTTGAGGTGGTCCCTAGTTGGCTTAATATTTGGCCAATTTTTTTCTCAACACTTAGAAAATTGTCTAAGTGAGATATTCCATATAAAATAAAAATTGTAAAACATAATATAATCAATTATATTCATCCATTCCTCATGAAATTAATATTTATATTTGATGTCCTTTTTATTCATCATGAATAATAATATTTTTCATGATTTACTTTAAATCCCTCCTCTTCAATGTTCCTAAATATTTTATAAACAAGGTGATCATACCAAAATACTTTGTCACATGTTTTGTACTTTAATAATAGGAAACCAATGTTCATACTTATAAACTGAAAGTATTAAAAATATATTTGTTAAGATAATAATACTTTAGTTATTTTTTATTCATCCATTCATCCAAGCCACATTCATTTTTTATGAAGCTTTAATATATTGGATACATTCATAAAACCTCCAAAAAATTATTTTTTAAAAATTATTCAACATACAGAAATTATTGAAATATTTATATTTTATTTAACAACATTAATAACCAATAAAGACAATTAAAAAATACAACTCATACACAAATTGGAATCTTCAATCTCCCTATTTGTATTTATTGTAAATGACTTCAATATTCCTTACAAATGAATATATCAATATGTGAATATATCCCCTTTACTTTTAAAAACATTCAGTTCAATTTCTACCACCATTATTGGAAATAAATACAAATTTATTAGGAAAATGGAATCAATATATACTCAATAAATGTAACATCCATTATTTCACTCCACATCTATTTGAGCCATGATCTGTATAGACAACAAGAGGATTTGATTTTGACAAAAAAATATTTACCTTACCAACTAATATTTATACTGCATGAAATGAGAACTCAAAAACTTGTATTAAAGGGTTATACAATTTCATTATAAGCTGAAGATAATTAAATAAGATATGAAAAATTTAGAATAAAGATCAATCTAAAACTCCTACACTTACTTCAACAAAGAGATAAAAAAAATAAAGTGTAACAAGATGGATAAGAGGCCTTAGATCACTTCCATACTTCAACTTTTCTTACAAAATTGATTAATTCAATTACTCACCTTTTGAGTTAATTTTATTAATTTTTTAACCAAGTATTGGATATTAATAAAAACACACCTTTCCAATTACATGATATTTTAGAAATTTCCAGAATAATCATATTTGTATGAAATAATATTTTCTAGAAGTTTCTTTATATTTCTTCATTTGTATCCACCTCAATGGAAACACTCATCAACATATTTATAGTGGATAATCTCTTTAATGATTTATTTTAATATGTTCTAATATGTAGAATACACCAATATGGATCGTCAAATTATGACTATCTATAGATGAAAACTTCCACAACTTTACCAAGGACAACATTCTTCAATACTTATTCTTCAAGATACCAAATATAAGATCAAACTAAGATGGTATATTCTTTATTCTTTTTGTTGATGATATAACATAACATTCTTTAAATTCATCATAGATGATCCTTGATAATATTTTTATTTTAACACATATTGAAAAATCATTCAAGGATGGTGATTTCTTCAGCTTTACTATCAATAATTGAAAACAATCACTACTTCTCATGTTCTCTTCCTGTTAACTTGATTCAACTTAAATTCCTTAAATTATATGTTGAGAAAAGTATTGTTTTCGACAATACATAAAAATTTTATTTAAAGAGGGATATTATTGAATATAATACTCTGTCACTTTACAATAATTTTAATGCTCACAAATACGCTTAGTTATTTTCTAATAATTTTATTTAGTATTTTTCAGGAATTTATTAATTTATTTTACTCCTAAAATAACGAGAATTTATTACTAGCGTGGAATACGCTTTAGAGCCTTCTGGTATCACTGTTCATACCTTATGAGGATAAATATACCGCTAAATCTACTTTAGCGCATTCTGGAATCACTATTCATACCCTACGTGGATAAATGTAGTGTAAGGATGAAAAGCGTGTATACTTTTTGAGATAAGAGAAAAGTATGGTTAAACAACCATACGTTTTCATCAAAGTATGGAAGAAGGACATTACGTTAGGAAGGAACCTTACGTTTTCATTTTCAGCAAAGTATAGAAGAAGAACCTTACGTTTTCGTTTTTAGCAAAGTATGAAAGAAGAACCTTACATTAGGAAGGAACCTTACGTTTTGGTTATCAGCAAAGTATGGAAGGAGAATCGTATGTAAATACTAAACATTACATTTGTTTCTCAAAAGTATGGTTCATCAACCTTACTTTTGTAAACAACCATACGTTCTTGGAAAAGTATAGATCAAGTAAAAGTATGGATCTTTTGCCGTATGTTTGAGAGTTGAAGAAAAAGTATGGATGATCAACCCTACGTTTATGTTCAACCTTACGTTTGAAGACTACGTCATCAACCTTACGTTTGGCGTCGGAAATTTTGAAAGATGATATTTTTATGCAGAGGTCAGCAAGCTGATTTTTGGGTGGATTTCAAGCCGGATTTAAAGTCATTTTTAAAGTACAACTTTGACTGATTCAAATCCATTTTATCGATGGATTTAAGATTGAATTAAAAGGAGATTTTTATGCCGAGTCTTAAGGGAAGTTACGACTTCTCTGTAAATTCAAAATTTTGAATATCGCGAATCAGAAGGCGACTTTTGTGGATCTAAATGTGTAGGAGATATGCTCAGCTTTATTATATATGTTCTCTCTAAAACACTAGGTACAAGGATGTATGGTGATCGATCTATTATTAAAAAGGTGGAAAACAGAGATTACAAATATTTACGTTGATCAGCTTATTCAAAAAGGAGTGTCAAAGCTCTATTTATTTAAGAAGAAAGAACTCGATAGAAGATTCACCTGTTCAACATCAAATATCTACTGTGGATCTACTACTACTGAAGTTGTGAACTATATATCTATATCTATTGCAACCGGATCAACTCAGAATTTCTTTGTTTTGAAAATAAACATTTCTAGAGACGACGATCCATCTGCTGTCAATTGGATTATGTTGCAATTGTGAAGATCAAATGGAAAACTTCTTTCTGAAATTCTTTTTATTCATGAGTAACCAGCTTCTAGTTCTAAGCTGTGTTGGTTTGTGTTTGAACCAGAAGGATTTGTTAGCCTAAAGATTGTAAAGGTGTCAACTACCTGTACTCAGTTGTGGACCGATCTGTTGAAACAAGGACCAGATAGTGAAAATCACCAAGCTCGTGGAGTTGAGCGTTGGTGGAGTGGACTAGGGGCCTTCTGTTCCCTGAACCACTATACATCTTTGTGTTCTTATTTTTACTTATTCCGCTGCACGATCAAATCTGATAAAGTATAGAGGACAGAACTCGTTCAATCAAAGAGTTATCAAAAAATTTCAAAAGACACAATTCACCCCCCTCTTGTGTATAATCTGTAGATTCAGATCCAACAATTGGTATCAAAGGTGGAGCTTCTTATAGAGCCCTAACAATCTATAATCATTTAAAGATTATACAACAGAGCATCATGAATGATACAAGAGAAGGGATGTCAATCGTCAAAGCACCATATTCTAATGGAGACAACTATGGTTTCTAGAAATCTCACATGATAATATATCTGTAAAACCTCGGATATAAAGTCTATTCAAAGATTCTAACTCCTTATGAAATTACTGAAAATCCTGAGACATAGAGTGCTGCTACAGAGGAAGAGTACGATATGAACTCGAAGGGTATGAATGCAATTATCTGTGGTCTAGGACTAGATGAATTTAATAGAGTATCTCAGTACCCCACAACATATGAGATGTGGCAAATTATAGCCGTGGAATATGAAGGAACAGATAATGTGAGGCAAATGAGATATGCAACTGCCAAATTAAAATTTGATACTTTCAGAATGTTTGAATGTGAAATAATTACCCAAATGAATGGGAGATTGACAGAAATTGTCAATAATATAATAGATCTAAGAGAACCTATCATGTAGGATGATCAAGCATTAAAAGTACTGAGGGTACTTCCTACTCGATGGAATGGTATCTCTGCTGCAATCAGACAATCAACACCTATCATAGATCTAACCATGAGAGAGTTGATTGGTACACTGATGATCTATAAAGCTGAAATGCAAGATGAGGCAAATGAACATAAGGTCTACATCAAAAGAGAATATACCGACTTAAAGGTAACTTCACAACAAAATAATAGAAAGATAAAGAACAAAGAAGTTAAAGCTAAATCAGAAATCTCTGACTCATCCAATCAGATGAAGAATTGGCTCAGTTAGCCATAAAATTTAGAAAATTCTACAGCAAGAAAAGAGGCTTCAAAAAATCCTTTAAGGGAGATAATAAGGAAATAAGATGTTATGAATGCAAGAAGATGGGACATATCAGAACAGATTGCCCACAATTGAAGGATGCAAAGAAGAAGAAATTCTTCAAAAGAAATGACTATGAGTAGAAAGACAAGAAAGTTATGAAAGCCACTTGGAGTGTATATGAAGACTCCAGTAGCTCTCATGAATCAAGTTCAGAGAAAGAAGAAGTCAATCTAAAAGCAAACATGTGTTTTATGGCAGAAATTGATGAGGTAAACTCATATTACTCCTTTGAATCAAATTCTGAATCAAGCTACACAAATTAAAAACTTGCGGCCTACTACAATATGCTTGAAGAAAGATATGATTCACTATTTAAGAAACATAAGTGACTAAAAAATAATCATAAATCCATTTCAGATAAAAGAGATACAATAATGAAACAACATAAGGAATTAACTGATAAATACAATTCTATTAACACTAACTATATTAATTTTGAATCAAGAATAAAAATACAGCATGATGAAGTAGAATCTTACAAACAGGCTGCATTGGTTTTTACAAAAGGAGGGAATTCATTAAATAAAATTCTTGGAAAAACTGTCATTAAAAAGGAGAGATTTGGAATTGGTAGGAAAGGAGAAAATCCTAAGCTATATAAAAATTATTTTGTTCCTAGCTCTAAAAAGGTTAATTGTAATTTTTGTGGGACAAAGGTACATATAGCTAAAAACTATTTCTTAAGAAAACCTCAAATTTGTGGTATTAAGAAAGCCTATGTTTCAAAATACTTATATGATTCAGCTGATTTTAAAAGAACAAAGCAAATCTGGATACCCAGATCATTACTAGCTAACACATCTAGACCCAACAGAATATGGGTACCAAAGCAATTTGTTTGAATGTCTTTGTAGGTAGCAGGCCACCAGAGGAGAAAAGATATATGGTACATGGACAGTGGATACTCAAGACCTATGAGTGGAAACTCATTGAATTTTTCTTCACTCACTCAAAAGGAAGGAGGAATTGTCACATTTGGTGACAATGCCAAAGGAAAAATCATTGGCATTGGAACTGTTGGAGATCCAAAAACAGTCTCAATCAACAAAGTACATTATGTACAAGGAATAAAACACAATCTGATAAGTATCTCTCAAATTTGTGATGATGGATATACTATTGATTTTACTAACAATTTCTGTACTGTTTTTAAAGATAAACTATTTAAATTTAAAGCACCAAGAACTGAAAATGTCTATAATTTGGATTTAAATTCCTTGTGTAAACAACAAGTAAACTGATTGACTGGTAAAGTAAGTGAATCCTGGATCTAGAATAGGAGACTTGGATATTTCAATGTATATGTTTTACATAATTTATCTAAGAAACATTTAGTTTCTGATTTACCTTGTCTCAAATTTGAAAGTGACAGATTTTGTGATGCATGTCAACTTGTCAAGCAACACAAATCATCCTTCAAATCTGTTAATAAGGTTGCTACATCTAAACCTCTAGAACTTATTCATATGGATTTATTTGTACCCTAAAGAGTAGCAAGATTAGCTGGTAAATTATATGTATATGTTTTATTTGATGACTATTCAAGATTTACATGGATTTTCTTTTTGAAATTTAAAAATGAAGCTTTTACTTTATTTGAATGTTTCTGCAAATCTGTTCAAAATGGAAAAGGTTTTAATATAATCTCATTGAGAAGTGATCATGGTGGAGAATTTGAGAATCTGGAATTTAATTCCTTTTGCTCAAACATGGGTATTAAACATACCTTTTCTGCACCCAGAACACATCAACAGAATGAGAATGTAGAAAGAAGAAATAGAACAATTCAAGAAATGTCTAGAAGTATATTAAATGAATATAGACTACCTATATATTTCTGGGCAGAAGCTGTGAATACAACTTTCTATATAATTAATAGAGTTTTAATTAGAACTATTTTGAAAAAGACACCCTATGAAATATGGAATAACAGAAAACCTAAAGTTAACTACTTTAATGTTTTTGGATGCAAGGTTTACATCTTAAACACCAAGGATAATCTTGGTAAGTTCGATCCAAAATCCGATGAAGGTATTTTCATAGGATATTATGCTACCTCAAAATCTTATAGAGTTTATAATAAGAAGTCAAAGATTGTTGAAGAATCGGTTCATGTGAAATTTTATGAATCTGATCCCTTTGAGAAAAGGAAAGAACAAATGGATGAACTTGACTCTAATGATAACATGAGACTTGAGAATTTAAAGAATGTTTTTGAAAATTATATAAAATAAATTCAGTCCAGTTCAGAGGAACATGATACTGAATAACCTTTAAATATATTACCTAGATAGTCTAGAACACTAAAGAATCACCCTTTAGAAACTGTAATAGGTGACCTAGAAACTGGTGTTCAAACTAGAAGAAACTTAGGAAACCTTGTGGAATTCACTGCCTTCCTATCTCAACAAGAACCCAAGACTATAGAAGAAGCTTTAGATGATGAAAGTTGTGTAATAGTAATGCAAGATGAACTAAATCAGTTTAAAAGAAATGAAGCTTGGGAATTAGTGGAAAGACCTAAGAATTATCCTATAATAGGAACCAAATGGGTCTTTAGAAATAAAAAAGATGACCAAGGCACAATAACTAGAAATAAAGCAAGATTAGTAGCTAAAGGATATAATCAAGAATAAAGAATAGATTATGATGAAATTTTTTCACCTGTATCTAGGTTAGAATCCATTAGAATACTTTTAGCCTATGCATCCTATATGAATTTTAAATTATTTCAGATGGATGTTAAATCTGTCTTTTTAAATGGTTATTTAATGGAGGAAGTATATGTTAAGCAACCTCCTGGTTCTGAAAACTCTCAAAAACCTGATTCTGTTTTTAAACTTCCTAAAGCTCTTTATGGCCTTAAACAATAACCTAGAGCTTGGTATGAAAGATTAAGTTCTTTTCTTTTGAAAAATGATTTTACTGTTAGAATGGCAGACCCAACACTCTTTAAGAAAACTATGAAAAATAATGTTTTATTGGTTCAAATTTATGTTGATGATGTAATATTTGGATCAACTAATAAAACTCTTTGTCATGAATTTTTAAAATTAATGCAAGAAGAATTTGAAATGAGTATGATGGGAGAATTAAATTTCTTTTTGGGTCCTCAAATTTTTCAAAAAAAATTTGGAAATGTTTTAAATCAATGCAAATACATTACTGATTTACTTAAGAAATTTGGACTTGAAAATAGTAAGCCATTTACAACTCCTATGTGTACTAATATAAAACTTGATTTGGATGAAACTGGGAAATCAGTTGACAACAAGTTATATAGAGGTATGATTGGTAGTTTATTATATCTTACTTCTAGTAGGCCAGATATAATGTATTCAGTATGTCTTTGTGCTAGATTTCAATCAAATCCTAAAGAATCTCATCTGAATGCTGTTAAAAGAATTTTTAGATATTTAAAAGGAACTGTTTTTCAATCTCTTCTTTATCCTAAAACTTCTGATTTCAATTTTATTTCATATTCAGATGCTGAATTTGGAAGTTGTAGATTAGATAGAAAAAGTACATCAGGAACATGTCACTTTTTAGGAAAGTCTTTAGTATCATGGTCTAGTAAGAAATAATATTCAGTTTCCCTGTCAACAACTGAGGCAGAATATGTTTCTGCTGGCAGTTGCTGTGCACAAGTGTTTTGGATGAAAAACACTCTTATGGACTTTAGATTGAATTTTAATAACACACCTATTTTATGTGATAATACAAGTGTAATTAATATTTCAAAAAATCCTATTAGTTATTCTAGAACTAAGAACATTGATATAAGACATCACTTTTTAAGATATCATGTTATTAAAAAAGATATATTTTTAGAATTTATAATTACTGAAATTCAATTAGCAGATATTTTTACTAAACCACTTCCTACTACAAGGTTTTATTTTATTAAGGGGGAGCTAGGTTTATTTAATTTTAAATAATTTTTATTTTTATTTATCTTTATTTATTTTTGTAATTTTTTTTTTCTGTTTAAGATTTTTTCTTTCGCCATATGCAAATTTTATTTGTTTTAAATATATTTAATAATTAGTGATTACATAGGAATCAAAGATGTCAGAGCCTTTTCGACTTCTAAACTGTTTCACTTCTATCGAAACCCTTTCGAAATCTGAAAATCGCACTTTTGATCCTAAACCCTAATCTTCGAACCTCTGAAACCCTAACCTTCAAACCTTTAGAGATTCTCGCATAGATGGTAAGAACTAAAAGAGCTAGTGAAGCTGAGCCAAACAATGCAAGGAGACAACGCTCCGAGGGAAGAAAAATCTTACAAGGCAAGGTAATCGATCTTGACTAGTTATTTCATACAAATCTGCTGTTGAAGCAAGCGTTGTCATTTCAGAATATTGAACAAATGTTCAACAGTGAAAATACAGAATTTCTGTATGATGTAGAACTTAGATACTTCTTCAAATCTGTACAGTTTAGTCTAGGAGATACCGAGGATAGTATGATGTCTAAGATAGAAGATAAGGATTTCTCAATCTCATTAGTAGAGATTGGTCAGATTTTCAACTGCCCTCATGAGGGAGTTTTTCATTTCGATTTGAAAAATATTGGCGATTCTGTGCATAAATCCGAAGACATAATGTTTTTTCTTTTTGGTACTAAAACTATAAAGAAAATTTTTATCAATGATTTGGAGCCTGATCAAAAAATTTTGGTCAAATTTATTCAGACTGGAATAGATCCAAGAATGGGAGAAATGGAAAAGATTTTGTACCCTGATATGTATATAATGTTTCTTTTGTTAAGCGATATTGAGTTAAACTTTCCAAGGTACATGGTAAGGTATCTCAATTACTGTTGTCAAAGCGATGCCCGGATGAATTTCTACCCTTTCGGTCGGTTTATTTCTAAACTGCTGCTTAAGAAAGACATGGTGAGATTAGTGGATGTCCGAGTTAACTGTCATCATAGTAATAAGTTTAATGTTGGAAATTTAAGGAAGGTTGGATATTTATGGAGCTCAATTAAAGGAAAACTTTTTCCAGTAGGAGCTGAGGAAGACTCCGAGAGTGTTCAGGCTCAACCTGCTAAGTCCAAGGAGGGACACGCTGAATCCAGAGTCAGCAATGTATCAAGAAGGATTCGCTTTAAAGTGTAAGATGTTGAGGAAGACAGAAGTCTGGAGGAACTTCAATCAAAAAGAAAGAGACCTGTCAATGAGGAAATTACTTCCCCTGCAATGGAAACAACAACAAAAGCTTTATTTTCTTATTCTTTTGTAAGAGAGGCTGTTTTTGATAAGATCATGGAAGATTTTACTGAAAGAACAACACCAGTAGAGGGATCATGAGTTCCATAAGAAGCTCAAAGGGAGACTCAGCAACAAATTCTTGCTGATGTTGAAGTTTCACTTCAATAGGAACAAGAGATGGAGGCAGTGCCTGGTGAAGAAGTGGCCAGACCTCAGGAAACTACTGAAGATATTGTTCATGAAATTCCAGTTGAAGACAAAGATGAAGATGAATGTGATGAGCATGCTTCTGAAGCTTCAACAGAGGTACTTCAAGAGGATTTTTCTGTGGAGGAGTTTGAAAACTCTAAGGAAAAATCTGTGGACCAACCTTCTCAGGACAGAGAAAAAGAAAAATCTGATGCTGAATCATTACCTTTGGTACTGCTGCATCAACCAGAGAATGTGAATATGAATCAAGAATAGGGTGCATCTAATTCAAGGAAAGAAGAAATTGAATAACTGTACATAAAAGTATCTCAGTTGGAATCTGATAATGTCATTTTGAGAAATTCCTTAGACTTAGAAAATTTGAACTTTCAAAAGCTGAAGGAGTGTACAGTCTCAAGGCAATAAGTTGAAATGTTTAAAGAGGATATGCTGAATTCAGTTGCACAATTGAAATATGAAATGGTTATGAAGTCATATTTATTAGATCTGAAGTCATTTATGGAGAACCAATTTGTATCAGTTGCAAATAATGCTGTTAGTGGATTAGGTACTTCACCTAATTTAATCAGAAGGTTTCAAGCTATCACAACTGTAATGAGCAACATGAATGAAAAGTTACAAGATCTTCAATGTAACAGTGCTCAATTGTCAGTTTTGCTAGACAATCAGAAGTTCTTAGTGGATCAACTGACATCTAGCGAGCCATCGCTCAGAATTCTGTTAAATCATTTATCAGAGAAGTTGTCAGTGTTTGTCGAAAAAGAGGAAAGGATGCATGAGTTTTTCAGAGTCAATTTAATCGAGGATATTCATATGACTCAAGAGAATAAAGAGCTCATTATCAAACTTGGAGATGGGATGATGAAGAGATTTATGGAACAGTTTACAGAAATCAAGTCTGCAATCCGGAGGAGATAGAACCTGTTGCCTATCTTACCCAAATCTTGATTCCTGTGTATATCATTGTCATGTATATACTGCTGTTTTTGAATGAAAATTTCCTTCATTGTTTATTTGTTTCTTTATCTATTTGTTTTACTGACTTTATTTTTGACATACCAGTACTCCAGATTTAATTATTGATAAACAGTTAATAATAAGCATTTACCTACAGTTCAGTGCAACATTAAATGTGTTAAAATCTATGATTTTTCATCCTTTTTGATATCACAAAAGGGGGAGAATTTGGATAAACATCAACATTTTATTTTGGGGGATAATTAAAGGAGAAATTTGGATAACCATAAATTTTTATTTTATAAAACTTTATTTCAATAGTTTTCTGTATATTTATTGTTTATTATAAAGGTTATTCAGAAGGAGAAATTTTTCTAAAATTAAATATTGTTTCATCCTCTCAAAATTCTAAAACTTTATGTAACTAATTTTTGAAAGATAATTTCATTTAATTAATTTTAATTTTTTTAAGGGTTTTGTGATCATCAAAAAGGGAGAGATTGTTGAGAAAAGTATTGTTTTCGACAATACATAAAAATGTTATTAAAAGGGGGAGATTATTGAATATAATACTCTGTCTCTTTATAATATTTTGATGCTCACAAATACCGTTAGTTATTTTCTAATGATTTTATTTATTATTTTGCAGGAATTTATTAATTTATTTTACTCCTGAAATAACGAGAATTTATTACTAGCACAGAATCTGTTTTAGCGCATTCTGGAATCACTATTCATACCTTACATGGATAAATATACCACAGAATCTACATTAGCACATTCTAGAATCACTGTTCATACCATATGTGGATAAATGTAGTGTAAGGATGAAAATCATGTATACTTTTTTAGATAAGAGAAAAGTATGGTTAAACAACCATACATTTTCAGAAAAGTATAGAAGAAGAACCTTACGTTAGAAAGGAACCTTACGTTTTCATTTTCAGCAAAGTATGGAAGAAGAACCTTACGTTTTCATTTTCAGAAAAGTATGGAAGAATAACCTTACGTTCGGAAGGAACCTTAAGTTTTGGTTATCAACAAAGTATGGAAGGAGAACCATATGTAAATACTAAACGTTACGTTTGTTTCTCAAAAGTATGGTTCATCAACCTTACTTTTGTAAACAACCATACATTCTTGGAAAAGTATGGATCAAGTAAAAGTATGGATCTTTTTCCGTACATTTGAGAGTTGAATAAAAAGTATGTATGATCAACCCTACGTTTATGTTCAACCTTACGTTTGAAGACTACGTCACCAACCTTACGTTTGGCGTCAGAAATTTTGAAAGATGATATTTTTATGCAGAGGTTAGCAAGATGATTTTTGGGCGGATTTCAAGCTGGATTTAAAGTCATTTTTAAACTACTACTTTGACTAATTTAAATCCATTTTATCGATGGATTTAAGATTGAATTAAAAGGAGCTTTTTATGCCGAGTCTTAAGAGAAGTTATGACTTCTCTATAAATTCAAAATTTTGAATATCGTGAATCAGAAGGTGACTTTTATGGATCTAAATGTGCAGGAGATATGCTCAGCTTTATTATATATGTTCTCTCTGAAACACTAGGTACAAGGATGTATGGTGATTGATCTATTATTAAAAAGGTGGAAAACAGAGATTGAAAAAATTCACGTTGATCTGCTGATTCAAAAAAGAGTTTCAAAGCTCTGTTTATTTAAGAAGAAATAACTCGATAGAATATTCACCTGTTCTACATCGAATATCTACTGTGGATCTACTACTAATGAAGTTGTGAAATATATCTCTATATCTATTGCAACTAGATTGACTCAGAATTGCTTTGTTTTGAAAATCAACATTTCTAGAGACGACGATCCATCTTTTGTCAATTGCATTATGTTGCAATTGTGAAGATCAACTGTAAAACTTCCTTCTGAAATTATTTTTATTCTTGAGTAACCAGCTTCTCATTCTAAGCTGTGTTGGTTCGTGTTTGAACCAGAAGGCTTTGTTAGCCTGAATATTATAAAGGTGTCAACTGCCTGTACTCAGTTGTGGACCAGTCTCTTGAAACGAGGACCAGATAGTGAAAATCACCAAGCTCGTGGAGTTGAGCGTTGGTGGAGTAGACTAGGGGCCTTCTGTTCCCGAAACCACTATAAATCTTTGTGTTCTTATTTTTACTTATTCCGCTACACAATCAAATATGATAAAGTATAGAGGACGGAACTTATTCAATCAAAGAGTTATCGAAAAATTGAAAAAGACACAATTCACCCCCTCTTGTGTATAATCTGTAGATTCAGATCCAACATTATAATCATAAATAGAATAAAAAATATATTAAAGGAATAAGGTGTATCATCATTGATTATTAATGAGAATATAAAGGTTTAAATAATTTTCTCAACAAGTTTCCCTATTTCTTCCATTCCTATGCTTGCACATTTTAACTTCAATTCTGATTGAGGTTGTTTGGATCTTATCGATTCTTCAATTTATTTTTGTGTGAACCTTATTTATTTTAAATATTTTAAATAACTTGTATCATTTCTTTCAACTTTAATCTTCTTAAATAATTATTCTTATTCTATAATGACTATAGAATAATCATTAAGAGTGTGTCCAATTATGTTTCACCTCACACAAAGAACTTCACCTTCATGTGAAATATTTTATTTTCCTTTTACAATATAATTTGCCTATGATTATTCCATTGTTTTCATTATTTCCATATCATTTTTCTTAATAACTAACATATAATAAACATTGGAAGAAATTTTTGATTTTCCAGATTTCTTTTTTTTTTGAGTTTAATCATTTTTATTTGTTCTTTTGGATGCAACACATTTCATTTACTTCTTAGATTTGGAATACAAGGTCTTCTCACCTTTCTTACTTGAAAAATTCATAATATAATTTATGTTTAAAAAATTATTATACTTTATTCCACATGTTTATTATTATTTATTAACCAATATATATGGTCTTATTTTCTTAACATATTTATTTATATGTTGAGATGAGAATGCACTATTCTTGCAACCACCATCTTTCCCAACATCATAGGTGTTTTTAAATTTTCCAAATCTATTTGAAGTATACATATTTTTATTAACCATTTTATTTTTATTCTCTATATCTGACTTAATACCCTTAAAATGGGATTTATTTGTGATTTTTCATTTAAATCATTGTACCAACAATCTACTGCACAATGCCTGAATATATTATAGCACCAAAATTGACCAAAAAACCTTGATCTTATTATTTCTTTAGTATGATGTTTTTGGGTTTTATTTATAACTTATTTGAATCTTAATGGGGAACTGACTTTCACATTTTTTTCTTAGCCAACCTAGTCATGGTGTTAGTATTATTATCACTTTTCATTATTCATATTTGTTCATATTTTTCCTTCCAACCTACACTATTCATGATAACAGATTTAGATACATTATTATAGGGTGGTATGAATGATACCTATTTATTCACAAATACTTGATATAGATAATTGAATGAAGTAATGATATTTTTTTCACATGTTGGAGATATTTTAACAATATAATTATCTATTGAACATTATGTATCCGCATCAACTATATCATTCTTTTGTGAAGTCCTAATATATTTTTTCTCTAAATTGGCCAACTGAACTTCCAATTCATGAAATTTCATATTGAGGGTGTTTTTATTATCTTTAATCATAATAAACTTATCTTCAAAAAACATATTTATTATTTCAAATTACTATTTATATATCTTAACTTTATTTACAAACAAATAGTCACATTTCTTGATCTTCTTGAAATTTTCTTCCAATCTTATCTCCTTAACATCGATTCTAATTTTCAACTTTTATTCAAGTACATGGATATTTTATTCCAAAGTATTCTAGAATCTATCTTTATATTCCAATTATTTAGGGCATTTTTATTTAAAGTATCCAACCAATATAGATAGATTTATATATGCTATATAATTTTCTTGTAAATCCTTCTCTATATTATCCGATTTTTCTTCCAGATGGGTGATCTCTTTAGGAATATATTGAAAGATTACACAGACAGGAGAGACTATTTACATTGGAATGAAATGTATCATATCACATAATCTATGAATTGATATATCTTTATAGGTTTTACATTAATCATCATCACCACTTATACGAGGATATTCTTCTTGGGGAAAATTTGTTCAAGAATTTTCACATACCTAAAGTTCACTTAACATGATCAATTTAGTTGAGGTTGAAATGATACACCTTTTCTTGGTTGAAACATGGGCCACTTGATCTTCAGTTTTCAATAAATATATACCTTCATTGTTGGAAGGGCATGGAGAAATAGATACTTCCTATTCTTTTGGAAAGATAGACTTATTCTTAAAATCCCTTTTATATTTATTTATTATATTAATCAAGATATTAGTATAAATAAAATTCTTCTTAGAGATAACTAAATATTCATAAAAAATATAATTTATTGTTAAAATAGGAAATATATTTAAATCTTTAAAAGATAATAACTATAGTGTAGAGAATTCAATAGAGGTGAACCTAGCCATTTATACTAATTAAAGGGGCCAATTCTAAATATACTCAACAACAGGGGGTGAATCGGTGTTGGGAAATATTTCGACAATTATAAATCTTTATTCATTTTACCTCTTAGAACTATTAGGATCTTGATTCTAAACAAGAGTAACTTGTCCTCGGAATGGTTTAGAAAAACCCAATACCCCAAAATAATAATAAAAAAATCCTTTAACATGGTTACAATAAGCATGGAATATCATTTTACTCGAATCACACTATATTAAATCGGAATTTATTATTCTCTATTCATGTTCTTTATACATCCACTAAAGATAGTATCCACCTTCTTAAAGGTACTTTATAACACCAAGAATGTATTCCACCTTTTGATATTTATGATCGATGTAAAAGTGATGAATTTTTATTCTATATTAGCTTGTTACTTGAACAATAGATAGAAAGAAAAAATCCTTATTTACATTTGAAAATTGAAAGTTGCTCTATCTTATTCTTATCCTTCCTATGAAAATATATATGAACAAAATATTCTTCTCTTATTATTATTATTATTCTTATTCACCCTGTTCATATAATACCAAATGATAATAAATGTTCTGTTAGATATCTAGATGAACCTTTCTTCTCTATTTTAGCTTTAATAATAATCAGTTGATAGCTCATAAAACACTTTATCTTCTTCAGTATCAATGATATTAATATTTATATGGAATAAAATCTTAGAATTAATTAATAAAAAGAATCAAAAATTATTATTTTATTAGTTATCCTTTATTCTTACTGGTATATTAAATATTTATACAACTAAATATCACTACACATTCAATACTATTCCATGTAAAAATTACCTTTCACAACTCAAGAACTTCTCTCAATTACTTCAAAGTCACATTAATCATGTGTATCATGGAAATAACATGTTTGTTAACCTTATTACATATAAGATATTATTATTATTTAATTCTCCATTTAAATTATTTTTAGTATCTCAATTAAGTCTACCTTTGAATTCCAGTTTCAATAGTTCATGTATATGTTTTGGTGTCTATGTACATGTGCATGAAAATTAGCACACCCAACCATGTACACAATGTATCCCTCGCACAAACCTGAATGGTTGATTGGTTCCAAAGTTCTCTTATGTAAAAGTATATATTCCTAAAATTATTACCAACTTCACATAGTCTAGTGTATGGAGGATATCCCTATTCCTTTATAAAATCCATGTAAGGCTTGTAGGATTATTCTTCTTCATGTGAATAAATCACATTGGATCTTTAGTTATATTTTTGAAAATTAAAGTGTGTGGTTATAAAATCACTTCATGAAAGGTTTTATATGAAGATACACTTTATTTGTGTAAAACATTGAGATAATATTACACTAACACTAGATCATGGAATATATCAACAATCATATGGTTGTGAAGGAAGAAACATAAACACAAAAAATGGAACTCTTACATGAGTTATTATTCTTCATGAAAATAGGAGTGAACAAAAATTATTTCTTTGAAAATAGGAGTATATTGAGGTTATTATTGATGTTATAAATGTTCACAAAACTCTCCAATTAATGTATCCAAGTGGCTTGTGGAAATATCTTCTTATTCACATAAAATAGAGTGCAAAGATACTCTGTTTTCTATAAACAAGAGATATTTAATAAAAACATGAATGAAAAAAAAACAATTTTCCTTGGTTTACACACACACACACATATATATAGAGGTTTCAGAGGCTCTCCTTTGATATTTTCACTAACTCAAATAATATTTTCATATTACATCAGATAATAGTAGTGATTCATGAATAATTCAATATCACTTAATATTTCAATGTTTTCTCAAATGTGGGTTTCTTTTAGTTAGTTGATGTTTAAAATCATGGAATATTTGTGATTAAGCCTCACATGCATGCTAGAATGTGTATGATTTCATGAAACCAAACTACCTAAAATGGTCTCTATATTTTCGTCATTATTTAGTAGGGATAGTTTCTTCAAATAACTTGTTCAAAACAAACTGAAATATACATGCATGTTGATTCATATCATTTATATTTTGATTTATAATGATATCAAGGTTAGTTTGGTCTATGATTATCATGAAATTAAATTTTTTCAATAAACAGAAGCACCCTCATTGAGTTAGGGTTATTAGAGACTGAAGACAATGTCAGCTTTGATTAGATAGCCAAGACCGATTCTATCAAATGACTATATTATAAACATATTTTTTTAATTAGGGAATATTAACCACACACTTCTCACATAACACATAATATTTGGATGTGGTTTCTATCTTATTAATAAATTAATCCATTATAATCATTTATTCAATCTAGAATAAGGGTTCAGCATCTGTAACACATCACACATGCCTTGCATAGGAAATGAACCACCTGTACGGTCCACCTGGGCACCCACATGTGAACCATGAATATGAATATGTGGGTTCTATGTATCCCACATTTAAAAGTCATAATTATACTCTTTATGGTCACTATGATCCCCCTCTACACTACCATGGGTTTTCTAGGTCGACTTCCTCACACATGGTTGACCACCTTGGTCTGATATGTTGTTGAGGTGGTCCATGGTTGGCATAATGGTTGAAAAATTTCTTCCATTCACTTAAAAAAATATCTATGTGAAATATTCTAAATTAAAAAAAATTCAAAACCATAATATCATTAGTTTTTTTCATCCATTCTTCTTAAAATTAATAATTATATTGAGAGAAATTCTTATTCTTTTTCTTGAAAAATAATATTTTTCATGATCTTATTTAAAATCCTATTCTTCTAAGTTACTAAACATATTATGAAAAAAGTACTCAAAACAAAAACCTTTATCACATATTCTATACTTTAACAATAACACATAAATTGTCATACTTATAAACTCAAATTATTCAAAATAACTTCCTTAAGATAATAAGACTCAAGTAGTTTCTTCTTCATCTATTAATCTATGCTATATTCAATTTTTTTCAAGATTGGATATCTTAGATACTTCAGCAGAACATATAATAAATTATTTCTTTCAAAGTTATTCTTCATATTTACATTAATGAAATATTTCTATTTCATTAACCACTATTAAGAACAAATAAAAACCATTGAAAAAAATATAAATCATACATAGAGTGGTCTCTTTGTAGTTCACCATACAGAACTCAAGGCTATGGTATATTGAGAATGATATCAGTAGGTTGTAGTGTCGATTGAGTAATGAAAATTATATTATGAGGGAATTGACCCTATTATCCATCTTCATCAAGATCTAACTAATGTTAAAGAGAAGGTGAAAAAAAATAATTGGATAAATAAAGTGGTTGAAATGGTAAACAAGGATTCTATTTCAAGTGATAAAAAATTTCTTTCTATAGGGGAGAAAAATCAATAAGGTTGGATGAAATTTATCTATATGTTGATAACATAGGGTAATAAAAGTTATAACTTTGAGATTTTATAGAACTTATATTATAGAAACCTTCCAATTTCATTATCCTCTTATTTTTTACTAGAATTCAAGAAGAGGCTCCATATTATGAATGATCCTTCCCCATTTTGTTTGATCAATGATATTTTTTTTCTCTTAGACTGTCATTTATTTATGAAGTTTATATTAATACAAATTATTATTCCAAATAACTCAGGAAAATTCACAAGGAAGTATCACCATCAAAATTAAATCCACCTAAAAATTAAATGGATATGATCTTCATAAATAAAAATTTAAAACACATAAGTTATATGAAAAAAAGGGTTGAATAAAACCTTCATCTTAAATAAATATTCTCTCAGATAGATATAAGTGAGATGGATATGTAGCATAAATACCATCACTATAAGTAGTGATTAAATTTTTAGGCAAAAAAATGAAATGTTTTATTTACTTCTGGATGTATACTAAAAGATGGATATCGGTGGGTTTGATACGTAATGCATTTTCCATCATTATAGGCTAAGTTTAGACAATTCATACATATAAGAGATAATGAATTAACATAATTGAAATCATGAAGGGGTTTTTTCATAGAGGGGTCAATTCTAAATAGGGTTCAAGTACTCTGAAGTCACATGTTCTTATGCTTTGCACATATCATCTAAACCAACATGTATTTGAGGAATAAAAACATTATCTATATTTTTCCTAGATCTGTTGACCTAGAGAGCATAAAATGAGTTTTTATAGGGTAATATGGTGGTCCCCACAAGCTTTTTTTTTATTTTTATTTTATCCCAAAATTTTTCTTAAGTCAAGAAAGGGAAAGGATTAGTGGGAAGAAACTCAAATTCTTCTAATATCTCCCTTTTGGGGTTTTCATCTGATTTTTTTCACATTTTATGTTTTAAACACCCTAAATATTTCCTAAGATATGAAAGGTACATGCATAGTGAGTAAAGAATCAACTTTTTCCAAGGCATCCCTTCATGAATTTTTAACTTAGAAAGTAACACATCTCTTTATTTTGGAATTTTAAAGTTTTACAAGTCAAACCAAAGTGAGCTAATGTTTAAGGTCATAAAAATTCTATCAAAATAAGGGTTAAGTTTAATATCATACAAATTTGAAAAAAACATGAGGTAGTCTATACAGTGATGAGGGATAAGTAAAACTTATATTAATAGAGACACCAATACTAATATATATAGCCTTGGGGAAATATGCACATATTTTAACCTCATAGTGACCGGACCATAATGTGAAGTGTGAATACCCAAATGGGGGATTTAAGAGCTAAAAACAATTAAATACCCTTAAGATAAGGATTAGAGTGATTTAAATTGTAAATTAAATTATTTTAATCAAATAATGATGAAATGAAAATGGATAATGTAACATCCATAACCCAAATACCAATATGACACCTAGAACACATGTTTTACAACCATAGGAGAAATATACATTCCTTATAGGCTATATAATAAAATTTAATATTTCAATAAAAATGTTGGGAATGGTTTTACAACTTTGATTTGTTTCAAAATTCATTCCCAGATCCAACTATAAATTCATCATGAACCATCCATAAATTATATATCCCTAAATAAGTCTAAAAAGTAACACCAAACCCACTACACACTTCGGGGGGGGGGGGGGGGTAAATTAAGGTGTATAGTTATTATCTTCTTATAATGTATCTTATTATTATATTATAAAAAACAAATCAAACCTTTGAATCTTTTAAGCATTGAAAATATCCACATACATAAATTAAATATAGGTACACAATGGTTTCAATTGTTTTACCATAAAGGGATAGTTCAAGGAATATACAACAATAGTGTGTCAACATGCCAAGGATTAACACTACTCACTATATGTGTTGAAATAGTTCATGAAAGATGCATTGTCAATCCTAGAGAAAATATATCATCCTGCCTTTTTGATCATGATTTTACACAAGTAATATAAAAAATGTAACATGATAACCACACATAATTAATCTTTATAGTTGATAGCATCAAACTAATAATGGTTTTTTAATATTCTTCTTTTATTCCATTAAACAGTTTATCTTTAATGAAATTTATCTTGTAGTATTACCTTTATCTATTTTTTAGAGCTATAAATAATCTCATATTCTCATTTTATTACTGTAAAATCTCTTTTAAATCAAAGTTTCATTTTAGAAAATCACACACCATGAATTTTCCACTTTTTATTCCAAATTGGGTCTTCAAAACACCCATTTACTATAAATAAAGTCAAATAAGTCAACAGAGTTCCCATAAAATTTAAAATGGATATAAACTTCTTGATTTTGATATATTTTCTTGATTCATGGAATGATATATTCCATCATATTATAGCATCCCGCCTTTTTATAACATAACTTTTCATTACATTATACAAAACTGAGGATCTTTAAGGTTTAGTGTCTTGGAAACTAGGAACTTAAAACATGATGACATAAAACATTCTTCTTAAACACTTATAAGGATTTTTATTTGTTCATACTAAGTTCATTACATCATCTCATAACCTGGGAGCATACATAAAAGGAAAGGATGAGTAAAAGGCCCAGTAAGGGAAACAAGAGAAACATTTTACATGTGAACTTGAGATACATCAATAAAGTCATGATAAATAACTTTAAGGCATGATAAAGAGATCATGAGGCATATCATAATAAAAATAATGTGTTTCATAACATGAAGATGTGGATACAACATTTGACATAGACAATCATTTCCGTATCACCAAGGTCCATCACCAAGGTGTCATTAAAAAATTACCAAGGTTATTTAGCAAGGTATCGTTAAAATAGTCATCTCTAGAGATTAAGTCTTTACCCAATGAATTGGAGCGCTATCAGGGTGCACCTTTAATTTGTATTTATTATCATGTGAGCCACATATATCATCATCAAAAATTTCATAAATAACCCATATAGCATAAAATAAATGGGTTTCATTTCATGACCATAACGTTTTAAAAACTGCTTTAAAGACATGATCTTTATGTCACTTTAAACCCACGGAAAAGGAAAGCGGGTTTCATGTATGTAAATCCTAGAATTAAAATAGAACATTTTGATATATATATGAATACCACTTTAGGATAAATAACTTTGATTATTCACTTAATAAAATAAAATAATTTGAGAAAAAGAGAAAGACATTTTGAGACGAAAATTCTGCAGCATAACAACTATGTTACAGGGTTTTAGAAAACATTTAAAAGAGAGTGGAAATGGGTCACCCACTCATAAATGATCCATAAAACAGTAGGGGGATATACTATAAAGGATTTAATAACATGGTAATGAAATTTGAATGATATACCATATGAAATGAATAACTTGAAAGGAAGACAAAAATAAGATTTCTCTTATGAAAATTCGGCAGCCTAACGTCGTTACTTAAAACATCAAAAAAATGAATTGATGAGATCAAATAGGGTCTCTAATCATATGAAAATAGAAAGGAAAGTATGATAGATATAGAAGATTATACCCCAACATAATAAAAATAACTTGAAATAAATGACATGAGAATAGAACTTGAAAAATGAGAAGGGTGGAAGAATCCCTTACAAAAATTCGGTAGCCTAACAGCGCCACTTAAACATTCATAAAAAGAAATGATGAGAGTAAGAGGGGATCTATCATTATATGATCATGAAAAGGGAAGTAATAGGAATATAAAATAACATCCCCCAACATAAGAACATGGGGCTTAAATGAAATGACATACAAAAGAGTACTTGAAAAGAAAGAGGGAGGTAGGATCCCTTACCTTGAAGAGTAACTTCGAAATCTTGATGTTTGGGACCTTGGGAGGCTTGAGGGAACCTTGGAAGGACTACTTGGGAGGTAAAGAGACCAGAACATCATTGAGGAGGATTTTGGAATGGAAAGTATGAGAGAATGGCTTTGTATTTATAGGGAAAGTGAGGGGACAAGACATTAATGGCCAAGGGACACCTCATTGGTGGTACTGGAAAAACCATGAGCTTTTTCATGGTATTTTCCCATGGTATCAGCCACTTGGGACACCTCATAACTTATATTACTATTCATAAGTCGACCAGAATTATTACATAATTATTACATCCTTAATGATGCCATTAAACACCCGAAATTCTAAACTGAAAATTCACTATTCACCGAAAATTTAACTTTTTTAGAAAAATCCAAAAATTTCACCTTAACCAAATATCGATGCTCTGATTTCAAAAATGAACTCTATTTTATGAAAATAATTTTCTAAATATTTTTAATTTAATTTTTATATAAAAACACTATTCACTGAAAATTCATTTTTTCAGAAAAATCCCCAAAAATCACCGTAACCTAATATCGATGCTCTGAATTCAAAAATGAACTCCATTTTATAAAAACAATTTTCTAAATATTTTTAATCTAATTTTTATATAAAAACAATATTCACTGAAAATTCATTTTTTTCAGAAAAATCCCCAAAAATAACAATAATCTAATATCGATGTTCTGAATTCAAAAATGAACTCCATTTTATAAAAATAAATTTCTAAATATTTTTAATTAAAAACACTATTCACCCGAAAAAAATAATACTTGACTAATAATTTCAGAAATAGTTATTTACCTATTTTATTGAATCACATTACTTAATAAAGGTGCCTAAATTATATTAATACTTTCTTTAAGTGACATTACTAATCCATTTGGTCACATTACTAATCCTAAGCGTAAAATCACTAATCATAAATTACTATTCATCAAAAATTATGTTGATCGTGTTAGACTCTAAATTTCTTACTGAACATAACTGTAAATGACCATTTTTTGAAAATCATTACAAATTATTAATTATTTAAGGTTTACATAAATATTTTTAAAAATATCCTTCTAAAATTCATCAATAATATACATACTATATTTATCCGGACATTTGAAAATTCACAAACTTCACCATAAGAAGAAATCAGAATATTTATTTAAATGAAAGGATTACACAAGGCAGTTATGGTCTCATTTCATAACCCCTTATAACACCAGTATAGGACCTAAGAGTAAAGTGTGCTAGGGTGATAGAATCTTGGGCCCGCTCGGCCAAAATTTCCCAAGTAGTGATTTCTATCAGCTTGAACTTCTCACGAAGGCGATTCCGTTCCAGCTTCACATGATGAAGTTCAGCTTGGGTTTGGTCCAGAGCAAAGCCCAAATGTGCTACCTCCTTCCCGAGTTCCTTAATATGGGATTCGATCGGCCCGAGACTACTGGATGGGGCCATCAAATATTCTTTCTATATTAATTAATCAAGATCACTTGTATTTATAGACAGTAATTGTAACATTTAGTTTTCAACGGTCTTATTTACCAATGGTCATATAACAGTCGAAACCCAACAGTCTCATTTTAATTATACTCATTTTATTAAATGAAATAGTTTTGTTGAGTATAAAATAAAATAACACACAAAGTTAGGAAACAAAATTTATTCAAAATCTCGGTTCGTTACAATCTTCCCCCTTAAGAAATTGTGTCCTTGCAATTTTAAAATTGGGATTGGAAATTTCGTTGAAAGTCCCACATCTGAAAAGGAGTCAGTAAAACTATTACTTTAAAATAAAGAAAGAGAAGTAAAAAGGTCACCCGAGTTAACCCATACTAGGATTCCATGTAGGGAAACATGGATATGGAAGAGAAAACAAAGGGTCATGTTCTGATGGAGAGTGATAGAAAAATGATTAGGAGAAATTTAACCACAAGAAAATCACAAACTTATGATGTGTGTAAACGGTCTTTGATTACCTAGTAGGAAACATAAACCAACAACATTTTTGTTTTATATTCTTTTTCATAATTTTGAGGAAGTTATTTACTACATAGAATAAAAAAATAAGGAAATATACTTACCTTCATGTAGAGTTTCATACTTTAATAAGTTTCTACCAAAACTAATCTTTTCTCCAAATGATGAGCATTCAAAAAGACTTGGTCACATCAAAAGCACAAGAATCATCTTCTAGAGAATCACATAATCCACAAAAGGAGAACTATATATTTCCTTTGTATTTAGACATCAACTAAAACCAAAATGGTTAGTACGAGATCATATAATCCCCAAAAAGGATAATCTTTTATAAAAAACTACTATTAATCTCCAAAATTCAACAAATAGTACTCAAAGTTCAAGAAAGACCATTCAATACACAATCGTCCTTAAAATTCATCAAAATATTCCAAACTAAGATTGAAACCCAAAACTCAGAAGGATTTAATCACATAGTCTTCCACAATAAATCTTAATATTTATCTCCAAATAATATCGAGTACTCTTAAAGTCTCGTACTAATGTGTAATTAACCTAATCACATATTCTCTATACTAGGTTAATCATTTTCTAGAAATAACCCGAATCACCATATGTCCACAATAAATACATAGATTCTTACAAAATAAAAAATTTCAACCATTCCTCCACAAATAAAATCCTGTAGTATTTTTATTTTCCTTAGGCATATAATGCTCCAAAAGAGAAAACATCATCCAAAATAACCTTTACCATTTAATCACCAAATCATTTTCCTATATAAAGGATATCAATTTGATAAAACACAAGTTTCCAAAATCAACTTATTCTTGATCCATAAAAATAGAAGGTGCATTAGTCAGTTCGAAGGGCATAAAAACAAACTCATAATGCGCATAACTTGATTGGAAGAAAGTTTTTGGAATATCATAATTATTCATCGTCAATTGATGATAATCAGAATGAAGATAAATCTTAGAGAAGAATTGAGTCCCACAAAGTTGGTCAAATAAGTCATCAATTCTTGGAAGAGAGTATTTATTCTTCACTGTGATATCGTTTAGTTTCTATAATCAATGCATAGCTGCATTGATCCATCCTTATTCTTCAGAAGGAAACTGGTGCTCCCCAAGGAGACACACTTGGTCGGATAAACCCATTCTCCAAAGGATCTCGGAGTTGTTACTTTAATTCCTCTAGCTTCACATTCCCTATCCTATAGGGGGTCTTTGACATCGGATGAGATCCAGGTATGAGTTCAATGGAGAACTCTACCTATATTTCTGGGGGAGGTTCGGGTAACTCCTTAGGAAATACATCAACATATTCCTAGATGATAAGGAAATTTTCTAAAAGAATAAATCCTTCGTGAGAATATTATTTCATTTACGAATCTTTTAACTAAAAAGGATTTTATGTCTTACAACTTCATGCTTAGACAATTACATTTTTCTATAATTCCTTCATAATGACTCATAAAAATCTTGCGATTAACCAAACATATCCCCCTGGAGTGTCGTAACCAAGAGTGCAGCAAAACCCATTGTCGTGTACCGGTTCCCATTTGAGTCTAGCTCAAATCGGTGTTTTTAGGTTTTACCCCTATGTACATCTATTCTAGAGCCACCTCTACCTGCTCTTATACAGACAGAGATGTATTTTCTTGATAAACCACTAACTCAATACTCACCAAAATACCAGGAATATTTCCTATATTTAAAATTTTATATAGGGTTCTTCCTAAAGTTTTCAAATCCTATTTTCCATAAATAACTAAACCATCCTTTGATACCAATTATAGCATCCCACCTTTTTATAACATAACTTTTCATTACATTGTACAAAACCGAGGATCTTTAAGGCATAGTGTCTTGGAAACCAGGAACTTAAAACATGATGACATAAAACATTATACTTAAACACTTGAAAGGATTATTCTTTGTTCATCCTATTTTCATTACAACATCTCATAACCTGGGAGAATACATCAAAGGAAAGGGTGAGCAGAAGGCCCAGTAAGGGAAACAAGAGAAACATTTTACATGTGAACTTGAGATACATCAATAAAGTCATGATAAATAACTTTAAGGCATGAGAAAGAGATCATGAAGAATATCATAATAAAAATAACATGTTTCATAACTTGAATATGTGGCTACAACATTTAACATAGAAAATAATTTCCATATCACCAAGGTCCATCCCCAAGGTGTCATTAAAAAATTACCAAGGTTATTCACCAAGGTATCATTAAAATGGTCATCTCCAGAGATTAAGTCCATACCCAATGCATTGGAGCTCTATCAGGGCGCACCCTTATTTTTTCTTTATTATCATGAGAGCCACATATATCATCATCAAAAATTTCATAAATACCCCATATATCATAAAAGAAATGGGTTTCATTTCATGATCACAACGTTTTAAAAACTACTTTAAAGACATGATCTTTATGTCACTTTAAAACCATGGAAAAGGAAAGCGGGTTTCATGTATGTAAATACCAGAATTAAAATAGAACATTTTGATATATATGTGAATAAAATTTTAGGATAAAGATCTTTTAGTATTCCATTAATAAAATAAAATAATTTGAGAAAAAGAGAAAGGCATTTTGAGATGAAAATTCAGCAGCATAACGATTATGTTACAGGGTTTTAGAAAACATTGAAAAGAGAGGGGACTTGGGTCACCCACTCATAAATGATCCATAAAATAGTAGGGGGAAAAATATAAAAGATTTAAGAACATGGTAAATAAATTTGAAAGATATACCATATTAAATAAATAACTTGAAAGGAAGACAAAAATAAGATTTCTCTTATGAAAATTAGGCAGCCTAACGGCGTTACTTAAAACATCAAAAAAATGAATTGATGAGATAAAATAGGGTCTCTCATCATATGAACATAAAAAGTACAGTATGATAGGTATAGAAGATTATACACCAACATAAGAAAAGGAACTTGAAGCAAATGACATGATAATAGAACTTGAAAAATGAGAAGGGTGGAAGAATCCCTTACAAAAATTCGGCAGCCTAATGACGCCACTTAAACATTCATAAAACGAAATGATGAGAGTAAGAGGGGATCTCTCATCATATGATCATGAAAAGGGAAGTAATAGGAATATAAAAGAAAAACCTCCAACATAAGAACATGGGGCTTAAATGAAATGACATACAAAAGAGTACTTGAAAAGAAAGAGAGAGGTAGGATCCCTTACCTTGAAGAGTAACTTCAAAATCTTAAAGTCTGGAACCTTGGGAGGCTTGAGGGAACCTTGGGAGGACTCCTTGGGAGGTAAGGAGACCAAAACTTCACTAAATAAGATTTTGGAATGGAAAGGATGAGAGAATGACTTGGTATTTATAGGGGAAGTGAGGGGACAAGGCATTAATGGCCAAGGGACACCTCATTGGTGGTATTGGAAAAACCATGGGCTTTCCCATGGTATTTTCCCATGGTATTGGCCACTTAGGACACCTAATACCTTATATTACTATTCATAAGTCTACTAGAATTATTACATAATTATTACATCCTTAATGATGTCATTAAACACCCGAAACTCTAAACTGAAAATTCACTATTCACTGAAAATTCAACTTTTTCAGAAAAATCCCAAAATTTCACCTTAACCAAATATCGATGCTCTGATTTCAAAAATGGACTCCATTATATGAAAATAATTTTCTAAATATTTTTAATTTAATTTTTATATAAAATCACTATTCACTGAAAATTCATTTTTTTCAGAAAAATCCCTAAAAATCACCATAACCTAATATCGATGCTCTGAATTCAAAAATGAACTCTATTTTATAAAAATAATTTTCTAAATAATTTTAATTTAATTTTTTATATAAAAACACTATTCACTGAATATTCATTTTTTTCAGAAAAATCCCCAAAAATCACTATAACCTGATATCAATGCTCTGAATTCAAAAATGAACTCCATTTTATAAACATAATTTTCTAAATATTTTTAATTAAATTTTTAATTAAAAAACACTATTCACATGAAAAAACTAATACTTGACTAATAATTTCTGAAACAATTATTTACCTATTTTATTGAATCACTTTACTTAATCAAGGTGCCTAAATTATATTAATACTTTTTTAAATGAGATTATTAATTCATTTTCTCACATTACTAATCCAAAGCGTAAAATCACTATTCATAAATTACTATTCATCAAAAATTAAGTTGATCTTATTAGAATCTATGTTTCTTACTGAACATAACTGTAGAAGACCATTTTTTGAAAATCATTACACATTATTAATTATTTAAGGTTTACATAAATACTTTTAAAAACATCCTTCTAAAACTAATCAATAATATGTATACTATATTTATCCAAACATTTGAAAATTCACAAACTTCACCATAAGAAGAAATCAGAATTTTTATTTAAATGAAAGGATTACACAAGGCAGTTACGGTCTCTTTACATAACCTCCTATAACACCAGCATAAGACCTAAGAGTAAGGTGTGCTAGGGTGATAGAATCTTGGGGCGGCTCGACCAACATTGCCTGAGTAGTGATTTCTATCAGCTTGAACTTCTCGCGAAGGCGATTCCATTCCAGCTTCACATGATGAAGTTTGACTTGGGTTTGGTCTAGAGCAAAGCCCAAAGGTGCTACCTCCTTCCCGAGTTCTGTCAGATGGGTTTCGATCGGCCTGAGACTACTGGATGGGGCCATTGAATCTTCTTTCTATATTAATTAATCAAGATCGCTTGTATTTATAGACAATAATTGTAAAATTTAGTTTTCAATGGTCTTATTTACCGATGGTCATATAAAAGTTGAAACCCAACGGTCTCATTTTAATTATAATAATTTTATTAAATGAAATAGTTTTGTTGAGTATAAAATAAAATAACACCCAAAGTTAGGAAACAAAATTTATTCCAAATCTCGGGTCATTACAATAGTGTGTACCTTATTTATAACTACTAGAAAATGACATGATGTCTTATACTGTAGAATGATTTAATCCCAATAATTAGATCCACATCCTCTAGAAAAATATCACATTTGAAACACTAAAAATATCCCGATGTGATACTCCAAACAGTTCTCAATCCTTAATCCTATCACTACTAAAAAATAACACATACTCCTGGGGATATAGACATGGGTGGAATTTATAGGGCTATAGGTCCTCTATTTCCATGGGTTAATTAGGTTTGTGGCTATAGATTCCCTATAGCCATGGTCATGGCCATGTATGGCTATAGGTTATCATGTTGATTTTTTAATACTAGAAAATGGTGGGAAGATCCTATAACCACATGAAAAGTATTCCTGTGGCTATAGACCTTGAACCCAACCACTATAGACATGGTTATAATGTAATATGGATATAGGAACTTGCATATGACCCCTATACTATGATCATTATAGACCATGGTTAAATCCACCGTATACCCATGATCTAGTAGGACCATGGCTATAGGGAATAACACACGACCCCTATAGGAATGGTCCAACTAGACCATGCCTATATCCCCTCATATATCCATGGTCCAGTAAAATCGTGTCTATAGGTCCTTAAACATGTCCTCTATAGCCACAATCTAGTAAGACTTTGGTTATAAGAACTTGAAACTGGCCCCTATAGCTATAGGTATTTCATATACGGCTATAGGTAATCAAAAAAAATATTAGAATATATGTAATATATATTATTTTATAAATTTATTTTTTTGGATATATATATATATACATATTTCATACATGGAAAATAAAAATAAATAATTTAAATGAGTGTTAAGGTCTTTGGTTGTTAATTCTTGGCATGGGGGATCAAATCCTAAGTGTTGCAAATTTCTCTATTTTTGGAACTCCATATCCACAGTTAAGGTGTGATATATACATGGTTTATATCCATGAAAACCCATGTCTATATGTGATACATAGAGTTGGTTTCATGTTAAGGTGTCTATATACATGGTTTATAGCCATGGTTACCACCCGTGGCTATTGTAAAAATGTGGTATCCACAGAGTTTATAACTATGGACATCGTGACCATGGATATAGCCTATATCCATGGTTATTTGGGCTATATCTGTGGACATGGCCCTTAGATATATCCCATTTTTCTACTTGTGTATCATGGTGTGATAGTGTGCTTCATGGTGTGATATTGAATTAAGACACTTGATAGTGTAAAACTTAAGTTTAACACCCCTTATAATTTCTTCACCAATTATCCATCATGAAATGGTTCCTTTAATCAAGAAATAATCTTTGTATCATGGCGTGATCAAATTGTAGACATTATCAAACTCGAAACCTATTGTGGAAAGAACATTTTTACCATGACATGATCTATGCATTTCCTATAAAACAACATTACATGTTCTCATGGTCAAGCGCCACAGTGGGATCTTAGATTCATTATTCATAAAATTATTTTATTATGGAGTGAAACACTACCACATAGAGTGATAATAGTTCTTTAGTTTAAAAAAATTAATAATCCTTATCTACACTGATTCTATCATAGTTACTCTTACACATCATTTATTCATGACATGAACATACTTCTCATGGTCTAAAATATTATTATGTATCTAGGATAAAATATTATCTATGGGACTTCTTGGAGTAACCAATATCCCCATGATTTTTTTATTCAATAGATAAACTATGTAGAGGTTATCTCCAACCTCTCTAATCTAACTCCAAAATTCTCCACACACTTGGAGCTACATCAAACGAATTCCAATAAACTTCCAATTGACAAAAAATATAACATTAAAATCCATGACTATAGCATTATATAACTTTATATTTTGTTACCAATCCTCCTTATTCTCCTCAATGGTTATTCATTCCAGCCATGCTCTACCAATATATGACACTCCCCTTATATTGATTCTCACACTTTAATAATAAAATTCAAAAGGGGTTCTTGTTTTCTAGTTTAGATCTATTCCAAGTATTCAAAAACTATATCAAGAATAAAAAATAAGAAACTAGAAATTAATAAATTTTCTAAGACTATTCAAGTCAATTATCATTATTAGAAACAAGAAAATGTTTCAATTTTTACTATGTTGTTTATTTTATTTTATCTGACTAGTCTCTTCTCCACTGAAAATTTCCCTTGGATTAAATATCCCCCTATCTTCTACACCCAAAACAAGATATATTTTTACAAGAAAAAACCATATCCAAATAAAGAATTATATATAATGGGAAGAGAGGAACTTCCAAACCTCTTTAAGATAAGAGAGGTGGTTGAACACCAAGGTTTAACCAATGATTATCAAATACTAATGTGACCAATGGTTTTATGAATATATATACCACTTTTTGATCAGTACCCACATGTTCTAGATTGAAAATGATTTGATCCACCTTCTCTTTTATAAAATGGTATAGTATCTCAATATGCTTCGTTCATTAATGCTATAACAAATTATTTTTCAGATCTATCACACTTTTTTTTGTCACATCGGTCCACCATGAGAAGATTCGCATATTCTCAAAAATCCTCCAGCTAATATTTTTTCCAAATCAACTTCATACCATATTTTTTTATTGAAATGTATTATTCTTCAATTGAACTAATATAAATCATTTATTTCTTTTTTCTAATCTATATAATGTATTTACTTCAGAAAATAAATCTCATTCACTTAAGGATTTTCTATTAAAAAATATCCAAACCAATATTCTTCCAAATATGTATAAAAATATCTATCATTCCCTAAAAAGTATAAAAAACACAATCAAGTGTGACTTGAATACACCTCAATAATGATTTAACAACCAAGAGGTATTATTATTTGGAGAAGTATTGATAGAATAAAACCAATCATGTAACAAATAATATATACAAAATTGTTATTATAAGATATGGTAACCTTACAATCATATTTTGTTAGAGTGTAAGATAAAAATATATTCCTTCCAAATGTTTTATAGGTTTTATTCCAACCATAATTAATATTGAAACTAGTTTTATATCATGATTTTCAAACTTTTTATAAATCACCTTCACATACTTTATTTAGTAAACAAATGTGTCTCCTCCTTTATGATTAACTTAAAACCCAAGGAAAAATTACAGTTCTCTGATCATTAAATTTTCAAACTCTATGTCCATCAACCATGAAATCTATTCAATATAATTCTAATTTCATCCTCTGAATATGATTCCACCAACATATATAATAACCATGAACTTCTCTTCCTTAGTTGATTTGATATAAATATTATAATCTACTCCACCTATTTTGAATTATGTCTTCTTCAGTACAATTTCTATCCAAGTATACTAGGATTAATGTGATTGTTTCAAACTGTACATGAAATTTTCAGCCCACACACCTTCAATTATCCATCACTAATTATAAATCCCATTGGTAGTTTGATATAGACTTCTTATATGAGAATCCCATTTAAAAATTATGTCTTGAAATCTATTTGGTAGCTTCTAAATTTTATCTGGATAACTACAGTAAGTAAAAGTCTTATTGATTATACTTTCATCACTAGTGTGACAATTTCTTTCACAATAACTACTACTTGTTTATATCCCTTTCACACTAAATTTATTTATTTTAGATCACATTTCCATGCTCATAATATTTATTTTTTAACACCCACTTTATTTTGATGAAGTTTTGATCCATTGGCCTCTTAAAAAACTCACAAGTATGTTTTTTTTTCTATTTGGTATAACTTCTCATTCTTAGACTTGACCCATGACTCATATTTCATTGATTCTATAAATAAGTATGGTTCCAATTGAGATAATAAATCAGTGTACTCTATAGTTCTCATCCTTTGATTTTGTGTATGAGTAGATTTATTATTAATAATATTTGAATCTTAGACCTCAAAACATCACCTTCTCTATTGAGTTAATGGTTGATCCCCTTTAATAGGTTCTTCACCCATCAATTCAGTCTTAGAACTCTCTTTTCCCACTGGACTGTTCACTCTATTATGATTCATATATAGTTCATCATCATCATCAACATTTTACTCTCGTAGATATGGAATTTTATATCTATTTATTACTTTTTCATCAATAATGTTAATATCAATACTCTCCAAGATCTTGTTTAACATCTTTTTTATACACTTATAAGCTTTAATATAAAATTATTATATCCATTTATCCACTGAATCTCTATATTTACCATGATTCCATTACTTGTTTCAAAAGTAAAAATTTCTACTAAACACTCTAAAGTGATTCAACACTAGATTTATTCTATGATACATATCATATGAAGTATTCTTCTCACCAGGGATCAAAAAATCCTGAATTTTATGTATACTACTACTTTTATAAATTCCTTCAAATATTTATAAAAGATTAAACTTTTTATGAGAAATTTTTTCCCATGTTGTTCACCATTCGATTCTACCTTTCCACCACACCGTTTTATTGTGGTGTTCTCACAGAGAAGACTTCATGCATAGTTTCTTTCTTCTCCAATTAATTTTATACCTCATGAGAGGTGTAATCCATGCCATTGTCAGACCATAAAACCTTAATAATTCTCTGAGTTTTATTCTCATATTTTCTTAAAAAATTCTCGATACACTAAAACACTTTAGTCTTTCATAGGATAAACATTATAAACCTAATTTCAAATATAATCATCAACAAATAGAATCAAGTATTTATCATTGTATATCTCAAGAACCTTCATGGGTCCCCACACATTAGTGTGGATTAGAATAAGAAAATTTTAGGCCCTCTTCTTATTTGGATGGTTGAGACTTATCACTAGTTTTCCTCTTACATTAAATAAATGGGTCTCCTCCCAATTACATCTTGTATTTGGAATGTCATTCATAACTTTAAAATTTGATATATTTTCTATTATTTTTGGATTTATATGTTCTATCATGTGATGCTAAAGGATATTTTATTATTCCACCAAAAATTCAAATTTTCTCATAGTTAACCACTTAGTATAGATTATAGTTATTTCTCTATCACTTTATTAGAGAGTTCCGAGTTTTTTCCTTTGATAAGGAAACCTATTTGATTAAATGTGGCCTAAAGTGTGGAGACACATAGTTTACTACTGATTAATGGCTTTGTAAGTATTGAATATAACCATTCTATTAATAAATCACTTCAAGTTCTTCAATAAATTCAATATTCTAGTCATGTGGGATGAACACCCACTATTAAGGATACATATTCTACTATTTTTTTGTTTCTTTAAGAGGAATATTCACTAATATAGAATTTTCATTCTTCATTTGTTATTTTTGAGAAATTTTTGGTTGATTTGAGAAACAAAATAGTCTCTCTTTTGTTTCCTTAGCATATGTTTAATCATAATCCTATTCCTACAAGGGATATAAATTGTTTTTCAAAAGGATCTTATATGGTTGTTTATCCACTATACTACTTTGGTTTTTTATCCAATATAATTCTTTGGTTTCCATTAGAATAATTTCTTGTTCTTAATTTCATATAGTTTGTAGGTTTTTAAGAAAAGTTAAAGTAGATATAATATTATTCATAAAATGAATTTTTTCATAATTTGGTAAGATACTCTATTATCTTCTATTTTCAACTATTGAGAGATTAAACTCTCCAATAGATCTCCACCTCTATGAACTAGGTTATTGTATGAATTATATATCCACAAAATCATCAATTCATAAAGGGAAAAATTTTATTATTGATTTCTCTCCACACATTTCCATCTTTGGAGAAGATTCTATACTGTTAAAGAATCCTTGGTGATTTAGAGTTTTCAGTAACATTTTTAATTTCTTTTATTCTGAAAAATAAATCCTCCCACCTTAGATTTCATGGCTTTAAAATCAATCCCACTCTTTCCCATAAACCAGATCTTATACCCATTTAGGATTTTATCAAAATTAATTATATGTCTTTTTTATCTTTCTATAAAATTTTTTATCATATAACTTCCTATATTTTAGTTTTTCCTATCACTATCCACCTTTTCTTCTTCCTCAAGATTCATTCATAAAGATATAACTTGTTTGAGAGAGATTCAACCCTCTTACTTGTCTACTCCTTATGATTTTTGAGATCATCAATCATTTTTTCTTTCTGTTTAATTTATAATCTTATATTAGAAACTACATTAGAAGACCAAACATAATCTATTTCACCATTTTTTCTATATAAGTAATTTAAAATTTTATTTAATCAACATATTCAAATTATTAATTAATAAATAAACCAATATTTCAATATTTCTTATATCGAATGTCCCACTATTCAATTTCACCTTAGAGTTTGAATTTCAATTCAGCGACTCCTTTGGGATGGTCTTCTTCTTCAATTTTAGATTTGTTCTTTATATCCATTTCCATAATAACATATTTCATATATTATATAAATTCAACATCATTATCATTAAAACATATTTCTTCATAATCATCTTCCTCTTTACTTAATAATTCTTTCTACTATAACCTATTTCCAATTGAATTTAAATATTTAAATTTTCATCTCAAGGGAAAATTTCATTACTTTATTGACACAATATCATACTCTTTTCCAATATCAGCCTTCATTATACATTTCTATATGAAATTTCTATATTTTACACAATTAAAGAAATAAAATAGTATATTTTCTTTATACCTTTCTCCGAATCACTTGTATTTTCATGAAACAAGTAAAATAAATCCATCACTAACATCTTAATATTAAATTTTAGCTTCATCCATCTCTAGATTATCCATGGATTTAAAGAAAATTTCATTTTAAACTTGGCTTGATGTTCTTTCTAATTTCACTTGAATTTCATAATACACCAACTTTCTGTGAATACCATCAATATACATTTTAGGAGATATTTTCCCTCAAGATATAACAACTTATTATTACATACATGTGGTATATTTTTGGGGATTTTATTCATAATATCAATTTATTTCATCTCGTCACCAAGTCTATATATGGATCCTAAAAATTCAATGATACGATTAAAAAAATATCAATACTTTAATTCAGTTTTATCATCAAATCATCAAACATATTATGAAGCACTTATAATGTATCTTCTTTAACTTTTTTATATTCTTCATAAATATTGTCCAATTTGTCCCAAATGTTTTTTATTTATGTGAAACTCATCAAATTTATATATATTTGGTTTTAAAAGGCTTTAGATAAGGAATTTTGTGGATTTTTATTATCATTAAGAAGTTTCTTACCCACTTTATACATTGAAATTTCTATAGCATCACTAACTTATATTCCATTAAATTTAGTAAAAAAAATATCAAATCCAAGATATCTCATCAGATTATTCTATATTAAGAAATTATAACCATTAAAAAAAGGAAATAATTTCATATGCATTGAATCCTCAATAGCCTAAATCTTCCACCGAAAGATTCATCAATAAAAAATTTGGATCTAATACCACTTTTTCTAAACACAGGAACAATACACTCCTGGGGGGGGGGGGGGTAAGTTAGGTTGTATAGTTATTTTATTATTCCACTAGACCTTGTTATCATTTAATCAAGAACAACTCAAATATGTTAATAATTAAAGAATATAAAATATATGAATGTATAAATTAAATGAAAGGAAATTAATGTTTAACTTGTTTCACTATAAAGGGCTAGTCTAAAGAGCATACATTGACAATGTGTTGAAATATTAAGGAGTAACACTACCACTGTATTTGTTAAAATAGTTTTGGAAAGATACTCTATCATTCCTAAGGGAACTCCCTTATCTTGCATATTTGATCAATGATTTATTATAAGGAAACGAAAAGAAATACAACATGATGATCAACCAAAAAGAATATTTAAAATTGATAAATTCTATAATAACTAGGGTGTTTCCATTATTCTTATATTGCTTCCTCAATATCATAATCTTTAATGGAATTTCTTATACACTATTCCCTATCTCTATTTTTTAGATCAATCAATAATATTCTCTTAGTATTTTATTATTGTAAAATCTATTTTAAATCGAGGTTTCATTTTCTAAATCATGATCTGCCAATTTTCCACGTTTTATCTTCGTATTAGGTCTTAAAATTATCATTAAAAAAATAAAGTCAACCAAGTAAAATAGGTTACAAAAAAATCCAATATAGATTTGAAGTTATGGAATTTATCAGGTTTTCTTGATTAATGGCATGTACCTTATTAATATCACCAGGACGTGACATGATTTCCTTCACCGTGAAATTATTTATGTCTAAAAATTAGATACAAATCCACCCAAAAAATATCACATTTAAAACACAAAAATATCATGACCTGATACTCAAAAATCTTATCTAGCCTCAATACCATTGTGGAATGACAATGTGATTCATGGAATGATCTTGAATTAAGCCCCTAAACTGACCAAAACTTAAATTTCATAGCCTTGTTATTTTAATCATGGTATATCGATCATGACATGAATTCTTTAATCAAAGTATTTTTTTTTCAAGTAATGGTCAAATTATAGACATTCTCCAACTTCATAACTATTTTGGAATGAACATATGCACCGTGAAATGATCCATACATTTCTCAAAAATAGTGATACACATTGTTCCCATGTACAAGTACCGTGGTGGGATATCAACTTCACCATTCATGTAATTCTTCCATCATGACATGACACACTCCCTCATGGCCTAACATTAGTGCTTTTTTTTAACAAAGTAATAATCCTTATACATAATTTCTTCTAGATCAGTTACTATTACACATAATTCATTCATATAATAGCCATAATTCCCATTGAGTAAAATATTATTATGTATCAGGGACAATCATTATGTATGGGAATTCATTGAATAACCATTTTTCTCATGGATTTATTTATTTATTTAAAAACCAGACTTTGTAGAGGTTATCTATAACCATTTAAATCTAACTATAAAATTCTCCACAAAATTCAAAATATGCCAAATTACTTCCAATCATCTCCCAATAAAAAAAATCCAACATTACACCCTACAGTTTCAATGATATACATTCTAACCAAATGATAATCTCTTACATGATTTCATAAAAAATACCCATGTGTAGACTAATTCAAATAAACCATCCCATAGAAATTACTTAGGTAAAACATGGAATAAAGTAGGAATCTCCAAAGTAAAAGTGGGTGATGAGCTAAACCAGACCACCAATCACCTCCAATGGCACTCTATCTGAAGTGTGAACCAATATCACTTCCATGAAAACATGAAAACCAGTCTAGAATGATCCAAACACTATTTGTGTACCTCTAAGTACATAAAATGTGTTAGAAGAGGGGATTCATGTCCACCAAGGTGTCCAAGAAGGTAGTGATCATGGATACCCATTAGGGAGAAACCAATGGTGTCTCAAAATAGTAGTGATATACAAGGTGTATGCTGATATGGGTTTAATCATTCACATACATATATAGTAAGACAATTTGAGTAGTTACAAAAATGATAAAACTATAAACTAGAGATAATTCACCTTAAGGATCAATATATGATTCAATAAGAAACTCCCTATACTGGGAGAGTCCATACTTGACATACCTAATTTGGGTCAAAACTTGGTATTTGAATCGAGTAAGGCCATATGTTACATTGGTCCATTCACTATGTGGTCAGCCTATGAAACTAAGATAATAGAAGTTAGGGGGAATCCCCCATAAGCTGTGTATAAGATTCAATGTAATATTGTAGACCATCCCTTTGGCATAGGGGAATGGGAATAATAGAGTCAATTCACCAAGAACCTATCCCATCAAGTAGCATATGAGATAGTTATGGTATTAAAATCCCATCCAATATATAAATTATCCCACTTGGTCCTTACATACCTACTCAAGTAGTGTGTTTCAATAATATATTGTACCTTGATAATACACATGATCATTATCAAATTATTTTTCATGATACAAAAGAAACAATACACTGTTGGGGACCTAAAAAAGTTTGATCCCAATAATTTATCCTTAGACCACTAAAATCACACCACCTGATGCTACAACTTTCAGAATATAGTACCGACCACTTCAATGATAAAAAAATCCCCCAAGTCCTAGATTTCAAGAATTGGGAAGACCAGGCACCCCAACCACCACACCGAGTCAATATTCTTTGGTTTTAGCTCTCTATAATTCATATTCAATACCTTACTTCTAGAATATGAATAATAAAATAATTACACACTATAAAAAATACATGAAAATACAATGATTTAGGGGATTACATGGTTCAACCAATGTTTCCTATATCCATAGGAGAATAATATATCTTTTATTTATATGAATATACACTTATCCAAGTTACAAGGATAATCCCATACCCGACCTATACACACATATGATAACCACCAACACCTTCCCACAATAAGATCTTGCTGCTAGATCTCTTATCATGAAGACCCATGAGTAAGGGGATGTGATCCCTCTGGCTAGTCCATCTTCCACTGCTTATCTGTTTGGTCCTCTGTATCTTACCATCCAAATGATGACTATAAGAATTTGGTACTAATGCCTCCAGACTATAGGGTGATAGATTAGTACTCCATCATCTGATACATGACACATGTCAGATGTACATGGTCTAACCCCTATTTATATTGAGGAAAAACGAACTATTAGGTCCCACCGCCATCTGACATTCATGGTAGACATACCATTTACAATTGAATCCTCTATTTCTCTACAACACCAACTAATTTGACTACCAATAACTGGTGAACTATGAACATCACTATTACAATAAACATGAAGGACTCTATAAAAAATTTCCTTTTCCACTGACTAATGCATATAGTTTTCCACATATCATCACCAATGAATTCTAATATGCCAAAACTTCCACACATTCCATCAAAAAATCCAAAACTTCATGCTATATATGGAAGATTTCCCTTCTATCTGTATCACTACTTCATCTAAAACAAGACTAACCACCAATTGTATGGGTCTAGATGATACACCGTTTGTATACACACACTCTGACTCCACTATGATACTAGTACCACTAAGCTATCATGCCCTCAGTCACAATTGTTGAACATTGGTCATTCAAATATATCCATTGTTTCCACTAAACATGTTCTATTTAGTTGTGTTTAGGGAAATAATTTACTCTCGTGAATATAGATTTCCCATGCTGAAGGTATACTATTTAAATGTAAATTTTTGAAGTATAAATTCAAGATACATAATTTCTATAGATTCTAACACTTGACTAGAAAATAACCATCACACCAAAAGTCTAGAAATCTACCACTTGAAAATTGTTTTCATAAGTCAAGTCCCACAATATCCCACTCAAATACTATTCTCATTATTTAATCAATGTCCCACTGGTCATCCTTCATTCAACCTTGTAGTTCCCACATGGTTATATTCCATTATAATTTCTATCATTCAGACCTCTATGAAGAAAATTCATCCTCAGTACTCTAGACCATGATATCCTTTGAATTCTTACTTGGGATTACTCATAAGAAAACTAGCCTAAGTTGTATCCAAATCACATTAAAGTTCCCCCAACTAACTATTCTTTTTACTGAGTTTATGTCTCTACTTCTTCCAACCACTTATGCTTTTGAAATCTCTACCACCAAGATTCCATAGAATTGAGATATATATGATACATCAAACTCCAATAATATCAATATTACTAAAATACAACTGGAATCCTATATTTCATAAAGTTTGATATCATTGAATGAAAAACTCATACAGAAAACATCCTTAAATGAAACCAATACATGTGTGGTCCTTTACTCCCACTATATCCGGCCTCTATTATGATCCTTCAAGGATACCATACTTTAAAAAATTCATTAGGTTACTGTGATAATCCTCTAATAATCACTACATAGAGTTGGAATCCACCAATGATTTCATCACCACCCATTGCAAGAGAACACGTTCCTTAGACTTGGTTTTCCAATCTTTTGGAATTAGCGTTCATGTGTTCCACTTCTCCAAAGACTTTGCAAAAGAGAGAACAATAATAATCCTATTTATAGACTTTATAGTATCTTTTTAAGATCCTAACTCATATTAAATGAAACATAAACATATTATTCCATTTTTTATAGAAAATTCCACCTACTTGAACCATCAGGAAAACTTTCAATGCAAGAGATCACCTATAGAAACCCTGATTTTTCATACATATCTTATTACATCATTTTAAAGACAATAAAATAAAATAAAATAATTTCACAATGAGGATCCAAAGTTTTTGTGTCTTTGGAAAACTAGGACCATACATAAAATTTAAAAAATAAAATAGAAACATTTATTTAATTCCTTCTTATATAGCTTCTTATTAGCCCTTGAATTCTCCTTAGTATAAGTAGTCACCTAAGGATATACATAAAAAAGGGGTGAGATAAAATCCCAGTAAGATGATATATAAGAACATGAAACAATATAACATGAGGTGATCATAATCATAACATAATCATCCTAATAATGATATGAAGCATTAGATAAAGTCATGGAATGTGGAAATGCATAAAAATGAAACATTATGTCTTTGTGATAAACTACCACACATAGTTGTGAAAAAATATAGAATTATGTTCATGCATATTTAACTTTACTCATGAGATAAATCAAATTAAACAATTCATTGAAGTGATATATAATTATCGTCACACCCAACACATCATAACATTTACTTTGCACTATATAATCCCGGGCACACTCATCACATCATAATATTTACATTACTATGCATGCCACATAGAAAGTAAATCAATATTGAACAGAAAAATAACCCATATAAAAGGATGTGTTTCATACATTCAAAAACATTGATTTCAAAAATTAAATAGGGAATAACAAACATGATATATGAATCATCTACCTTGAGTTAAGAAGAAACAATCTAGAGAAGTAAAAGGTATTTTTTTTTGAAAGAAGTGGTCTTTTGAAAAAAAATGTGTTTGTAATAAACTCAATTAGAAAACATGTATATCCCAAAAAATTTAATATAATGATTAATAAATTATATTGGTGTATCCATACTGAAAATGGGGTGAATAATGTAAATCCCAAAGAAAGAGAGTTGGGTTCGAGAATTCCCCTTACCTTGAGTCTGAATGCTTTCACCACTTTAATATCTCGTACAATCAAATTAGATTCATTAATTAAAAAATTAAGAACCTTTTATATATTAACTTTATTCATTAATGTTTTATTTATTTCATTTATTGGATTTTTTATGAGTTATAGAGTTCAATTTCGTCATTCGGGAGCATTCGTTTGCTTGGTTTTCATGATCAGTTCACTTATATACATGAATTTAAGTACGTGTAAAATGAGGATAAATATCCAAAATTGTTATAATATGTTAGAAATGATATTCAAAATTTTTAAATGATATTATAAATAACTTTATTATATGTTATTAGGATGAATCATTAGATACAAGTTAATGATGATATTTTTAGGTTAATTTGGGTGGTTTTTCGATCACAACGAACTCATTTTTTTTATAATTTAGTATTACGTGTATAAGTTAGTTTCAAGACACAAATAGGGTTGTAACATACAATTTATAATCTTTTTAAACCATTATAATGGTTTTACTAACATCCTTGATGGCATTAAAGGAAAATTAAAGTGCATCTCCCACGATGTTGGTAAATTGACACATCATGGGTGGTGATTTCATTTTTAAAATAAAAGAGAGAGAGAGAGGGTGGATTTTTATAATGAATCTTACATTAACATGATATAATTACTGTATATAAATCATACTGAATTTATAATTCCATTTTTATGAAGGTATTTGAATAGAGAATAAGAAAAGAATTGAAATTAAAAGGAAATTAAAAGAAAGCGAGAGAGGATTTACCTCTTGAAATTATCCTCCTTGAGAAATTCCTTAGGGAATGGTTTTGGTTTTTTGATGAGACCAAGAGATCCTATACATAGGGTAGTTACTTGGAAAGATTACTGGGATGAATATATTAAAGGATAAAAGTTTTATAGGTTTGAGGAGAATATGGGGTGAGGGGTGGTATTTATAGTGGAGGAGAGGGGAGAGGGGCGTTTTCTCAATCTTATATTAATTAGTTTATTATTTTGGATCAATAATATGAATAGTTTGAGAATTATATTTAAATATATAAAAATAATTAAGGATGGTTCTAGATTATGGTTCTTACATCATCCTTACATCAATAATGACTCCAAAATTCATGTATTTAGAATTTATAAAAAATTATCGTATTTTACTATTCATTAAAAATTCAAGTACTTAAAAAAAATAAAAAAATTCACCCTAACCATTTTTCAACATGAAGAATTCAAAAATAAACTCCATTTTTTAGAATACTTTTCAAAATATGATTAATTTAATTTTTATTTAAAATCATAATTTACTTGGAAAATAGAGAGTTTAAAATTATAACTAATTTTGTGACACTTTGAAAAATTACTTAAGGTCTCATAACATTATCTTAAAATCATAATACATGAAAATATTAATTTATGGATACATTTTGTGAAATTTAATTTTATTTTTTTTAAATTAATTATAAAATTGTAATTAAATATTAATGGCTTACCAAAATTATTACACTTAATTAATAATTTTTAAAAAATTTAGTTTCTTAGTATATAATATAATTATTCCATAATTTCATTTATAAGATGGTTAAATTTTATTTATACTTTCATTGGTGGGTTTACTATTCATTTGGTCAATTTACTATTTATAAGGGTCATATTACTATTCCTATGGATAAGTTACTATCTCATCGGTATAGGTTTCTTAACTTCTAGAAGTACTTCTTATTTCATTATTTAATTATATCTAAAGTCATTATTATGGTATATAAGTGGTTTTATGTGATTTATTCTATATGACATTACTATAAGAAGGGATAAATTCTATAGGTAAAAGTTTGGATCATTACATTCTTCCCCCCTTTTGAAACTTTTCCCTCAAAATTTTGTTTTATATAAATAGGTGAGGGTATTTATCATTAATTGCCTCCTCCATCTCCCAAGTTGCTACTTAATACTTATGGTTCCTCCACAACACTTTAACAAGGTGGGTTGTATTGTTGGGTAGAAACTTATCTCTCCGATCCGAAATCATTATTGGTTGCTTATCATATGAGAGATCATCTTAAAATTTCACAACCTATGTGTTCAGTACATGTGAGGGATCAAGTACATACTTCCTCAGGAGTGATAAGTGGAACACATCATGAACTTGATCCATACTCAGTGGAAGTGAAAGCTGATAGGACATGAATCCTATGCAATCATGGATCACTGATGGGCTAATGTACCTTGGTCTTAGCTTCCTTTTCTTTCCAAATAGCATGACTCTCTTCCATGGTGATATTCGAAGGAAGAATTTATCTCCAATGCTGAACTCAAAGTCCCTTTGAAAATTTTCAGCATAGATCTTTTTCCAAATCTAAGTAGCTTTGATATATTTCTGTATGGATTAAACCTTCTCCGTTATCTCTTGCACAACATTAGGTCCAAGTAGTTTCCTTTCACCAACTTCATCCCAATAGGTTAGAGTTCTACATTAGATTTTGTACAAAGCTTCATATGGATCCATCTAAATACTCGAGTGGAAGCTATTTTTGTATGAGAACTCAAACAATGGGAGATATTGATACCATCCTATTTTGAATTCTGAATAGGAAGCTCTTAGCATATATTCGAGCATCTGAATAGTCCTTTATGATTGGCCATCGGTTTGGGGGTGATAGGCTGAGCTGAAATTTAATTTAGTACTAAAATCACATTGAAGACTCCTCTAGAGTTTAGATGTGAACCTGGGATCATGATTACAGAAAATTGAGAGTGGAACCCCATACAACCTCACCACTTCCTTGACACATATCTTTGCAATTTTTTCAAGTGAGATATCTTCCTAAATAACGATAAAGTGGACAGTGTCAGTGTGTCAGTCCATCACAAACCATATCACATTATTTCATTTCGATGTCTTCAGGATACCCATAACAAAGTCCATAGTGACATTCTACCATTTCCATATGGGTATAGGCAATGGTTTCATAATCTATTTGGACTTTTATCGCTTGGATTTAACTTACTGACATATCAAGCACCTTGGGATATACTCTGAAATCTCCTTCTTCATGTTGTCCCACTATTAGTTTTCCTAGAGATCATAGTACATCTTAGTACTCCCGAGATGGATAGAGAATGTTGATCTATGTGTATTGTCCAATAGCTCGTTCTTTATCTCACGTGATGAAGGAACAAAAATCCTCATTCCAAACTGAATCACACCATCATCATTGATATAGAACTCTTTCAAATTCTATTACTTTACTATATTCACCTTCTTTTGTAACTAAAGATCATCCCTTTGTGCCTCCTTAATCATCTCTTGGATAGATGGTTGGAAAATCATTTTGGAAATGTAGTATTTATTCCATGCCATTATGATTTCCATATCCATCCATTTCATATCCATGAAGATAAGGTCTTTATTAATCCACAATATTGATAGAGTAGCAGGTTATTTTCTACTAAGAGCATCAGCTACCTTGTTCACCCTATCATTATGATAGTGAATAGAGAAATAATTGTATTTGATTAACTCTAACCATCCCCATTGACTCATGTTGAGATCCTTTTTGTGTGCATATATACATTAAGATCTTATGATCAGTATATATACCACAATTCTCACCATAAAGGTAGTTCCGATAGATTTTCAAGGAAAAAATAACATCTTCTAACTACAGATCATGCGTCAGGTAGTTCTTATCATGGATCTTCAATTACAGTGAGGTGTAGGCTATCACATTATCAATTTTCATGAGTACTAAACCTAATATTTTCTTTGAAGAATCACTTTATATAACAAAATCATCTCCAATTTTTGGTAATGTGAGTACAGGTGCAGTGATCAGCCATCTCTTTATCTCCATGAATCTTTCCTCACATTTTTCTATCCAGACATACCTTACCCCTTTCCTTGTTAACTTAGTTAGTGGTCTTGAAAATCATGAGAAATTTCTCACAAAACATCAGTAGTACCCTGATAAGACAAGAAAGATTCAAATTTTTATGACACTAGAGGGTTTTAATCATTCCTTAATTGCCTTGGTCTTTGATGGGTCAAAAGAAATTCCCTCACTTCTGATAACATTTCCCAATAATGTGACTTGCTGCATCCAAAAATCACAATTGCTGAACTTGGAGAACAACTTCTCCTTCCTTATTTTTTCCAACACAATCCTTATATGTTCTTCATGTTTCTAATTTTTCTTAGAGTAGACGATAATATCATCGATAAAAACTACCAAAAATTTTTCTAGGTAATATCTAAAGACCCTATTCATCAAATCCATGCATATTTCTGGGGAATTAGCAAGTCTAAAGGGAATCACCAGAAACACGTAGTTCCCATACCTTGTACATAAGGTATACTTCTGAATATCTTCCTTCTTCACATTTATATGATGATATCCAAAACAAAGTTCCACTTTTGAGAAGTATTGATCTCCTCGCAACTGACCGAACAAGTCGTCAATACTTGTAAGAGGATAATTGTTCTTTATAGTGATCTTTTTCAGTTCTTGATAATCAATACACAACCTCATTGATCCATCCTTCTTCTTGAAAAAGAGAAATGGCTCACACCAATGTGATGCACCAGGGAATATGAACCCTTTGTCTAAATTCTATTGTATCTGCTTCTTTAACTCCTCTAGTTTGATAGGGGCCATCCTATAGGGACATTTTGAGATAGGAGTAGATCTGAGTATGAGTTTTATTGAGAAATCTAACTCATGATCTGGGGGATGTCTGGGTAACTCTTCATGAAATAAATTACTGTATTCCCTCATAATTGGAATTTCCCCTAGGTTTATACCTTCATTTTACCCAACCATTTGAGTGAGGTATGATTCTTCAAAGAGAATCAACACCAACACCATTGAAGGATTTTCAAAAAGAGACTCGTGATGTTACTTGAATTTGCAGAGGAGCATAGTATGGTTCATAATATGAAAAGATATTTTCTTTTACAAACAATTGATATGTGATCTATATAACAAGAACCAATCCATTCCCTTTATAGCATCTAATTCTACCTAGTGAAGTATCATGAGATTTGCTGGAAGAATATTCCCACATTTTACAACAGGAGAAGATTCCAACACTTTGGTTGCAATGATTGAACCACTAGGTTTTTTATGGATATCACTACTTCATGGGTTTGGGGATTTGATTCATTAGTTCTTGAAAACATTCATGATATAAAGAAATCTGTAACACTAGAATCAAATAATACTTTTTCTATTCTTGAATGAAAAGGAAGTGTACCTTGTATGACTTATTTTTATTGCTCCACTTCTGTAGTAGTGATGGAATAATCCTTCCCTCAATCCTTTGGTTTTGGTGGATGATGATGATGATTACCCTTGAGAACTCGAGTTTAGTTCACTGGCTTGCATAATTCCCTTTCTCCCTATAATTGTAGCATTAGACCATGGGTGGTGCACTCCTTTCCTCCACCACATTTTCCTACTTCCTCATGTATTTTCAACATTCATGAGATTGGAGACCTTCTCTCCCACACTTTAATTATTTCCCAATCCCTTTGATATAGTTACCATTTTTGACGTGTGGGTGGTTGAGTTTTATTTCCACCTTTCTCATTAGATCCTCCATCTTGAAACTCCATATTTCATTTCTTTTAACAATATCCATGGGACCATTATAAAAACTCTATATCCACTTTGAGAGAACATAAAACACCTTCTTTAAAACTCCCAAAGTATCAAATTATAATATCCTTTCAAATGTGTGGTTTTTAACCACTAAATAATCTATCAATTTTTCAATCCTTGTTGATAACAAAACCTGAATCATACCTTGAAAGTATTGTGAAATTTTCTTCGTAGGCTATGATAGAATCTACATTCTTTTTACTCATCTCTATGAATTATTTATTTATCTTTGTATGAAGAGTTCAAGGGAAATATTTGTTAAGATACATTATATTAATTTCTTCCCACTCCATATCTTTAATTTAGTCCCTCATATTGGGGTTCTTAATTAAAGACCACCATGATTGGCCTCTCCACCTAGATGATAAACATCGAGATTCACCGTATCCATCTTAGAACAATGAAGAATAGAAATGATATTTTCCATTGAGTTGACCCACTGTTCTGAAACTAGTGGATCGGTAGATCCACTAAACATCAGTGGTCATTGACACATAAAACACTCGATAGTCAATTTTACCTCTTAGGTGAAGGTGGACGTTCCAAATTATTCATGTTAATGTTCATATCCTAAGATATGTAGGTGATAATCGCTAGGAAAATTTTAACCCCACCTCCCAAAGAACTAGGGATATCGTTTGATCAATCACTACATTGTCCATAACATGGGTTGTTGCCCGATTTCTCCTAGTTCCTACCATTTTCTCAAATAAAAAAGTTATAACAAAACATAATTCAACAAGTCATGAATAAATAATTTATTCCTTTGTGAATTTAAGTCTAAAGTCATATCTTGTGGGATACCTATGTTTAGAATTTTCTAAAAAATATTCTTCGGTGATTAAATATACTTAGCCAAATACTATGGTTTTTCACTAGGGTTCTATAATACTAATTTCCAAATTAACTAAACTATCCTCTGATACCAACTATAGTGACCCTGATTTTTTATATATATTATTACATAATTTTAAATAAAAATAACATAAAATCAATACACAATGAGGATCCAAAGGTTTAGTGTATTGGGAAAATTAGGACCATACATAACATTTAAAAACTAAAACATAAACATTTATTTAATTCCTTCTTATGTATCTTTTCATTATCCCTTTAATTCCCCTTAGTACATGTAGTCACCTAAGGATATACATCAAAAAGGGGTGATCTAAAATCCTAGTAAGAGGATAGATAAGAACACGAAACAATATAACATGGGGTAAGAATAATCATGAAATAATCATCATAATCATAAGAGGAAGATTAGATATTATGATGGAATGTGATAATGCATAAAAATGAAACATCATGTCTTAGTGGAAAACTACCACACATAGTTTTGAACAAAGATAACATCATGTTCACACATATTTCACTTTACTCATGAGATAAATCAGATTAAAAAATAAATTGGAGCACTATATAATCCCACAAAAGGTCAGATAATGATTAAGAAATGATATTTAAGGAGTATTCATACTGAAAATGGGGTAAATTAGGGAAAACCCAAAGAAAGAGAGTTGGGATCGAGAATTCCCCTTAACTTGAGCCTGAATGCTTTCTTCACTTAATATTCTGTTTAATTAGATTATATTCATTAATTAAAAAATAAATAACCTTTTATAGTTTAATTTGATTCCTTAATGTTTTATTGAGTTTATTTATGGGCTTTTAATGAGTTATAGAGTTTAATTTCATTGTTTGGGAGCATTCGTTTTCATGGTTTTCCTAATCGGTTCACCTGTATACATGAATGGACGTTTGTGTAAAATGTGAATAAATATCCAAAATTGTTATCATATGTTATTAATTATATTATAAAAGTTTAAATGATCTTATAAATAACTTTTTATATGGTATTATGATGAATCATTAGATACATGTTAATGATGATTGTTTTAGGTTAATTTTGGTAGTTTTTCGTTCACAAAAAAACTCATTTTGTTTTATCATTTAGTATTATGTGTATAAGTTAGTTCCAGAACATAAATAGGGTCATAACATAAAATTTATAATCTATTTCAAATATTATAATGGTTTTATTAACATCCTTTAAGGCATTAATGGAAAATTAAACTACATCGCCCACGATGTCGGTAAGTTGACACATCATGGGTGATAATTTCATTTTTAAAATAAAAGAGAGAGACGGTGGAGTTTGATGACAAATATTCCATTAACATGATATAATTATAGTATATCAAAGATAATAGATTTATCATTATGTTTTGATTAATTTAGGTGAGTATAGAATAATAAAATAAATGAAATCAAAAGGAAATTAAAAGAAAGAGAGAGAGGATTTACCTCTTGAATTTATCCTCCTGGGGAACCTACTTAGGGAAAGGTTTTGGTATTTTGATGAGAAAAACAGATCCTGAACGTGGGGAAGTGAACAAAGAATAGTATTTTTCATAATATAGGCAAGTCTCAAATCTTGAGAGGTTTGAGAAGAAGAGGGGGTGAGGGGTGGTATTTATAGTGGAGGAGAGGGGTGTTTTCTCATTATTATATTCATTAGTTTATTATTTTGGCTCAAGACTATGAATAATATGAGAATTAACACTAAATATATTAAAATAATGAATAATATTCTAGATTAAGATTCTTATATCATCCTTACATCATAAATGACTCAAAATTCTTTTATTTAGAATTTATTGGAAATTGTTGTATATTACTATTCATAAAAAATTCAAGTTCTTCAGAAAGATACAAGAAATTAACCCTAACCCTTTTTTGAAATGTAGAATTAAAAAATGAACTTCATTTTTTAAAAATAATTTTCTAAATATGATTAATTTAATTTTTAATTAAAATCATCATTTACTTGGAAAATACAGATTTTAAAATTATAACTACTTTGGTAACACTTTGAGAAAGTATATAAGGTCTCATAAAATTATCTTAAAATAACAAGACATAAAAATATTAATTTATGGATACATTTTGTGAAAATAATTTTTTTAATTTTTTTAAATTAATTATAAAATTAAAATTAAATATAAATTACTTACAAAAGTTTCAACACTTAATTAATAATTTTTAAAACATTTAATTACTCAGTCTATGATATAATTATACCATAATTTCATTTATAAGATGCTTAAATTTTATTTATACTTTCATGGGTGGGGTTACTATTCATTTGGTTGGTTTTCTATTTATAAAGGTTATATTACTATTCCTAAGGCTATGTTACTATTTCATTAGTATAGGTTCTTTAACTTCTAAAAATACTTCTTATTTCATTAATTCATTGTTTATAATGTCTTTATTATGATATATAAGTGATTGCATGTGATTTATACTATATTACATTACTATAAGAAATGATAAATTCCAATGATAAAAGTTTTTGTCATTACATCACCCTTGGATCCTCTAAATGTTTCCATCAAAGTGAACATCCACTGAACGAAACCCTTCTAGTGTTCTAGTTAAATATCCTCAAATTGTTGGCAAACACAGCTAACATACCTCCCACAACACATTTTTCCACACAATCTATAATCTCATGGAATATCATTATATCCTCATCTTTTATAATGGTTCTTCTTAAAGAAGGTTTGGGTGAATCTTATATTTTTTCTCTGAGTAATAGCACCCACACCTTTCTTTACACTTTATTGATAAAGGTGAACTATAGTATAATGGCTCCTGTGGATTCACTGAAACTTGTCCAACATCTTATTCTCCCTTCTCACTCCCATACACTCATATAAACCATGCCAAAAAATCCATATTTTATTAGTATGATTATCTAGAATTCCAATATACTTTTGAACATCATATTCAAAAGTTATAAACCTTTTCTATATTCATCTATAACCATGATGACACTAACATAAATCCCATGAATTTCAATAAACCTTCTTCCATTTCTCCAGTTGAACATAATATTCATATTCTAATTGAATTGGGTTTGTGTCTCATAAATTTTGATCCATGTTCAGAGGGAACCATCATATATTTAAGTCTCCCAAAATATACACATACTCCTTGAATATTGATTGATGATAAATGTTAGAGAAAATTCTCCTAACTACAAGTGGATTAGAGAACACTTTTTTATCTATGATATGAACCCCATTTAGTTAATTTATTTTTTTAAATATTTGGATATTGTAAATTCATTGGATTAGATCTTAAAATCATTAAATTCCTACAAAAATCTCCCTTTACACTTGTAAGACCATACATAATATAAGAACTAACCGAAATGTCATTGACTTGAACTTCCACCACATGAAAAAGTGGTTCCTCTAAATTTACCATTAAAGACTTATTATGGGAACATATTACATGTCATATGACTACAACAATGTATAGAAATCCCTATGGGTTTTTTCAAAACCTTCCAGTTAAGAAAAATTCTTAATTTTGATTGACTCACCATCCAAATGGAACATATAAACCTTACAGAAGTAGCAAGACCAACATCCTCCATGAACTATATCTTACACTACTGAATAATCAAATCGAACCTTACACATGAAACTCTATATTCCAAAAATTAGTGAGATCCCACTCAATATAAATAATTTATGGATTAAAACTGTTAATGGAAGTATCAATTAGTCTCCACTAAATCTAAAATTCCACCTCCATGAATGTATCATGCCACCAGAACAAACAGTTATATAAGAATTTTGATATCCCAACAACACCACTAGTACTACTACTATCTTGACTGGTATCATCCTTATGGAAACTCAGAAACTACCTCACCAGGGGAACCCAATAATATTCCAACCAACAACTTAATGTACTTTAATAATGAAACATACATCAAGACTCATTTTAGTTAAAAGAAATTTTGATATCCCAGAAAAATATAGTACTGATGCCATGTAAATTGGCCTATGCTATCCAAAAATAGTCACAAAATACAAGTACTTATTGTTTTAGTGTCTTGGGGACTCAGAACATAAAAACACTTATTTAACATGTTATGAACATTTCACCATAAACTAAATCCACTCTTAGATATTTTATGTGACATAATCATCCTGAAATCCTAGGGAAGGAAAAACATAAAAAGTGATGATATAAAATTCTCAGAAAGGTAAAACACATCAAAGAACATAATGGATAGATCATAAAAATATAGAAAATAATGAAATGTAAATATCATTTTAAAAGAGCATAAAATAATAGGAGTTAACTTTAAGCATTAAAGATAGAAATAACATCTCAAATGATAACAATTTTACCATGGTATGATAAAAATAAAACATAAAGCATATAACACAGGCCATGGAACATAGAAAAGAAAGTGACACAATCATAAATATAGGATTTCTTATTTTTGAGAGCCTCGATACCCAACAACCCATTCACTCATAAAATTGTGAATAAAGCTAAATTACATCACACTCACCCTTTTTAAACCTATAAAATTGCTAACCCGGTCACATAAAATTTCTATCTCATGATATATAAGCATTTTTATAATTAATTGGAGGGATATATAGGTCCCACCTATAACACCCCAAACTTCCATGATACTATTCTCTTTGAATAATATAGTAGTGTTTGTTGTACGCAACTTTGAGATTCTAATACACTGCGACCACTCAAAGTAACCATTATGAATAGTAATAACCACTATTTGAAATTTTATAAATTTTATCTCTCAAAATGGACTTCATTTTTTGATTTGGAATATCGAAATTATCCTAGGGTGAAATTTTGGTACTTTTCAGATAACTTTTATATTTTCATGAATAGTGAAAATTACTAAATTTTAATTTAAAACAAATTTTTTTAATCGAAATAATTAATAGTGATAAATTATGAATTTGAGTGTTTTTAAAGTATATTTAGAATATATTTTTACCATTTAATACAATATTGGTCATTGTACATAATTTCGCATTTAAACCGGACATAAACAAGTGTCAATCTTTTGATAGTTATTATTTCTTAAAAACATGCTTTTTGTTTTGACAGCAGGAATTAATTTTAAATTAATTTCAGCCACTTATGTGTTTTGAATTTGGAAAAATGGATTCCATATTTGAAATAAGTATGTCCAAATTTTTTTGATAGGTAACTCTTATTTTTAGACATTTTGAATAATTACTTCGGTAAATATTTTATACCATGGTTAAAGGGTAAATCTGGTAAATAAGGGTAAAACATAATATTATAATAATATTAATTTACCCTAAAACGTTTCCTAACCCTATTGGTTGATAATGTTTTGACCATGGACATCTTTGAGTCGATTTTGGGACCCCATGGATCCACTTGTAAGTGATAATGACACTTTATATTAATTAAGTTAAAATAAATACAAAAATGACATAAGCATATATCTTTTAACAACACAATTTTTACATAGGGTTATATATGTTATATTTTATACTATAAATATTCATTATAAATATAAAAATATTTCCTACATAATGGTATTTTATTTATAATTTTTAGACATTGAATAATTAAATTTATTTATGAAATAATAATGATGCAATATTTTCCTTATTAATGAAAGAATCAAATAATTGGTATTATAAATGTTAAAATAAATATAATTTAAAGTTGTGATGAAATACACGAATTTTATTGGTTAATATGACATGTTAGGATTGCTTAAATGAATTTTGTTCTAATTAATAAAGTTTTTATAACTTTAACAAAAATTAATTATTAAATAGTTTCAAAATTGACATAAAAGAGTTTTTAAAACAAATATTATATTATTATTTCATATTCTATTCCTAAAAATCTAAGGTTCGGCCAAAGGACTTTTATCATGATATGTGTATCATTAATGGACCACTTTGGGGTCTATTGGATGTATATATTAAGTTTATTAACTATATAATATAAAAATACAAATTGACATGGTCAGTGTCAAACTAATTAACTAAGAGTTAAAAATAAAGGATAAGGTTAATAATGTGACCCAAACCTGTCTAAAATCTATTGGTTTAAAGGATTTCTACCCATACCCACCTTATACTTTTAATAATCCACTTTTTATCCATTATAAACTGAATATGAATTTATTATAATTTAATACTTTAAGTTTTTCTTAAAGAGCCCCTCCTCCCCCTTATAAAAGGACACCACTTCTAGCCAATTCTTCACACCTTCAAAGCCTTTTATTTCAGCCAAAACCTGCCCAAATATTTTCTCAACTTCCTTAAATTCATCCTTGAGGCCCTAATTTGGTCATAAATCCAACCTAAGGATCCCTTTTGAGCAAATCAAAAGGAAGAACCCGAAGAAGAGGTAATGTTTTCACCACCCTCTTTCAAGTTCCTTTCTTCTTCAACTTCTTATTTCATTGTTATTTCCATTATAAAATAATAAATCCAGTATCTTCTATATACTGTAATGTTATTATAAATATGGTACTACCATATTCAGTATTATATCCATCCCTTGAATGACATGTCACCATACATGCATACGTACGGCTTACCGTCTCAACGTCGTGGTGTAATTGTTATTCAATAAATTATTATTTGGATGGGTATGATAATGATGTGTAATTTAATTAAATAATTAATATAACATTATAATGATTATTTACATATGATAAACCATACAAATATATATTATTTTAATATCAAAAGAATGATTTTGTTGCTCATGCGTACGTACGGACTACCATCTCCATGAACGTGTTGAGATTCATTCCCCATCATATCCATTCAAGACTAATTCTAATTTGATGATTAAAAGTAATGTTTAAGGACTTGATCTCATTCTGGATATGAATAAGATAAAACATATCCATAACAAACATGGCTTATGAAACAAATCATATAAATAAAAATGAATCAGTTAACACCCGAAACAACGATAATACAATGATATTATTAACAAATAAATGTTAAAAGATCATATATGATATCATATTAATGTATATGATTATTTTATAATTTAATAAAAATTATTTAACCATTATACAGGAGGTTAACCTATCATAAACCAAGTAAAAGTACTAGTTAAGGGTTTATTTCACAATCTCTTCATTATCTGAGGTTGTTTATACGTAATTATCTAATGGGAACTCTTTATCATCCACATCCATGTTTCTTAAAAATGTATTTCAAAACATTCTTACTATTATATAGACTATGGGTTAAAGTGATTTATACCCTTTTTGACTTTTTATAAGATGTTTATGAAGGAATCTTTTTGTCATCTTCTAAAGAATATACTTTTTAACCTTTTCGACAAAATTAAAGTAAGAATTCCTTTTTTAACTTATACGGCGGGTGCGGCTATTTTATACCATTATAAACTCGTCGAAGCTTCCCTTACAAGATTATAAGAATATTTTCAAAGTAAATATTTTATTTTATAATTATGTGACTCCTAAATGATTTAAAAATAGAAAGATATATTTATCTAAAAAGGGTTTTGATTTCATCTATGTCAACATCCTTTGATAGATTTTAGGTTTATTTGGAGTTGATTTATTATGATACAAAACTTACATATTGTATTGAAGTTTTTGTGATATGTTTGACTGTGGATGTGCTATTTTTATACCATTCATGATTTATGGTTAAAGTATTGACATTTCCTATGCTATTTTTAATACAAATGTTTATGATATGTTTAAACCTTTTCATATGAGGAATGTATTGGAATTAGTAAGTGACGGGTGGATCCCGCTATAGATCCTCAATGCATCGGTAGGTCTCATGAGACAACTAGATGTGGAATTGTCTAAGGTCCTTTCCCAATTTGATTTATGGTTTTGGCCGAGGCCATAATCATTTTTAGACGTCTTGGCCGGTGCCTTGAAAAAATGTTTCAAAATGTCCGGCATTATACATTCCCTCATTATGGAAATAATATTGATGGTTCATGTGGTCATTCGACTAGTAGAATACCCATGATTATGTTTTATTTTGGCATTATTTACTCAGATCACATTCTTGCCATAAAAGTATTCATGTTTATTATTGGTAAAGGCATGTGGTTTCAATTATTTACCATGATTAAAATTTATGTCATTTTCCGCTGTATTACTTACCCTTACTGAGCGTTTGAGCTCACCCCTTTTCTTATGTTTCATTTTCCCAGGATATGAAGAAGTTAGTTATGAGTGACCTAAAGGCATAATCTAGGAGGCTTGGATGTTTCTAATGAAATATATTTGTGTTGTATTTCTCTTCAAGCTATAAAGTTGAACTTATGTATGAATCTTGTTTCCAATAATACTAAACTGATCGGTCTTTCGAGACATGATTTCCCTGTGATCATGCCAATGTTATGTAATAATGCACCGACTCTGGGTAACTAGGGTTGGGGCATTACAGTTGGTATCAGAGGAAGTTTAGTACAAACCTTGGAAACTAGATTTAGATAAACTCTGATTAGAGCACATATCCCTAAGATAGACTTTGAGGATTAGTATAGAAGAATTTCCTAGAATTTTGGTATTGTAGAGATTTTGTGATTTTTCCAAGAAATACATCGCTGTCTGGATACGAGCAGGTAGAAGTGGCTCTGGCATAGATGTACCTAGGGGTAAAACCCGAAAACACCGCTTTTAGCTAGACTCGAACCGGAACTGGTGCACGACAACGGGCCTTACTGCACTCTTGGTTACGACACTCCCAAGGGATATGCTTAGGATAATTCTCATTTTCTTTATAAACTATTATGAAGGGTTTATGAGTATATACTTCCTCAAAGAAAACATTTTTTTTTTCTGATTATGGATTATATCCATAAATAGTTCAATTTATGTTAAGTGTTTTACAAGTATGGAATTATGTATTCTGATTCATAAACTGACCTAGTTTATGCCATTGTTTAGAAATGGAACCTAGTGGAAGGAATGGAAACTGTATCAATGCAAGAACTCCATGTAGATATTGCCCTCCTGCTCAAGTTAATTATAGTGGAGCTGGTGAGGCAACCGGTGCTGATCAACTAATCACCATACTGGGACAACTCACTTAGGTTATGAATAATAACCTTACCCGTATGGAGCACCCAGATCCACAGTGTGGAGGATCAATGTTAGATCACTTCATGAGGAAAAAATCACCAAAATTAAATGGGAGTACAAATCCATTAGTGGATGAGCAATGGATAAATTCTTTAGAGAAAATATTCCATGCTTTGGGGAGTAATGATAGGGAAAAAGTTATCATGGCAGTTTACCGCCTCACCGGAGATTCTGATCAATGGTGGTTATTGATTCAAAACACAAAGGAAGATGATGAATTATCAAATATGGAATGGACGGAGTTCAAAGATATTTTCTTATAAAAATACTTTCCTCATGACCATCGAGTGGATATGTAAAGACAATTTATGAGTCTGAGGCAAAAGGAGGATGAGAATGTCACTAAGTATGAGGCTACCTTTACAAGGTTAGTGAGGCATGCTGCAGATTATATAAGTAACCCAAGAAGTAAGATTGATCATTTATTTGATGGGTTAAAACCATTTATCTATCGAGCATTAGTATCACAATCCTTCTCATCATATGAAGATATTGTCTCATGTGCTATCAAGACAGAAAAGGAATTCTCTAAGTTTTATGACTTTAAATCAAAGCAAGAGAATAAGAGATATGCTGAACACTCTGGGAAAGGAAATAAGGAATCAGGGAAGAAGGGAAGAATTGAATTTCCTCCCTGTGATAATTGCAGAAGAAAGCACCCTGGTGCCTGTCTAAAAGGAAAAGGAGTTTGCTACAAATGTGGACAGAAAGGTCATCTAGCTGGTGATTGTAAAGGAAAGAAAGATGCTACCAATGTTCAATGCTACAATTACAGGGATATGGAACATTATGAAAATGAATTTCCTAAAAATTAGGGAAAATTACCTCAGAAAAGGTATAGGGATCAAGGCCAAGCTTATGCGATTACTACTGCTGAGGTTGAAGCCCCGAAAGATGTGGTGGCAGGTAATTTAATGGTTTCTTCAAGTTTAGAAAATTCTTTATTTGATTTTGGATCATAACATTGTTTAATATCTTCCCAATTTTCTAAGAAAATTAGATATTTCCAATTTGATTTAACAAGGGAGTTGTCAGTCAAAACTCCTAAGGGAAGTATCATTTCAACAAAGTTTTGTGAATTAGTCCCCATTAGAGCATATAAATGTTCTTTATCTACTGATCTCATTGTCATACCCATGACTGAATTTGATATAATCCTCGGTATGGATTGGATTTCGGACCATGATGCGAAACTTTATTATAAGAAGAAGGAGGTTACGATTTTTGATGATGATGATAAAGAACACATTATCTTTAGAGAAGAATCATTACCACCTGATTCTTATCTAGATCCACCCCCAGTAGCTCTACTAAATTCAATTATCAGGGAGGAAGAGAATGAAATAATTGTGGGTGAGGAAATGAATGTTCAAATAGAGGATGTACCTATTGTGATAGAATATATTGATGTGTTTCCAGAAGATTTACCTGGACATCCTCCAGAATGAGAAATTGAGTTTTCCATTGATTTAATTCCTGGTTCAAGGCCTATATCGAAGACCCCTTACAGAATGGACAGTGTGGAATTAATTTAACTAAAGAAACAACTAGAGGAATTGAGTAATAAGGGATTTATTCACCCTAGTGTTTCTCCATGGGGATCCCCTGTACTTTTTGTTAAGAAGAAAGACAGATCTATGAGGTTTTTCATTGACTACATGGAGATCAATTCTATAAAAATAAAGAACAAGTATCCCCTACCTCACATTGATGATTTATTTGAAGAACTACATGGAGATCAATACTTTTCAATGATTTACCTTCAATATAGATACCATCAGTTGTGTGTGAAGAAGGAAGACATTCTGAAGACAGCATTTCGAACCAGGTACGGTTATTACGAGTTTACAGTAATGCCTTTTGGACTGACTAATGCACCCTCTGTTCTCATGGATATAATGAACAGAGTTTTCAAGGAATATCTCAATGATTTTGTAGTGGTATTTATTAATGATATCTTGGTATATTCCAAAAGCTATGAAGACTATGAAAATCACTTGCGCATTATCCTAAAGACTCTTATAATACATGAATTATATGGTAAGTTTAGCAAGTATGAATTCTGGCTTCAGGAGATCTCTTTTCTTAGACATATTATCTCTAAGGATGGAATCTCTATTGATCCTTCTAAGACCAAGGCAATCCAAGAATGGCAAGCCTCGATGAGTATAACTGAGGTACTCAGTTTTATTTACTTAGCAGGTTATTATTAGCGTTTCATCCAGAATTTTTCCAGATTTTCTAACCCATTAACGAAGTTCACACGTAAAGGGGTTAAATATGTTTGGACAAAAGAGTGTGAAGAATTTTTTGAAGAACTGAAGAGAAGATTAGCCAATGCTCCTATATTGACTCTATCATCAGGGAATGATGGGTTCATTATTTATCGCGATGCATCTAAGAAAGGACTTGGTTGTGTCCTTATGTAGAATGATAGAGTTATTGACTATGCATCACAACAGATGAAAATTCATGAGCAAAACTATACTACTCATGATCTTGAGTTAGCTACTGTAATATTTTCTTTGAAGATTTGGAGACATTATCTCTATGGTGAAAAATGTGATATATATACCAATCACAAGAGTTTGAAGTATATTTTCTCACAGAAAGAACTCAACATGAGGAAAAGGTGATGGCCTGAACTACTCAAGGATTATGATTGCATGATACACTACCACCCGGGGAAGGAAAATAAGGTGGGAGATGTTTTGAGCAGAAAGGATCATGGAGTTTTGAACAAGATAAGAATTGAAAGGGATCCTATTTTAATGGATCTAGTAAAGATGGATATGGGAATCACCATGAAAGCTGTAACATAGATACTTTTTCAAATGTTTGCCAAACCATCTTTACTAGAAAGGATAAACAGTTCTCAGACCGATGATGAAGAGTTTCAAAAGAAGATTAAAGCTGTGAATGATTGGAGATTGAGTGAATTTATGTATGAAGATGGAATTTCTAAATTTGGGAGTATACTTTGTGTTCCCAATATACCTGACCTAAAAAAGGAATTGTTGGACGATGCTTACAGTTCCAATTTCTCTATACACCCTGAGAGCACCAAAATGTATAGAGATTTGAAGGAACATTTTTGGTGGGACAACAAGAAGAGAGAGATTGTTGATTTTGTCTCAAGATGTATGGGTTTTCAATAAGTGAAAGCTGGAAGGAAACAACCTAGAGGAGTCATGCAACATCTTCCCATACCTGAGTGGAAATGAGATAATATCACAATGGAATTTTTCATGGGACTACCAAAGACTCCTACAATGAACGATGCAATATGGGTTATTATTGATCATCTTACCAAGTCATCACATTTTCTTTCTATAAAGGAAGATTTACCACTTGAACGTCTAGCAAGACTAAATATTAATGAAGTTGTGAGACTTCATGGAGTAACCCTATCAATTGTTTCGGATCGTGATCCCCGTTTTACATCAAGATTCTAGAAAAGTCTATAGAAAGCCCTGGATACTGAACTCCGTTTGAGCACTACTTACCACCATCAAACAGATGGAAAATCAGAACGGACTATTCAAACCTTATAAGACATGTTGAGATCATGCTCACTTGAATTTCAGGGTATATGGGATCAATATATACCTCTGTTAGAATTTTCTTATAACAATAACATCCATTCAAGTATTCAGATGGCACCATATGAAGCGTTATATGGAAAGAGATGTCGCACACCAACCTGTTCTGATGACGTTGGTGAGAGAAAACTTGTAGTCCCATAAATGTTGGAGGAAATGATGGAAAAGGTAAAGGTAATCCAAAACCACATTAAAGCAGCTAAAAGTAGGTAGAAGAGCTATGCCGATAACCGAAGGAAGGATTTGTAATTTCAGGTAGAAGATAATGTTTTCTTGAAGGTATCACCATGGAAGGGAGTTATACGTTTCGGTAAGAAAGGTAAATTGAGTCCTAGGTACATCAGACCTTTCGAAATTCTAAAATGAATTGGGGTTGTAGCTTACTGGTTGGCAATACCGCCAAGCCTCTCCAAAGTTAACGATGTGTTCCACATATCACTATTGAGAAAATATATGCCTGACCCAATGCATGTACTCACCTATGAGGAAGTAGAACTAGAACCAGATCTATCTTATTGCGAAGAGCCTGCCAAGATTCTTGATACAAGAGAGAAAATTCTGAGAAACTGTACGACTCGTCTGGTAAAAGTTATATGGAGGAACCATAAGATGAAAGAGGCAACGTGGGAACCCGAGGAACTTATGATGAAGAACCACCCGAGTATTTTCATGCGGTAGTATTCTGAAAATTTCGTGGATGAAATTATTTAAAGTAGGGGAGAGTGTAACACCCCATGCTTCCATGGTACGATTCTCTTTGAATAATACAGTAGCGTGTGTTGTACGCAACTTCGAGATTCTAACACACCACGACCAATCAAAGTAGCCGTTATGAATATTAATACCCACTTTTTGAAATTTTATAAATTTTATCTCTCAAAATGGAATTCATTTTTGGATTCGGAATATCAAAATTAGCCTAGGGTGAAATTTTGGTACTTTTAGGATAACTTTTATATTTTGATGAATAGTGAAAATTACTAAATTTTAATTAAAAATAACTTTTTTAATAGAAATAATTAATAGTGATAAATTATGATTTTGATTGTTTTTAAAGCATATTTAGAATATATTTTTACCATTTAATAAAATGTTGGTCATTGGACATAATTTTACATTTAAAACGGACATAAACAAGTGTCAATCTTTTGATAGTTATTATTTCTTAAAAACATGCTTGTTGTTTTGACAGCAGGAATTAATTTTAAATTAATTTTTTCCACTTCTGTGTTTTGAATTTGGAGAAATGGATTCCATATTTAAAATCAGGATGTCCAAATTGTGTAAATAGGTAACTCTTAGTTTTAGACATTTTGAATAATTACGTCGTTCAATATTTTATTTACCATGGTTAGAGGGTAAATTCGGTAAATAAGGGTAAAAAATAATATTATAATAATATTAATTTACCCTAAAACGTATCCTAACCCTATTGGTTGATACATTTCTGACCATGGGAATATTTGGGTCGATTTTGGGAGCCCATGGATCCACTTGTAAGTGATAATGACACTTTATATTAATTAAGTTAAAGTAAATACAAAAATGACATAAACATATATCTTTTAGAAAAACAATTTTTACATAGGGTTATTTATGTTATATTTTCGACTATAAATATTCATTAGAAAGATAAAACAATTTACTACATAATGGTATTTTATTTATAATTTTTATGCATTGAATAAGTAAATGTATTTATGACACAATAATGATGCAGTATTTTCCTTATTAATGAAAGAATCAAATAATTGGTATTATAAATGTTAAAATAAATATAATTTAAAAGTTTTGATGATATCCAAGAATTTTATTGGTTAATATGACATGTTATAATTTCTTAAATGAATTTTTTTCGAATTAATAAAGTTTTTAATAATTTTAAAAAAATCAATTATTAAATAGTGTCAAAATCGACATAAAAGAGTTTTTAAAACAAAAATTATATTATTATTTCATATTCTATTCCTAAAAATATAAGGTTCGGCCAACGGAATTATATCATTATAGGTGTATCATTAATGGACCACTTGGAGGTCTCTTGGATGTATATAGTAATTTTATTAATAATATAATATAAAAATACAAAGTGACATGGAAAATGTCAAACTAATTATCTAAGAGTTAAAACTAAAAGATAAGGTTATTATAATGACCCAAACCTGTCTAAAATCTATTGTTTGAAATTATTTCGACCCATACCCAACTTATAATTTGAATAATCTACTTTTTAGCCATTATAAACTGAATATAAATTTATTATAAATTAATTCTTTAAGTTTTTTCTAAAGAGCCCCTCCTCCCCCTTATAAAAGGACTCCACTTCTAACCAATTCTTCACACCTTCAAAGCCTTTTGGTTCGGCCAAACCCTGCCCAAATATTTTCTCAAATTCCCTCAATTAATCCTTGAGTCCCTCCTTTGGTCAGAAAGCCAACCTAAAGAGCCCTTTTGAGCAAATCAAAAGGAAGAACCCGAAGAAGAGGTAATGTTTTCACCACCCTCTTTCAAGTTCCTTTCTTCTTCAACTTCTTCTTTATTTGTTATTTCCATTCTAAAATAATAAATCCAGGATCTTCTATATACTATGATGTTATTATAAATATGGTACAACCATATTTAGTATTCTATCCATCCCTTGAATGACATGTCACCATACGTGCATACGTACGACTTACCGTCTCCACATCGTGATGTAATTGTTATTCAATAAATTATTATTTGGATGGGTATGATAATGATGTGTAATTGAATTAAATAATAAATATAAAAATATAATGATTCTTTATATATGATATAAAATCCCATTATATATTATTTTAATATCAAAAGAATGATTTTGTCGCTCGTGCGTACGTACGGACTACCGTCTCCACGAACGCGATGAGATTCATTCCACATCGTATCCTTTCAAGACTAATTCTCATTTTATGATTAAAAGTAATGTTTAAGTACTTGATATCATTCTGGATATGAATAATAAACAACCTATCCATAACAAACATGACTTATGTAATAAAGCATATAAAGGAAAATGAATCAGTTAACACCCGAAACAACGATAATACAATGATATTATTAACAAAGCAATGTTAAAAGATCATATATGATATCATATTAATGTATTTGATTCCTGTATAATTTAATAACAATTATTTCATCATTATACAGGAGTTTAACCTACCATCAACCAAGGAAAAGTACAAGGTAAGGGTTTATTTCACAATCTCTTCATTATCCGAGGTTGTTTATACGTAATTATCTACTGGGGCCTCTTTATCATCCACATCCATGTTTCTTAAAAATGTATTTAAAAACATTCTTACTATTTTATAGAATATGGGTTAAATTCATTTATACCCTTTTTGACTTTTTATAATATGTTTATAAAGGAATCTTTCCGTCTTTTTCCAAAGAATGTCCTTTTTAACCTTTTCGACAAAATTAAGGTAAAAATGCATTTTTTTAACTTATACGGAGGGTTCGGCTATTTTCTACCATTATAAACTCATAAAAGCTTCCCTTAAAATCCTATAAGAATATTTAAAAATTAAATGTTTTATTTTATAATTATGTGACTCTTAAATTATTTCAAAATAGAAAGAGATATTTCTCTAAAAAATGGTTTTGATTTCATCTATGTCAACATCCTTTGATGGATTTTAAGTTTATTTGGAGTTGATTTGTTATGATACAAAACTTCCATATTGTATTGAAAGTTTTGTGATATGTTCAACTGTGGATGTTCTATTTTTATACCATTCATGATTTATGGTTAAAGTATTAACATTTCATATGCTAGTTTTAATACGAATGTTTATGATATGTTTAAACCTTTTCATATGAGGAATGTATTGAACTTAGTAAGTGATGGGTGGAGCCCGCTATAGCTCCTAGATACATCGGTAGGTCTCATGAGACAACTAGATGTGGAATTAGTTGAGGCCCTTTCCCAATTTGATTTATGGTTTTGGACGAGGCCTTAATCATTTTTAGACGTCTTTGCCAAGGCCTTGACAAAATGTTTCAGAATGTCCGGCATTATAAATTCCCTCATTATTGAAATAATATTGATGGTTCATGTGGTCATTCGACTAGTAGAATACCCATGATTATGTTTTATTATGGTATTATTTACTCAGCTCATATTCTTTCCATAAAAATATTCATGTTTATTATTGGTAAAGGCATGTGGTTTCAATTATTTACCATGCTTGATATTTATGTCATTTTCTGCTGTATTAATTACCCTTACAGAGCATTTGAGCTCACCCCTTTTCTTATGTTTCATTTTCCAAGGATATGAATAAGTTAGTTATAAGTGACCTGTAGTCATAATCTTGGAGGATTGGATGTTTCTAATGAAATATATTTGTGTTGTATTTCTCTTCAAACTGTAAAGTTGAACTTATGTATGAATATTGTTTCTAATAATACTAAAATGCTCGATCTTTCGAGACATGATTTCCTTGTGATCATTCCAATTTTATGTAATAATGCACCGACTCTTGGTAACTAGGTTCAGGGCGTTACAACACCCATCTTATAATCCAAACATATGTGTGACACTTGAGAAAAAAAAATCATCAAATCATAAAATAACCCATAGAAAGAAAAATAAGATTCATGAAATTTCCAAATAATCATATAAATTACCTTTGAAAAAATAGTTTTCATAGAATATATAAATGTAAATCATTAAATTTTCATAAGTAACACATGAAATAAAAAGTGTTTCATAAAAAATCTAAATAATGTCATAGATTAAATCGCTTGATACCAAAAAATTGATCACCTAAAACAATCACATAATAAAATAATAAAATACTGTGAATCAGGAAACATAAATCCAATATAGGTAGATCATTCTAAAGACAATGAAAATAAAAAATCATGAAATTATTTTTTTGAAAACACTTTTTATTCATCATTGTAAAAGTCACAATTAGAAGCCTCTTTTAAAAAGTAACATTGTTTAAGAAAAGTGAAAATAAAACCTTTCTTGGAAATTGAATTGGTTTATAAAACCTATTTACCTCGAATTAAAAAGGGAAAATAATTTAAAAGGAAGAGTCTTATAAATATAAATTTCAAATAAGAAATTATATAACTCAAATAAAGGAGTTTGAGTTACCACGTCCCGTACCTTTACCCTTAATTTACATTGAAGTTTTTTAACCTCCTATATCATAAAGATAAACATCTTAATTAAAAATATCATAACCTTATTCTTATATATTTCCATTCCCACTCTTCATTAATAATAATTCTATTTATGTATCAGATTTTTGTAATCAATTTTCAACATCGGGTGTTAATAATCTTGACAATTTTGAACTAGGTTTAAAAAATTATTTTAGGCATTCTTTTTTACCAAATATATTCATTTAAAAACCACTTATTGTATTGTAATTTATGTTTTATAAAAACTTATAATTTTATAATACCATTACTTGATATTTTTATTCGCGTTTTATGAAAAAAGTGGAAGTGAACTAGTTTTTGGTTGTTTACTAAAATTGAAGGATTTCTTTATAAGGATCAATAATTTTTGTGTTATAAAAAATGAAAAATATTAATGATACCTATTAATTATATATATCATTTATTCTAATATACTATAAACTAAAACTAACCATGTTTGGAAGAAAATGAAAACGAAACATGTTTATTCCTAGAGGTGGTTGTTCTCATAATGCGTGATTAGTATTTCCATTACTCAAAAAATGAGAGGGATGAAGGAGGATAGTAACTGATCATTTAAAAACGATAAATAAATTATAGAAATCAATTTATTTATCACACCATCATTAAGAATATCCATGAGTAGTAGTGATGAAAAACCAAAAGCGACGCTTCGGGGAGGTTGTAATCCGTGCACACTCACTAATGAAGATTATTATTTTTCATAGTAGATAGAAGAGAATAAATAATGGATATACTATTATTATAATAACATATCAAAAAATTAATTATACTGATTTTATTACTATACTATGAGTATATTTGGTTAATAAATGAAAGAATATTAAAGAGATTTTATAAAATATGTGATACCTATGTTGGGACCTTGAACTTACTCTTAATAAAGGCCTTAGATTTGAAGTACATAGGATAATTTTCAATGAACAAGGGAATCAGGGAATGTAAAGGACCTCAACAAGATAGAACTTGGTTATGGTTTCAAGGGAATTTTTAAATACTAACAGTGTATTGAAAGGGCAAGAGTGGTATCCTTTTATCAGAGATGAAAAGGGAACTTTTGGAAACACTAATCATTTTTCAATAATGTAATGACACTATTCAAGGTTCCATGGATTCAAATTAGAAAAAATTAGAGTGCGGGACAATATAAATTTGAAAATCATCGCAAAAAGTTATTTTAAAACATGTTTGTAATATTTTTGGGCCATTTCTCCTCATTAAAAGAATGTTTTACCAATTTTACTCTTTACAGGGGTAACAAATTTTTTATCCTTAGTGATTTATTATGAAATTAAAATTAAAATTAAACTAGATAACTAATTTTTACCTTCTAATTTTATATTTTAAAATCATTTTATCGTATAAAATTTCTAAATTTCTGAAAACTTAGTTTTAAAATAAACACACTTAATCATGTAAAAATAGTTTTTGAAAAAATGAAGTTTTTTATATTTAAATATATATATATATATAAGTTAAAGTTATAATTATTAATAATTTTAATGATATAAGTTGATTTATTATAAATAAAATGGAATTTATGAGGCTTTAAAGGAAATATAAAAATGATTATCTACTTGGAAAAACTTCATCCAAAGGGTAAATAGAACACAATTCTTATTAAACTAAAATTTTCATTTTGTTCTATAAATATTGAAAATTGTATTTATAAACTAAAATAATATATTAAAATTTATAATTTTATTCCTTAAATATATATTTTATTAATTAAAAAGTTTTTAAACTTTTAGAATATAGTTACATAGTGATAAAATCATAAAAATTATAATTTTCACAAAGACATTATTTTAGACTATAAATGAATCTTTTCAGAAAAAAGTAAAAAATTTATTCTATGTACATTTTCATGATAGGAGTCAAAAAATGAATTTTATTTTATCAAATTTACATTTTAAAATTTTAAAATCTAGTTTTTGAAATAATTTAAATTATAAAGAAAACAACTTTTATTATAAACTTTTTCAATATTATCTCATATTAATGATTTAACCTCTAAAGGTAATAGATATTAATGGTATATAATATTAGTTTTTATTATAGATTTATTAGTAATGTATTATTAATATGTTTTGGTTTGTTTAGATTGGGTGTAGTATGTGACACAAGTTATAGAAAAAAGTATATATTTTGAAGGATCCAAAATCTCAGACTCTTACATTCTAGCAACATCAAAAGAATTTCATCCTAAAAATTTTATTACAAGGATGGAAATAAGTGAGGGAAATTTTATCTCATATCATAATTTGGTTCCCATATAACCTCCTCAAACTTTTTATTTCTCCATATAAGTTTGACCAGAAGAGTGGTATTATTTTTTAACACCTTAACTCTTTTATCCAAGACTCCAAGAGTTGTTATTCATAAAAGAGGACATGTTCTAGTTGCAAAGCTTCTATGTTTAGTACATATGATGGATTTGGTATATAATTCCTGAAAAAATATACATGAAATACATCATTCACTTAATAAGGATGAGGAGGGAACACTAAGAGATAATAAACAACTTCGACATGATCAAAGATCCTGAAAGTACCAATATATCTAGGGGTCATATTTTTTTTCATCCAAAATCTAATGAATAATTTTAATATAGATATTATTATAAATACATTATCACAAAATTCAAACTCTAGATATCATTGATGATTATTTTCATAAATATTATATCAAATTTGTGTCACTTTTATATGATACTGAATGGTTTGAATATCCTCTGTCATTTCTTGGACAAGGTAAAGACATATCAACTTCCTCTCTGTAAATTCATCATTGCATGTTGGATTCCAACATCTCTTATTATAAAAATCCTAATATGGGTCCATATAAATGCTATAATGTATACCATCTTTACATGATAACTCTACCAGGGAGAGGTGTTGATCCTCAAATTGTTGGAAATATATCAAACAAGATATCATCATATATTGTAGTGTTTAAATTGTCATATCAGACCAAACATCTCTCTAAGGATGATATGTAGTTCTGTATCTCATATCTATCTCCAAATATTTCTAAAAAATTCTCTAGAAACTTTATGTAAATATCAGATATTAATCAAATACAATGGATAGTGGTAGTCCATCAGCCTTACCACTTCCCTTATATATATTAGCGAGTTGGTCAAGGGAGAAAACATATTTCATGGTAATAAAATGCATTGAATTTGTAAGGTGATTGACTAAAAACCATATGTCATTGTGACCTTTAGAAGTTTTGGGGACTCCTATGATGAATTCCATGGTGACATTTTACCATTTATATACAGGTATGGGTAGTGGTTGCAAAATACCTTTAGTATTTTGTCATAATACCATAATTTTATGGAATATTAAACAATGAGATATATAATCTGTGGTTACCCTCTTCATATTATACCACCAGATGTTTTTCTTTAGATATCTGTAGATCTTTATGACCCCAGGATGTATATAGAAGGATAAGCAATGTACATCATCAAAAAGATCCTTCTTTAGTTCCATTATTGATGAGACACATATATAGGTTCCAAAGATTATAATTCAATATTCATCAAAGATGAACACCAAGAATATTTCTACCATTTTATATAGTTCTATATCCTCTTTATTGGATTATTTTATCTTCACATGAATGGATAGTTGAGTAGTCACTTGGGAAAGATAATATTTATATCCTCCCTTTATTACTTAAATACTCATGATCTATAAATCCATGAGTATTGGGTCTTTTTTTAGTCATGATCATGGATATATTAGCATGGTCTTTTCTACTCATAGCATTAACCAACTTGTTTTCCTTTATAAGGTGATAATATAACAAGAAGTCATAATATTTGATTAACTCCAACTATATCCTCTAGTTCATGTTTAAATTATCCATCATGAAAATATATTTTAATCTCTTGTGTTCACTATATATATCATACTTCTCACCATAAAGGTAATTACATAAAATTTTCAATGAAAATATCACCATATCTAACTTCAAAATATGCATTGGTTAATTTTTATTATGAGTTTTTAATTATTAGGAGGAACAATCAATTACCATTTAATTTTTCATGAGGATACATCTAAATACTTTTAATGATGCATCATTATAAATTAGAAACCCATGACCATTACAGGGTAATGTAAGAATAAGTGAATTGACCAAAATTTCATTGATCTCATTGAATATTTCCTCACATTATTTCATCTAGAGGAACTTAAATCCTTTCTGTGCTAACTTGGTTAAAGGGTTATATAATCATGAAAAATTTCTCACAATGCATTAGTAATGTCCTGATAACCCAATAAAACTATGAATTTTAGTCATAGTGGGGTTTTTAAGTTATTTCTAAATAACCTTAGTTTTTATATATTTATAGATATACCCTCTCTTGTGATCACATGAACCAAGAATGATACTTTTTATATCCATAATTTCAATTTTTTAAGTTTGGAATACAACAAATCCTTACTCTAGGTTTTCAACATAGTCTTTAAGACATCTTTATAATCTTCCTCTATTTTTGAATATATAAGGATATATTCTATAAAGACTACCAAAAATTTATCTAGGTAATCTATAAATACTCTATTAAAAAGATCCATGAAGATAGTTGGGGCATTGGTAAGTCCAAATGACATCATTATAAACTCATAGTGTCTATACATTATCCATAATTCTATCTTTGGAATATCCTCCCTTTTTAACCCTTAGTTAATTATATCAATACTGAAGATAAATCTTTGATAATAATTGACATCCCTTAAGTTGATCAAATATTTAATTAATACGTGGTATAAGAAACATAAATTAGTAAACATAAAAATTATAAGGTAATGATTATAGATGAAATAACCCAAAAATATTGAATAAATTCTTCCTTAACATCTCTTAAAGTATCAATATAGGTTATTCATAGTTATTTTATGACACTTTCCTATTTTGGGGTGTGAAAAAAATATTTTCTAATTTAAAATGTAATAAAGTTTTCAACCTATGTTGTCTCTAGTGAATAGAGCAAAAAAATAAAGCCATCACCCCTTAAATTTAAGAAATTAGTGGAGGTTTGTTTTTAAATTATTTGATTTTAAAGAGAAATAAAGAAATTAAAATGAATTTTTATCCCAAATTGATGAAGAGAGTGATGGGTTGAGGGTATGATCACCTTTTTTAATTCCATCATGGTTATAAAAATCATCCCCCTCTCTTCTTATTGAATGATAAATGAAAGAATCCTCGATCAAGTTTTCAATCACCCTTAGTTGAAGGAAGTAATGGAAAACACTACTATGTGCATGAAAATTAACAAATCATTAAAAAACAACTAAGGTAAGTCCATATCATAAATTTTTTCTCCTTATAAATCTAGAAACAATTTAATTATTCCACACACGTGCCAACGATCACTACGAACTGACTAAATAACACAATCTACTTGATTGAGACAAAATATACTTGGTGAGGGGAGTTTAAAAATATTCAACCAAAGCTATAAAAAATGAATGACACCAAAAACCAAAATAAAACCACAATAAGATAATTTTACCCCATTTAAAATAGAAATCATTCAATAGAAAAAGAGAGTTTCAAATTAAATCTCAAGACTCCGACATTACAAAATAAAAACTCCCCCTCCCTAATCACTCAAAATTTTTACTCCTCAATGTGAATGGTAAGAGAGTTTAATATAGGAGAAAAGGGAATTATGAAACTAATACTACTAACTTGTCAATTTTTATTAAGGAAAATAGAAAACATCATAAGAGAACAAGTCGTACTGCAAAGTACATGTGGTCTAAGGAGGCCGAAAGTAGTAGAGGACAAGGGAATCCCCACTCACCAGGTTAACCAGCTCCAGCTTCATGGTGGTAGAATTATAAAAATAGATGGGATCTGGTGCAGAAAAATCAATAGAGTCAAGGTGGTCTATGACTTTGTTCCACTCTCACCGCGTATGAACCACCTTGGTGTTGTCACTAGTCATGCCCCTGCACTTCCAGACGATGTAATGGATCAACCATGGAATGTGGCCATTGCCTTACATGGCATTGTGGAGAATATTATAGTCGGTTTCCACCTCAGATAATATGATCCCTTTGATTTGACAAAGGTTGAGGCCATACAACATCGCATTTGCCTCCTCTTAGAGAGAAGAGCCAAGATCCAAGCGCCCCAAATATTCCATGATGACCGACCCTGCAGAGTTCCGCACCACCCCTCATCCATGGAGGATCCCCATGCAGCAAGACCCATCAGTATTGAGTCTGATCCCTCTACTGGGTGTAGACCAGTAGACCCAATGACCTTTATTATCACTACTGCTGAGAGAAATAGCACTAGCACGAGCTAGTAACCATTGAAGTGTAGGCAGCTCCTACCATCTGCTAAGGGCACGTACCATATCGAGGAGGAGGATCTTCATGTGGGAGATGATGACCTGGATGGAGGTAGAAATTCCCTCATGTCTGTCCTTATTATTTGACTTCCAGAGCGACCAACATCCTGCATGGAAGACCATGGTGCGAGCCATCTTCTCAAGGCCTCCCTCACCCACCCCATGGAACCACTGATCTAGAAAAGGCATACCTGCCATGCTTCTATCCTGAATCACTGTGAAATCACCAAAGAATTTCCACAATGGCTCGACCATTTACCTTCAAAGAACAAGTTACCCATGATCTCCTACCTATGAACTGATAAGCAGTATCACCTTGATGCCAATGCGATGCGGCAGTGCTTGGTATTCTAATCTGTGGGTAGATCCTTGTGGCGGAGCCTCTAGGTGAGAAATTTGTACCTAGGGAAAATTCCTTTGGCCTAGAGGATATCATCCCAAGCATCACTCTGTTCAGAAATAGCCAAAGTATACAAAAATTCCCTAGATAAGAAGTCCCCCGAGGGGGGAAGGGGAGAAGACACACCTGCCCGAATCGTGGTTGTGCTTGATGAGGTTAAAAGTATCCAGTTGGTCCTTATACAAAACCGCCTCAATGAATGTAGGGTGGGAGATAGTCTCCTTGACCGACATCGATGTGGTTGGGCACCTGGGGAACATAATGATACTCCTAACCAAGTTATGGTTCCAAAAAAAATGTTGCTCCTCCCAACGAGCCATCTAAAGTGAGGTTGAAGAGCGGAGATAAGAAGAGAGATCACAGACCAAAACAAGGATGTCTACCTAGCACTTGGAGATACGGGCCCAAGATGGGAATTGTTCATGATGACCCCCAGAGTGTTCGTTGTTCCAAGACTTACCATGTGGTGTTTTCATGCAAGCAGTGGAGGGTGTTGTCGAGCTTGCGCATGTTGATGCCACCTTCCCTAGTAGGACGTGCCGACCTATTTCAGAAATCCCAATGCCACTTACCTTCCGAACGAGGGTCCCAAATAAAGCATACCAGTATCTTCTCGATTCTCTTAATGATTCTCTTTGTATCTTTGATGGACGAGAGGGAATGGATGACAATATCAAGAAATACGCTATTAACCAGCATCATCCGACCCCATAATGAGAGATAAATATTATTCTAATTGAGGATACAATCTGTTATCCTACCGATAATGGAGTCTAATTCCGGAATGCGGAGCTTTCCAAGGGAAATGAGAGCCCCCAGGTACTCCATAGGTAAGGTGCCTCTGTTCATGTCAAGGTTGTTTAGGATACCAGGGATCTGGGAGGATGTGAAGTGGTTGGATATATAGAAGTTTATCATGGCATAATTGATAACATGCTCGCTCCATTGGCAGTAGTCCTATAAGATCCTATTAAAACCTATAATGTATTATAGACTAGCGTTTAGGAAAATAAAGGTGACATTCGTGAACATCAGGTGAGAAATAGTGGGGTCTCTCCTGCTTCTTCGATTGGCCATCACCTCTCCAGAACTACTACCCCTGTAGAGGAGGTCGCTGAGGACATCCTGGTATAGGATGATGATTCTCAGGGATAGTGGATCACCATACCTCAGGCCGCAGGTGGTCTTAAAGAACCTGTAATCATCCCCATAAATGTAACCATCAGCCATGAGGAGGTGAAGCACCTGAAGATGAGGCCGGTGTTCCATAGAGATAACCCCATACTTGCCATCACTTTGTTGATGAAACCCCACTCGACCTAGTCACAAGACTTATTCATGTCAAGATTGATCGCTAAATTGGAACTGTGAGCCTTGAAGTTTAAATCTATAATCATTTCTTGGGCTAGGGAAATGGCCCACTTTATTGAGCGCCCTTTGACGAACCCATATTGTTCTATGGATACCCACCTAGGAATGTGATCCGACACCCTCACATTGATGATGCTGACCAGAATCTTGTATGGGAAGTTTCACATACTCACCGACATATACTGTGCTATGGAGGAAGGATTCTTGACCTTGGGAAGGAAGACGATGGTTGTGGCATAGGTGACCCTAGGCAGATGGCCCCTACGAAAGAAGTCTTGGATGGCCTCTATGACATATATCTTCACTACATCCCCACGAGACCCTGGGAAGATGTTGGGGCCTGGGGTGCTTTCGTGGTTGTGGCTCAACATTGCTTCTTTGATCTCCCTATCTCCAGGGATGGAGTGCAGGTCCTCTTGTCCAGGGTCAAGAGCTGGTTGGGGATCACATCAAAGACCCCCCAATCTCCCCTGAATACCCATTGGGAAGGCAGGTATTGGGGCCGTCAAGGAGGTCTTTCAAGGTTTCTAGAGCCAGAGAACCCATGTTATCTCTGTTCTGAGTGTAGGTATCATCATCCAATCGAATATTAGGCTCCACCATTACTTTCCTTTATTTTATACAAGGATAGAAGTAGGGAGTGTTCCTATCTCCCTCATTGAGCCACTTGATCCTCGATTTATCCCTCACCAAGTGTTCTTTCCTGATAAGCCTATTGACCTGGTCCCCATTATTAGTGGAAAGATCTTCAAACACCTATTCATCCTAGGAATCTTCCAAGCTATTCTAAAGGTATTCCACATCATGCATGGTAGCCGAAATATCACTATCAGTAAGGTATATATCCTTCTCCCACACTTGGAGCCTTGCTATGAGCCTTCTCAGCTTATTGTGAATACTCGTCCAGTAGTCACTACTGTAAATCATGTTTTTCACAATGGTTGTATACCAACAGTTCAAAAGAACCATTGGTATAAATGATCTTTACCAACAGTTTACATTAACCATTGGTATTGATCTATAAAAATTGATTTTTCCCAACAGTTTCATCAAACCGTTGGGAAAGATTGGAAGAAAATTATTTTTCCCAACAGTTTCATGAAACTGTTGGAAAAAATAAGGAAAAAATCAGTTTTACCTGTGGTTTCAATAAACCGTTGGGAAAACTCTATCTTTCCCAACGGTTTTTAAAAACTGTTGGGAAAGATTTCCCCCAAATATAGACCAGCCGAACCCCCACCCAGCCCGATTGCAGACCGATTTCAGACACAGATCTCCTGAATTCTTCTCAACCGCGACACTCTTTCCACCCAAGATCCATCTTCAATCAATCAAAATCTTATTTCACTCTTCAAATTAGTAAGTGTTACCTTAGTTTTAGTGTTATTTATCTATTTTTTTTTTGTTTTTTATGTTTTGATTTAGGCTAAATTAGGTTTGCTATCTATGGAACCCTTGGATTTGTTTTATGTTTTTTGTTCTACACTTCAAACATGGTAAATGGTTTGTTTAGTGGGGTGATATGGTACTTTTGGTGGAATTTATTTTAGTTTAAAATTGGATTTTTATTTTGATGAATTTATGTTTCAATTTGAGGTGGGGGAGGGTGTGCAGATGGGGTGGGGGAAGATGTCGAGGGCTGTCTAAGTGGGGTGGGGGAGGGGCTATCTAGGTAGGGTGGGGAGGGGGCTGGGTTGTCCAAATGGGGTGGGGGGTAGGGCTGTTTGGGGTGGGGGAGGGGTTGTCTAGGTAGGGTGGGGGAGGGGGCTGTCTAGGTAGGGTGGTGGAGGGGGCTGGGTTGTCCAAATGGGGTGGGGGTATGGCTATTTGGGGTGGGGGAGGGGTTGTTTACGTAGGGTGGGGGAGGGGGATGTCTAGGTAGGGTGGGGGAGGGGTTGGGTTGTCCAAATGGGGTGGGGGTAGGGCTGTTTGAAGTGGGGTAGGGGATATCTAGGTAGGGTGGGGGAGGGGGCTGTCTAGGTAGGGTGGGAGAGGGGCTGTCTAGGTAGGGTGGGGGTAGGGCTGTTTGGGGTGGGGGAGGGGCTGTCTAGGTAAGGTGGGGGAGGGGGCTGTCTAGGTAGGGTGGGGGAGGGGGCCGGGTTGTCCAAATGGGGTGGGGGTAGGGCTGTTTGGGGTGGGGGAGGGGATGTCTAGGTAGGGTGGGGGAGGGGGCTATCTAGGTAGGGTGGGGGAGGGGGCTGGGTTGTCCAAATGGGGTGGGGGTAGGGCTGTTTGGGGTGGGGGAGGGTGTGCAGGTAGGGTGGGGGAGGGTGTCCAGGCAGGGTTTTCCAAGTGGGGTGGGGATGGTGTATATGTGGGGTGGGGGAGGGGCTATCTAGGTAGGGTGGGGGGATGGGTTGTCCAATTGGGGTGACGGTAGGGCTGTCCAGGTGAGGTGGGGGGGGGGGGGGGTGGCTGGGTTTTCCAAGTGGGTTGTGGGGGTAGGGGTGTCTAGGTATGGTGGGGGGGGGGGGGGGGGAGGCATTCTCATTCCTATTATGGGTGGTTTTAATCAAAAGTTATGATGTTGGAACCATTTATGATGTTGTTGTCTCTATTTAATCTCATTTCCCCTAACTTAACATTAAATTCTATATCACATTTGGTTTCTGTTTTTTTAATTTCTAGTTAAGTTATTTGTTGTCGATGATTGTCTCATGTTAATTGTTTTCAATGGTTTGGTGTAGAAATTGGGCATTTAATGTGACTTTTCTAAATGGGGGTGCCTTGAGAATACTCCAAATATTTGTTAAAAATGATAAAAGGGATTTTATTATTTAAAATGGATTTCGAAAGATATTTTCTATTAAAGTTCAATTTTATTGAATTGTTTATGACAAAATGACTTATATAAATTCTTTTTATAGAATGGACAAAAGTTTGATGTATGAAACTGATCGGATCTCAAGTGATTTTCAAAAACATTTGGAGAGCTTTATAGATTTTTCATTTCACAATGCTTCAGATAGCGGTCGCATACACTGCCCATGTTCCAATTGTGTTGGTAGACCTTGGTTGAGCCGTGAAGAAGTCAGCTACCACATAACCAAAAATGGTTTTCAAGAAAACTACTTTGTGTGGTATCACAATGGGGAGAAAATGAAATCTCAAATTGGCGATGATCGAAATGAAAGGACTGGAATGGAGAATTTGTTAGATGATCAGTTTTCGTTTATTCATCATCATGAAAAAGAAAGGATTTCAACTCAAGAAGACTTTGATATGAGGACAGCTAATGCATCTAGTGAAAATGATGATATTGATAGGGTGAAAAAATTGAATGATGCTGCCACGACTCCAGTATATCGACAATGCGATAAAATGAAAAATTTGGAATTTTTAATCCGATTGTTTCATGGGAAAACTATGTATGGGATTTCTAATACAACAATCGATTACATTCTTACCCTCTTGAAGGATTTACTTTCATATGATGTAGATATTCCTTCAAACCACTATATGGCATGGAAGTTAGTTGAGGAACTTGGATTTTCAAGAAACAAAATTCATGATTTCCCGAAAGATTGCAGTTTATTCTTGGAGGAAACCGCTGAACGAAATGATTGTATAAAATGTGGCACATCCCGCTGGAAGTCAAAATCTGATGGAACACCATCCCGCATTCCACATAAAGTAATGTGGCACTTTCCATTGATCCTCAGACTCTAGAATCTTTTTATGTCTGATGACATATCAATAAAAATGAGATGGCATGATACCGAGAGAAATAAGACAAATGATGAGTTGGTTCATCCTTTAGATGGATTTGCATGACAGAGATTTGATGCTCGACATCCTGATTTTGCAGCTGACGTGCGTAATGTGAGGCTGGGTCTTTCATGCGACAGTTTTAATCCGTTTGGGCAGATGCTTACTTCACACAACACATGGCCATTTTTTATACACATTTATAATCTTCCCCCATGGTTGTGTATGAAAAACCCTTTCACTTTTATGAGAATACTCATATCTGGTCCTTCTGATCCCAGCATTGATATTGATGTATACATGCAACCTTTAATAAAAGAGTTGAAACTTCTTTGGGATGTGGGTGTGCGCACATACGATTCATGTTCGAAAGACATATTTCAAATGCGTGCTGCGCTTATGTGGACGATCAATGATTTTCTGGCTTATGCAATGATGTCTGGATGGAGCACGAAGGGAAAACTATCATGTCCAGTTTGTATGAAGAATACACGATCTAGAAGACTGAAACATCGTTGTAGTTTCAGTTTTATGGGACATCGACAATTATTGCCAAAGGATCATCCATATAGAATGAATCGTCGAAGATTTGATAGTACCATAGAGACCGATGATCCACCTCACCGTATGACTGGAACTGATGTGCTTAAGGAATTGAAATATTTCAGTTTTTCGTTCAGGAAGGGTCAAATAAAATCTGGAAAGAGAAAGAATGTTTCCACTAAAACCTGTTACAATTGGAGGAAGATGAGTATCTTTTTTTATTTGCCTTATTGGTCAACCAATTTGTTACGTAATGCTTAGACGTAATGCATATTGAAAATAATATATATGAAATGTTGCTTTCGGTTCTTCTAAATGTCAAGGGGAAGACAAAAGATGATTTAAGATCTCAGCGTGACTTGGTGGATTGGGGCATCATACCAGAATTGCATGCTGTGTGTATCAGTAAAAATAAATGGGAACTTACATGTGCTTCATATGTGATGAAACCTACGAAAAAAAACAATTTTTGGAAGTATTAGATACTATTAGAGTCCTGATGGTTATTCAAGCAACATATCTAAACGGGTCAACATAAGAGAGTTTAAGCTAAAATATTTGAAGACTCATGATTATCACGTTCTACTACATGAGTTTCTTCTAATAGCAATCCGTCATCTTTTGTCCAATAATTTAAGGGTGGCTGTTATTCGGTTGTGCCATTTGTTTAGAGATCTTTGTGCTAAGAAGTTTTCCAAGTCTTTCTTGCAGAAAATGTTGACAGATGCCCCATTAATTTTGTGTGAGTTGGAGAAAATATTTCCTCCATCATTTTTCACATGCATGCTGTATCTGATTGTCCATATTCCCACTGAAATACTTCCCGGAGGACCTGTTTCATTTTGTTGGATGTATCCAACTGAAAGAAATATGTTCACATTAAAGTCTTATGTCCGAAACAGAAATCATCCTGAAGGTTCTATTGTGAACGGTTACCTGGCTCAATAATGTATAGATTTCTGCTTGATGTATTTGACTGATCTCACTACAATATTGAACAGACCAATGAGAAATGAAGAAGAACAGTATGAGAAAATTGAACCCAGTTTTACATCACTTCCTCAAACAGAAGGAATTCCTGGATCATATACATTGAAGACATTAAGCCATGAAGAGAGGGAGATGACACATCGCACAGTTTTGTTCAACTGTGATTTGTTCGATGACTATATCAGGTAACTAAATTGATTATGTATATCTTACATATATATCTGTTAAACTATTCATAATTTTTATCTACAGGGAACATCAAACAATGATAAATAGGAAGCATCGTTCTTTATCTTTGAGAAGGAGAGAGACTTTGCATAGCAAAGAGTTTTCTGCTTGGTTAAAATGGAAGGTACAAATATTACTGTTTAAATTAATTATTTCAATATTTAATTATGTTTAACATTCATTTATATTGCAGGTATTGAGTTTGTCTACTGACTCGGTCTCTGAGAAAATAATTGCTTTGTCTTTTGGTCCTAATACGGTGGTTCGTGACTGTAAATCAATTGTTATCAATGGGTACAAATTTATTGTCACTGAACGAGCAAAGAACATGAGAACACAACATGATTGTGTTATGGTTACTGCCAAAATATATTGTTATACCAGTGCATCAGATAGTAGACCGCGATTTGAAAATGTGGGTTATTATGGAGTCGTTGAGAAAATAATAATATTGGATTATTACTCTCATGGACAAGTCACAATGATGAAATTCCATTGGTTTGATTCGATGATGAGACATGGCACATTTATTGATGATTCTGGATTTTGAGTAATTAATATGACTCTCACTCTTGCTACCAAAGAACCATATGTGTTGGCATCAATGGCTAAACAAGTTTTTTATGTCAAAGACCAACTTCGACCTGAATTTGGTGTCATAGTTGAAGTAATTCCAAGACATATTTTTGATGATGGTGATGATGGAATTGACATTGTCCCTATTGCCATTGGAACCAATCCATTTATTTCTTTTGATGACTCCAATAGCTCAATCGTCAAAGTTGATTATGAACCTGAAGTTGTGGTTGAAAATATATAGAATCATTCATCCATGTTCTCAATTCTTTTGGTTTACCTCGAGTTGGGTTGTTAAGGTTGGTAATATTCAAATTGATTTAGTATTGATCACAAATATGTTTTAGCTGACTTGACCATTATTAAAATTTTCAATGTTTATTGGTTGCTGTTTTATTTGAATTGTATTTTCTAATTTGGAATTGAATTGTATTCAAACCTAGTCAAACAATATTTCTAACTTAGTGAACATTACAACTTGTATGATTTATTAAATTAATTCAAGCTATTCTAAAACAATTGATAGTTAAATTACCAATGAATCCCCCTATTTCCTCATATATTTAGTTTTTTGGTTTACACATTAGTTTCATTTTTCTAATTAATTACATATTTGTTTTCAAAAGCAGGAAATGCAGCCAATTGAAGAGAGACGAAGGAAAAAAATGATGGAGAACAATCGTCGGATGATGGAGATGGGCGTTCCACCATTAGTGCCTATAGTGAGTACTTTATTTCAAATATATATATATTTAAAGAATATATAATGTCATGTGATTAATTTTTTTTGCAAACATTTTTGCAGGATCCACCTATACGTCGACAGTTATTCGACGAGGATCCTAGTACTGGTCCTAGTACTCAGGCCGGTGGTACGAGGAGGGTTTGTACCATTGGTGGACGATCAGCTGCGCGTGCCCGACTAAAACCTTCCCCTCCCATTGACATGTCATCCTTCCCACATTCTAATCCCAGTGTGTCGTTAGGGACACATGGGATATTTAGGCCTCCAATGTTTTCGCTACCTTCTGCATCTTCTGCCCCATCATTTTTACATCCCATGATGATTCCCACTCCCCAGTCAGAATCCGGTCATACTGCTGTCCCATCTTTTTTTCCTTATACTTCTGTCTCTCTGAGCTTCTATATTCCATCGTCTTCGACTTCTGTTCCACCACAGGGTGTTCCATCAGTTTTTGTGGATCCGACGACGCTCAGCGATCAGACTGGCACATGTATATTTATAAAACCCTAACAAATGTTTATAGCAATATTTATTTTCATTATAACATGTTTTGATAAAATATTTGTTTTTATTTCATGACAGATACATCTACTGACAGGAGGCGGGGGCGGGGGCGTACACGCATGCGTTCGGTGTGGAACCGCCGCACACAGGTTATTGTGGATTACAATGAAGACAACCAAATGGTTGAGAAATTAGGGCAGCAATGTTGGAGTTTTTTGGCGATGCTTTCCAAATACTCTGACATCATTACCATCAGCCCGCTGTCGTGGAGACATTTGCCACATGAGGTCAAGGATAGATCTTGGGCAGAGATATGGGTAAAAAATCTGTTTTATTTAATGCCATAAATTATTTTTGTATTAATATGAATTAATATTTTGATGTCAGCTTCGATTTAATTTTCTCGATGGTGAGGGTGCTCGAGCGGAACGTCTAAAGGATTTAGGCGAGCATTGGAGAGCCTACAAGCATGAGTTGTATATTAGCTGGCATGCTAGAGTTGGCACTGAATTAGAGGCGGTACCAGTCGTGGATGATTGTCCTATAGAGCAGTATCGTCAGATGATTACTCATTGGACGAGTACCCAGTTTAAAGTATGAATTACATTTGAGGTATTTAAATAATAACTTTCATATTTTGCATTAATATTATCATTTGAATTATCAAATTTTATTTATGAATCATCTGGAAAAAATAAAAAAAACATTGATGCAAAAAAATACCTCCACACACTAGGACGTACGACGATGCCAGATCATGAGAGGAAGCAGGTAATATGACAATTTTTTATAAGTTTTAATTGTGACTTACATTTTCTTTTGTTTTCTCAATTATTTAATCGTTTGCTAAAGTTTTTATATAACTTTAGTTTTCAATGTCATTGTAGTGGAAAATATAGAATATTGAAGGACGTGTGCCTCGAGAAAAACTGTTTTTCTTGAGTAGACGGAAAAAGGATGGAAGTGCCGTCAACAAAGCGACTCAACAGAAGATTGTAAGTTTTAATCTGTTGATTTTATTTTTTAATATCTATTTTGTAACTTAATAATATATTTATATTTGTAACAGGTTGATTTAGAGGCCCTCGATGCCCAAGAACCAGAAAATTTTGGGCCAACAAATCACTTACATCAGGTGTTGGGAGAGGAGCATCCTGGCAGAGTATGCTACCGACCTAGGATAGCCCCGACGAGGTATTGGCCCTCCTCAGGTACAAGCTGTAGTTCCACCGAGCTGCAACAAGTTAGAACATAGGTAGAACAAGCTGAGAAAAGGTCCACAGAGACAGTAGAACAGTCTGCTAGGGAAAATAGTGCGTTTATGAAATTTATTGAAGTTCTACGTCCAACACTTCCAGCAGAGGCCAGCCCAGCTTTTGATGAGTATATGTCTTCGATACGTTCTATATATGGTGCACCAGGTGGCAGTTCTAGTGGTGGTCAGAACGATTTCCATCTTGACGATGATGATGGCGAGGAGTCTGATGCGGAAAAGGAGGGAGAGGAGGAGGGAGAGGCGGATGGCGAGGGCGAGGAGGGCGAGGGCGAGGAGGAGGGCACTGAGGAGGGCAAGGACGATGATGGGGATGAGGACGAGGGTGATGATGATGGTGATGATGGTGATGGTGATGTGGGACAAGTTGATCCTTTACATTTTTGACTGATATTACTGAGATTTGATGTTAAATCTTTTCTAGTTGTTGGTATTATCCAGACCCGTAGTATAGTATTGGAGTTGATTTATTTTATATTGCCTGTTTTCATGGATGTTGATGTCTTTTAGTGGTTGTGTGTTTGTGAACCCCCCTCCTTCCTGGAACCTGGACAACCCCTCACCATCCTCCTTGGACCCCGGACACCCCCCCGGACAGCCCCCAGACAGCACCCCGAACAGCCCCCCGGATAGCCCCCCCCACCCTCCTCCCTGGACCCCAGAAAACCCCCTGGACAGCTCCCCAGACAGCCCCCCGAACAGCCCCCCACCCTCCTACTTGGACCCCGGACAACCCCCCGAACACCCTTCAGACAACCCCCTGCACAACCCCCCCACCCTCCTCCTTGGTCACCGGACAGCCCCCCGGGCACCCACCGAACAGTCCCCCAGACAGCCCCGCCAGACAGCCCCCCACCGTCCTTGATTTCATTTAATACTAAACAATCTATAATATGTATTTTATTTATTTTCATCATGATAATCAATGTAAATCACATTTATGTAGGACCCCAGGACACCCTGAGAGGGGAGGGGTGAATCAGGGTGTCAACTTTTTCTTCTTAAAGTTGTGGATCTTGTTCCCACATTGATAGGAACTACTTAAACCTGTATGATGGATATGATCAGCAATGGAACATTCATATGCAAAGAGATAACACAACAATTTTACTTGGTTCACCACTAAGGGCTAAGTCCAAGGAGCATACGCCGACAAGTTTCCGATCGTACAAAATTTCACTAATCTTCACTAGTAGTGGATTACAATGGTTTGGGCACAGTCACTCTGTCCCGGGCTCACTACCTTTACAAAAGTTCAGGGATAGCTCACTGCGACCCTGAGGTCACTCCCGTTGACTCCCCCTGGCTCACTGCCGATGGTGAAGTCTCGCTCAGTTTATAGACGCGAAGGTCTCTTCAATAGATTTGCATTGAAGTCTTTGTCTCCTGTTCAACATGAGACTTTGCTTGCATTAGGGTTTAGAGTTGATGCTCTTTTCAGTTCAAACCTTCTTATTTACTGCAATGACTAATGCACTAGATCCTCTTGTCTTTGTTTTCCTGAATCACAACCACTGATGTGATTACTCAATAAGTGAAGATCAGCTTACTTGGAATTGTCAGAATCAGTTCTCCATGTATGCATGAGATCATGCATTTATCATTTAGATTTCCTCTTTAATATCACTTTTCACCGAAAGTATCAGGAAATCATTCAGCTTTTGTGCAGCTCCAGAAAGATGGGCGTGCTTCAACAATATTTGGCAGTCTCCTCAAAGCCCGGCACGCAAGTCCCAACACGGCATGCAAGTCCCAATACGGCGCGCAAGTCCTCGGCGCGTGAGTCCAAACTGGCGCGCAAGTGTCACCAAAGCACATGTGCAACACTACCTTCTGGAACTTCAAACCTGCGCGACTCACTTCCTTTCTCGCCCAAATCACCTTGGGCGCGCAACCATCAATCGGCGCGCAACTTCTAAGAGCTGGCGCACAAGTCTCTCCAAACCACTTGCGCGACCACTCACCACTTGCGCGACTCCTACACCTGCGCGACGAGAGCTCTGATTTTCTCTAAGGGTTGAGCTCGTAGGAAATGAGGAGGGGTGGTCCAGTATTTATAGGCATTTGGTCAACCTGCACGGCGGCACGCAAGTCACCCCTCGGCACGCAAGTCCCGGCGCGCAGCTCATCTCTCCTAGCCTCTGTCGCGCAACTCACTTACGTGACCCAACCAATACTTGCACGACCTTCTTTCCTTTGCCATATTTTGAAGTTTTGATCTTGAAAAACAATAGGCACGCATGTTTCCAATCCTTCTAGGCATTGGCGCGCAAGTCTCTTCATGGTGCGCAGGTCACTTGCGCGACCAACCCAACACTTGCGCGACCCTCTTCCCTTGGCCATTTGATCATGTTCTGATATTGAAAAACATTAGGTGCGCAAGTTCCCTTTTCTTCATGTACACGGCGCACAAGTCTCTTTGCCAAAAACAGTTTTCTCCATTTGTCGATTTTCAGGCCCATAAATTTGGCAAACACTGGAAAACGGGGCCACCTTATATCTTCTCTTTTTGTACCGCCTCCAGATCATCCATTCCTTTGTCGACGTTCTTGAATCAAACATGGATCGTTAACCACAACCCTTGAACTCGACATGCCACCATGGAATCTCCTTTGTCAACAAATTTGAATGTTGTTTGTTTGCTTTGTCAACCTCAAACACACTTCTTCTTGGTGATTTCTATCCTTCAGCAACTCTTCTGCTTTCATCAAAAACTCCACTATCGTGATATGTATTCTTTGAAGGAAAAACTTTAGCATCATCATCTTCTGTGATAATGTGATGTGCATGGCTATCTCAGAGTTCCAATCCCCGCATGGCCATCTTAGAATTCCATTCACTTTCATATTGTCTTCTTCTTCAACCGTCATGATCTACTTCATACCGAGCATATGATTCAATTTTTCAAGAAGTCTCTTGCATGGTTCTCATGCAATCATGAGTAATTGCATGGTCTTCATCAAAACCCATGGTTCTCATGCAATAATGAGGAATTGCATGGTATTCGTCAAAACCCATGGTTCTCATGAAATAATGAGGAATTGTATGATCTTCGTCAAAACCCATGGTTCTCATGCAATAATGAGGAATTACATGGTCTTCATAAAAAACCCATTATTCTTTAATCATCCACAGATAGATTACTCCTCACTTATTCATTGTTGTAAAAAACGTGTCACCTTTGACACATGTTCTTTGAACTTATGATCAGTACAAAAATCATCTGAATTTCCATTCCTCCATTTCATTGGAGTACTTATTGATCTCCTTCATTTTGACCTTCATTGACATCTATTGACAACAAATACAACCTTATACACAAAGTGGTTCCAACAATTTACACATCTAATCAATATCATAGATTCTTGGTATGTTATAAAAGAGATTTATTCATTGGGCATGACATTGTTAGTTCCGAAATGTTTCATAGCATGATAAACTAAAATCTAATCCCTACTAATAATGATATAAAAATATTCTATATGAATGTCCACAAGATTTTAAGTAAATTTCGTTCCACTAATAGACCCATGAGGATTCTCATAAAATGGATAGCATTTTAAGTACATACGGAAAACTGACCAAACGCATTCGGTTTCCGTTGACACTTTAGGAGAACGACCCATGGGTCATATGTGACGTTTACGAATCAACCCTGCCTCAATCTGAGGTGCAGTGTGGCCGGCATTACTCAAAGTGTCTGTCTTTTGTTTCAAAAGGACGTCATTTTAATTGAAAAACATCAACTGCCATATCGGAAAAACCGACCAAACACATTCGGATTGTGTCGATAGTTTAGCACAACGATCCACGGGTCATATGTGATGTGTACGAGTCAACCCTGCCTCAATCCAAGGCGCGGTGTGGCCGACACCATTCAGAGGGTCTCTCTTTTGTTTAAAATGGACAGGATTATGAGTGAAAAGAACAACTGACATACGGAAAACCAACCAAACGCATTCGAAATGTGTTGATGCTTTAGGAAAACGATCCATGGGTCATATATGACGTGTACGAGTCAACCAGGCTCAATACGAGGGCACAGTGTGGCCGGGATCACTCTAAGTGTCTCCCTTTTGTTAAAATGGACAACATTTTAAGTACATACGGAAAACCGACCAAAACGCATTCGGTTTCCATTGAAACTTTAGGAGAACGATCCATGCGTCATATGTGATGTGTACGAATCAACATCGGCTCAATCTGAGACGCGGTGTGGCTGACACCACTCAAAGTGTCTGTCTTTTGTTTCAAAAGGACGTCATTTTAATTGAAAAACATCAACTGACATACGGAAAAACCGACCAAACGTATTAATATTGTGTTGATACTTTAGAAAAATGATCCATGGGTCATATGTGACATGTACGAGTCAACCCCTCCTCAATCTAAGGCTAGGTGTGGCCGACACCATTCAGAGTGTCTCTCTTTTGTTTAAAATGGACAAGATTTTGAGTGAAAAGAACAACTGACATACGAAAAACCGACCAAACGCAATCGAAATGTGTTGATGCATTAGTAAAACGATCCATGGATCATATGTGACGTGTACGAGTCAACCCGGGCTCAATCCGAGGCACGGTGTGGCCGGGATCACTCTAAGTGGCTCCCTTTTGTTTAAAATGGACAACATTTTAAGTACATATGGAAAACCGACCAAACGCATTCTGTTTCCGTTGAAACTTTAGGAGAACGATCCATGAGTCATATGTGATGTGTACGAATCAACCCCGCCTCAATCTGAGATGCGGTGTGACCAACACCACTCAAAGTGTCTGTCTTTTTTTTCAAAAGGACGTCATTTTAATTGAAAAAACATCAACTGGCATACGAAAAAACCGACCAAACACATTCGGATTGTGTCGATAATTTAGCATAATGATCCACAGGTCATATGTGACGTGTACGAGTCAACTCCGCCTCAATCTGAGGCACGGTGTGGCCGACACCATTCAGAGAGTCTCTCTTTTGTTTAAAATAGACAGGATTATAAGTGAAAAGAACAACTGACATACGGAAAAACCGACCAAACACATTCTAAATGTGTTGATGCTTTATGAAAACGATCCATGAGTAAAATGTGTCGTGTACGAGTCAACCTGGGCTCAATCTGAGGCACGGTGTGGCCGAGATCACTCTAAGTGGCTCCCTTTTGTTTAAAATGGACAACATTTTAAGTACATACGGAAAACCGACCAAACGCATTCAGTTTTTGTTGAAACTTTAGGAGAATGATCAATGGGTCATATGTGACGTGTAAAGAATCAACCCCACCTCAATCTGAGACGCGGTGTGGCCGACACCACTCAAAGTGTTTGTCTTTTTTTTCAAAAGGACGTCATTTTAATTGAAAAACATCAACTGGCATACAGAAAACCGACCAAACGCATTTGTATTGTGTCGATACTTTAGAACAACGATCCACGGGTCATATGTGACGTGTACGAGTCAACCCCGCCTCAATCTGAGGCGCGGTATGGCCAACACCATTTAGAGTGTCTCTCTTTTATTTAAAATGGACAGGATTATCAGTGAAAAGAACACGTGACATACGGAAAACCGACCAAACACATTCGAAATGTGTTGATTCTTTAAGAAAATGATCCATGGGTCATATGTGACATGTACAAGTCAACCCAGGCTCAATCCGAGGCACAGTGTGGCCGAGATCACTCTAAGTGGCTCCCTTTTGTTTAAAATGGACAACATTTTAAGTATATATGGAAAACCGACCAAACGCATTCGGTTTCCATTGAAACTTTAGGAGAACGATCAATGGGTCATATGTGACGTGTAAAAATCAACACCGCCTCAATATGAGACGCGGTGTGGCCGGAAACACTCAAAGTGTTTGTCTTTTGTTTCAAAAGGACGTCATTTTAATTGAAAAACATCAACTGGCATACGGAAAACTGACCAAACACATTCATATTGTGTCGATAATTTAGAACAACGATCCAAGGGTCATATGAGATGTGTACGAGTCAACCCCACCTCACTCTGAGGCGCGGTGTGGCCGACACCATTCAGAGTGTCTCTCTTTTGTTTAAAATGGACAGGATTATCAGTGAAAAGAACAACTAACGTACGGAAAACCGACCAAACGCATTCGAAATGTGTTGATGCTTTAGGAAAATGATTCATGGGTCATATGTGACGTGTACAAGTCAACTCGGGCTCAATCTGAGGCACAGTGTGGCCGGGATCACTCGAAGTGGCTCCCTTTTGTTTAAAATGGACAACATTTTAAGTACATACGGAAAACCGACCAAAAGAATTCGATTTCCGTTAAAACTTTAGGAGAATGATCAATGGGTCATATGTGACATGTACAAATCAACCTCGCCTCCATCTGAGACGCGGTGTGGCTGGTACCACTCAAATTGTTTGTCTTTTGTTTCAAAAGGACGTCATTTTAATTGAAAAACATCAACTGACATACGGAAAACCGACCAAACGCATTCGGATTGTGTCGATACTTTAGAACAATGATCAACGGGTCATATGTGATGTGTAAAAGTCAACCCCGCCTCAATCTAGGGTGCGGTGTGACCAACACCATAAAGAGTGTCTCTCTTTTGTTTAAAATGGACAGGATTATCAGTGAAAAGAACAACTGACATACGGAAAACCGACCAAACGCATTCAAAATGTGTTTATGCTTTAGGACAATGATCCATGGGTCATATGTGACGTGTAAAAGTCAACCCGGGCTCAATCCGAGGCACGGTGTGGCCGGGATCACTCTAAGTGTCCTCTCTTTTGTTTAAAATGGACAACATTTTAAGTACAAACGGAAAACCGACCAAAACGCATTCAGTTTCCGTTGAAACTTTAGGAGAACGATGCATAGGTCATATGTGATGTGTACGAATCAACCCCGCCTCAATCTGAGAGATGTGAGTGGTGGCCGGCACCACTCAAAGTGTCTGTCTTTTGTTTCAAAAGGACGTCGTTTTTAATTGAAAAACATCAACTGACATACAGAAAACTGACCAAACACATTCGGATTGTGTCGATACTTTAGCACAACTATCCACAGGTCATATGTGACGTGTACGAGTCAACCCCCGCCTCAATCCGAGGCACGGTGTGGCCGGTATCACTCCAGGTGTATGTATTTTGTTTAAAATGGACATCATTTCAGGTAAAAATATATGGTATATGAAAAACCGATCAAAATATGAATTGAATTCCGGATTCCACATATAATTGTCATCTCAAATTTAAATTGAATTTTAAATGAATTATGTATGTTTATAATTACGTTATGAATTCTAATTTAATTATGGGTGTGTATAGTTACAAGATGCATTATATGTTAAATGTGTATGAATTTGTTCTCTATATGTATGTGTTAGTTGGTTATTGTAGGTACAATAATTGTATATGTATGTGTTAGTTTATTGCAGGTACAATAATTGGATTGAAAATGAGAGGAATGCACAAAATGAGACCACCTGGTGGGAAAATTGCAGACCTGCTGTGCAAATTGCAAGCTGCTGTGAAATTTGCACAGCATAGGGTATGCCAACGGTTTTAATCCATTGACATAGCATCTCTGGTCTTTTTTTACCAACGGTTAATAGAACCATTGGTAAAAAACTTTTCCCAACGGTTACAAACCGTTGGGAAAGAGGAAGACAGCTTGGGTTACCCAACGGTTCCAAACTATTGGGAAAAAACCTTTCCCAACGGTTTGGCAGAACCGTTGGGATATGTTAATTTTTCCCCACCCTATCCCAACGGTTCACTGTAAACCGTTGGGAAAAGATTTTCCAACGGCTTACTTCCCTAGGGTTTGAAGAACCGTTGGGATAGGTTAATTTTTCCCCACCCTATCCCAACGGTTCACTGTAAACCGTTGGGAAAAGCTTTTCCAATGACTTACTTCCCTATGGTTTGTAGAACCGTTGGTATAACATATACCAACGGTTCTGAAGCCTTTCCCAACGGTTTAGAACCGTTGGGAAAGACTGTATCTCCAGTAGTGAGTGCCCCAGTGTGTACTCGCTCCATTAGTCCCTAACCAGGTCATGGAAACTCGGCCGGCTGTCCCATTGATGATGATATTGAAATATTTTGCACTGATTCTGTCCCGAAGACAGGGAGATCAAGATAGGGTAATGGTTAGATAAACCCTGAACCAGATGTCTTACCTTGGTGTCAGAGAACATAGATATGGCATGCACATTGGCTAAGCAGTGGTCCAGATGACTCCCTGACTAATGCCTCCCTCTCTAGTTGTTACACTATGTGAACCCGTCGCCCGAGAAGCCGAGGTCAGATAGCCCTTCCCCAGCCATAAAATGGATGAAATCCATGCTCTCCTTCCTAAGAAAAGGTCATCTCCCTTTCCTATCCTCTGGCCTAGCCACCACATTGAAATTCTCCTCGACGATCTAGGGCTGGTTCCCAGGATCCAAGGAGTTGAGGTCCTTCCAGAGGGATTGCCTTTACTGGGAGTCATAGCTCCCGTAGAAGAAGGATATGAAGAGAGAGATACCACCTCGTACCACCCTTTCTGTGATGAACTGGTCACTGGCCTGAACTAGGTCCACAGATAGATTCTTGTGCCAAAATATCCAAATGTGTCTATTAGTGGGGTCGGCATGAATGCACCCATGCAGACTGATATTCTTGGCAAGGTCGTTGATCCGAGAGAGACTCTGTTTGTGCTCGAGGATGGTGACGATGGAGACCGAGCTGCTTCTGATCTGGTTAGCGAGGAAATCTACCTTAACCTGAGATCCTATACATCGGACATTCTAAATGATTACCTGAATCATTTATTGAACATGGATATGGGATTGGCCTCATAACACATGGCCTTTTTGAAGGGGGAGTGTGCTCCCTCCTTTAGGTTCCCTGATCGTGATCGAGTGCACACTCTGATACCCATGGCCGTCATTAGGGCACCAGGAGAGGAATCTCCACTTTCGTGAGTAGGATAATTTCCTCTAGCACTAGGTGTGGACATACAGAGCCTCTCTTGAATCATGGCCCTTAAGAAAGGGGAGTCGTCCCTCGGGTACAACAAGTTATCCGGGACAAGTAGGGTAGGCCTCTCACCGAGTGAGACTACCTGGGATACAGATATCATATCTGTTGGGGCAGGGTCCCCTGGTGAGCGCACTAACAATGGGAAGGAGGTGGAAGGTAGGGCCAATATCTTCGGATTCCTGACCACCCAGTGTGACAGACCCTCCCCTATGTAGGACCCGTATGACAGTAGGAAGAACAACATAAGGAGAAAAGAAGAAACCATCCGGGGATGGATGCACAACTCTGGGTATAGGGTCAGCTATGACCAGATACATATGCATCCCTCTTGAAGGCAATGGATAGAAGGATAACTCAGATCCTGGAGCAGAAGTGTGTATATCTACCTCCGAAATATCGACAGGAGGAGGGTCCACACCTTGGGGAGCCTCGCGAAGAGCAGCAGCAGAGGTGGCCATCTGCAGGGGCCAGGCCTTGGGGTGACTGTCCTTATGCCAACGACGTCTACAAACCAGCAGGGAGTGACCTTGGAGCATGAAAAAGGAGAAATACCTTGGGAAGACCGGGAAGGAGATGGCCTGGCCCTAGGAGACTCCATCTTGCACCTCAAGTGAAAGCCGATCAGAAATGGGAGTGGATATGTCCATCTTTACATAGATACGGGCCGTTGACGCAACATCATAGCACCTAGTACTATCGTTGGCACAAAGAAAACCACCCAGAGAGTCACCAATTTCTTTGAGGAAACCACCATTCTGAAACGACAAGGGGAGACTAGGAAGGCTGATCCAGACCGCGACATGTGAGCTCTCCTTGCCCTTGTGGACATCCAGTGACCAACGAGCCAAACTGAAATGCCAGCGACCCTGGGATCTCGGAGCCTTGCAGCACGCAGAAAAAATATCTTCCTCCAAGGCAAAGAAAAGGTAGAACGAGTTCCTGTAGACCGACGAGATCCGTACCAGAAACTGGAGGCCCCAAGAGGCTTTGAAGCACTGAAAGGAGGTGAGGGGAGGTTTTGCGGATCCAAAGCGGGCGACGAGCGTCCACTTGAGGCATGCCTCCACCTCTTGAAACACTGATAAAGGGAAGTCAATGGAGACACCTGAGCCAACTCTCGAAATCTTAGGGGGATCCAAGCGTACCTCCAGGAAGTAGGATGATGGGAGGGCCCCACTTGAGCCACATAGAGTATCTCTCAAGCATAGAACCTCCTTCTTGTTGAATCAGTATATGTGTAATACTGATTAAGATCGTAAAAATATACTCATATGGATATACTTACAGAGGGGGTGAATTATAGTTTTAAAAAACATAGTTTAAATGAATTAAACTAAACAAACCCTGTGCCTCTTTAAGTAATATTATCACACTCAGACCTCAGTTTGATGAAAAAAGTCACAGAATCATAAATATAATCAATACGACTAAATGAGAGTATAAATGATCAGAATCACTGCAGATTTGATTAATAAGGGTTCATAATTATAATAGTATAGATAAGACTAAAAAATAGAAATATGAATACATTATTTAACTTTCAATTATATGTGCAGTAGAATAAAAAACTTGTAGGCAACAAGTAATAAAATATCTAACAAAATAAATAATAAATTTAAATCTATTAAAAAGATAATTCTTTTAACATAAAGAGAATGGTATTCTATAAACTAGACTAAAGGTATCCAATATTTTATAATTATAGAAAATTTCATCTTTCCTTATCAAGGAAATCTGTCGATATGATGATCAGAATGACTCTGTCTTCTTATCCTCGAAAGCCCTCGATATGATGATCAGATTCTCTATCTGCCTAGCCCTGGTAGCCCTCAATCCAATGGAACAAATTATCTATCCTCCTATTCCAAGAATAACTCAATCGTAACGATGATTGGATACATATTACAATTAATAATTTATTAAGGAGACAACCTGAAAAAGTTTACTTAGAACTATAAAACTCTAAAAAATTACGAAGACTAAGAAAAATATGTTCACACTAAGAAATATTCAGAGCTCTCACAAAATGGGGAATTGAAAATGAAAATAAGCAGATCCAAACTCTTTGATTGACTTGGTATTTATAGGAATATTTCTAATGGTCATATTTCTCTCCCAATGGTCATATTTCTTGGAGTTCATCGCAAAAACTTGGACACCTGGCACTCGACGTCTCAAAACGATATGGCATAACTGAATGTCTGGGGTCGTATTAGTTTACACCCTTATAATTTAAAATATTTCCTTAAATTAGAAATAAGTTTTTCGTATTCTGATTTTAAGCATAGTCAATCTGATGGAATTCCTTAAGACTATCAATACGATAATCTTTATGAGTATTATTCTGGTATTTATCAGAACCATTCTTAGTCTGATGTTTAGGAATTTGTCAGCATGATAAAAAAGAAAAAAAGTCTAACAATTGATCTGATAAAGGTGAATCTAATGTTTATTAGACACATAGTCATTATGATAATCATAATGAAGAATGTAAAGTATATATCTATAATACTTTAGAACTTATTCTTAGTATGGTAAAATATAATGTTTTCTACAATAACATTCTGAAACACTTTGGACATAAACATTTAGTAAATATGTTTTTAACAAAGAGTTTTTGATTGAAAAAAAGGAAAATAAAAGTAAGAAATATAAATTTTGAGTGAATAATCTCCCCCTTTTTGGAATGAACAAACCTCAAAACTTAAATGAAAATAAATTTGAAAAACTTATAGTCCCTTTTCTATAAATTACTTTGTATTCAGAGTTAATACATAAACCTTAATTTTCCATGAGTTTATAACTTTTATGAAGACAATGGACATTATGATGTTGAATATTATTAACTCCCACTTAGGATAATATATCCTTTTTAGGATCATATTCTACCTTTTAAATAAATATCTCTCCTTTTGTAAAAACTTTTACCACATTATCATTTTTTCCTTTAAAAAAATCTTCACTTAATTTTAGAAAATATAAATCTTTCTATAAAATTCAATGATTTTTTGATTTTTAAAAAGGAATGGGGGAATATAATTTTAATTTTCCAGAAAAGATAGAAAAAATACAAAAAAATATATAATGAAATAACTAATCATCCTAAAAAAATTGATTGTACATTTAACCAATCATAATTACAAAAAATTGAAACAAATCTAAATTGGATGAGAATTGAATTTATATATTAAAAATATTTTAAATGCTTTCCAAAAATAGATACAATGAGAGTTCAAAAAAATAAATCATTATTCATCAAGGATTTTACAAATTCATTGCTCTTCTTGAACTAATGTATGTCCTTCTCAATATTCTCTACCTTCCCTTCCCAAATCCAAATTTTTTTCATACAATTATTTATTCTGATTCTTCAATAAATTCCTCTTTGTAAGATTTGGGTCTAATAAACTCCAAATGAATATATCAGATCTTTCCTTTTAGAGTATTTACTTCCTCAGTACGATTATCATTTGTTTCCATGAAGTTTTCTATAAACATGACTTTTTTCTGACCATGACTTTTGATAACTGATTGAAAAATTTAGTCGATTCATCCATGAGTTTCTTCATATCATAACAATTCTCATCATAAAATTTGAGATTAGCATCAACTTTATGGGACCATTTAACCATATTATTACATGAATTTTTATGATTTTGAGAACTTTCTTGGAAGACATTCAACTCAGATTCAGTGTGAATTAACTTTTCTGTTAAAACCTTTATTGAATCCAATTTTTCATTAAGAATTTATTGAATAAATCTGAATAAAGATTTAAGTTTTCAAAAATAAGAAATATTTCCTTATAACATTTTCAATTCATGAATTATATAATCAAATCCTTCACAAGCAGTGGTTCTAGTTGAATTCGATTTCTCTTGATGAACCTAAAAAGGTTTTATTATTATTATTTTCACATCTTATTTTCTTTTAACTTTATCAATATTTGAAAAAACTTTCTCATATTTATTCAAAACTATCTTATCATTATATATTTATAAGATATACATATAATCATTGTTAACATTATCATCAACCTTTGTTTTTGAAATTTGATCTTCTTATTCTTTGTTTGATGAATATTCAACTTCCTATAATGAGGATTCTTCTTCAGAACTACCAGATTTACTTTCCTTATTATTTCTAGAAAGTAGGTCTGATGATGCTAATTTTTTATTAGATTGAGTTGCTTCTTTATCATCTTCCTCTTTATTCTCATTCTCTCTATTCTCTTCCTTAACTTCTTCTTCAATTTTTTTTATTATTCTTCTTCTTCATGAAAATAATTTTATTTTAGTTATTTTCCATCAACATATTTTATGGAAACATTTTATTCTTGAAATTATTCTCCAAGTTCCTCTTCAAGATCTTTTTCTAACTGCATCAAAGTTATAAGATATCCCTTTTTAGTAATTTGTGGTTCTGATTCTTTTTCTTGATTTATTTCTCGTGATTCTTTCTTACAAACCTTTCCTTTTCCTTTATCAGCCACATATAGAACATCAACATGGACAATAAATGTTTCTTGAAAAGATAATATAGCTCTAGAATTTACATGAATGATTTGAGAAGAGGGTAAAACAACATTCCCAAAGGCTATCTCAACACCTTTAACAAACTTTCACAAAGCTGCACATCTTGAAATATTTTTCTTATATTTCTTTTTATTTGACTATTTTTCTAATGTATAGACAACATGTATAATCAAGTCCTTTTACTTATTTTGATCAATTATGATTACCATATCCTTATAATTCTTCCCATATATCTTTTTCATCCATTATTCATATACTTCATCAGGAAATTTCCTTAGTTTATTTTGTTTCTTCAGTGGGGAGGTATCAAAATTCCTTTTGTTATTCTTATCAACCTTTTCTCGAATTTTTGATGGATATAACTCTGATGTGGATCCATCATGTTTTTCTATAAACTTTTATGTCTTTACATAGAAGAAAAATCTTATATGATTCATGGCATCCTCACTAATGAATGAAATATTTTCCCTCATTAGATACAATTTATTCACAATCTTGAAAAATATCATACACTCAACCAAATATTTTATAATAAAGGCCAGAAACATGATGATCTTAGGTTTTATATAACTGTTCTTAATGTTTTTAATGGTAATGAAGATGAATCTGGCAAGATATATCTTCCTCATGTTAACAAGAAAATACAATACGAAAACATCATAATCTTTGAGTGTTCCATAATATCCTTTTCTTATTATAAGAAATCCTTACATCCACAGGGCAACCACATGATTGTTTGGTGTTAGATGGGATAAATTCCTTGTATTTTAATTCATTGAAAACAAAGAATATTCAGCTTTAATTTATTGAAAAATCCAATACTATCAGGAAACTTTGGATATGGGCAATAGGCTTCTCCATCTAAAGTAATTCCCATAAAATCAACCACTTCCTTATATAATATCTTGTATTTCTTTCCATAAATTGAAAAAGATATTTTCTTGTTTCCCTTTTTATTTAAAAAACTTAATAGATTTTTAAAAATCATGGAAAATATCAAGGTAATACAAAACAAAATCTTTGTCTATTTTATCAACGAAAATAAACTCCCAACCTTGAAAATGAATAATTTTCTTAAGGGTTAAGTCATATTTTTCAAACCAATACCTTTAAATTAATATTTCCCTAAATAAATACCAATTGTAATAATATTAAATAGTTTGAATCATATTGAGAGTGAATATGATTAATTAGATGAAAGGAAATGTTTTCAAGCTAAGAAACTTTAAGGGGTTATAAACTTAGGGGAATTTTTTTGAAAAACTGGCATGGGGCGGGGGGGGGGGGTCAATCCTTATATAAGTGGCCAGGGTTTCTATTATACTTCCAAAATATCCAAATTTTGATATTGAATCAATTATAATTTGAGAGTTGAAATTCATCTGAAAAAGGTTTTAAAGATTTTTGAACTCTTGAGGTTTTTTAAAAGTATTATTAGATTTAGAGTAAATCCGATTTGAAAAAATTTAAAAAATTTATTTTTTTTGTATAAAAATAAAAAGGTAACAAAATTTATATATAAATTAATAATAATTATATAGTGTAAAACATAAAATAATAGAATAAGTATCTTTTGGAGTAAAGAGTTCCATCAGTATGATTAACCCATTCTTCTTGGTTTTTACTAATAAATTACGATAGTTTTGAAAGTAAATACTGAATACAATAGTTTTAGTAAGAAAATAAATTATAATATTATCATTAGAAAACCAAATTATAACAGTTTTCATAGAAAAACTAATTATATTTTTTTAAAATAAAACTAAATACAATTATTTTAGTTAAGAAAACCAATTTTACTAGTTTTAATAAAAAACTTATAACAATCTTTTTCAAATTCGAATACTTTTTTAAAAAAATTGAGCAAGAATTTTTTTATAAATTTTCAGAGTCTAGGTATATTTTTATGAATTCTAACTTTGGAAATTTTATAAAGAAATCTGAGTCTAGAAAAATAACTATGATAAAAATTTAAGAAAATTTAATTTTTTAGAAAAACAAAAGTTTTAATAAAAACTAAAAGTAAAAAAATGCATATGTACTCACCCTATAAAAAGGATTAACTTATTGTTAGAATACAGGTCAAAAAGAATTCGATATGAATGTTTACTTCATGTTTATCGTTCTAATATCCTATTTTATATATTCAAATCTTTTAGAAGGAAGATATTTTCAAAAAAATTCAGCAAGTTGTTCTTATGTTCTGATGAATTGTAAAACTATATCTACTTTAAGTGTGTGATACCTAAGGGAATGATGTCCTATATATATATATATGTGTGTGTGTGTGTTATTATCATGAGTGATGTGATTTATTCTAACTTAATGAAATGGAACTTGTGTTATCATCAAGTATTTGAGTTTTTGTAAAACTCATGGTATAGTCAGTGAGTGTGAGCATAGAAAATTCCAGCTGCCACATATTCAGCTTTAAAAGTAGAAAGTGATAATGAGTGTTTTTTCCACAAGAACAAGAATATAAAGAGTATAATAAAAAATTAAAATTTCTAGATACACATTTCCTATCTATTATATAACCCCAAATTCATCATCCTAAAAACGTTTTAGATAAAAAAATTCATGAAGAATATAAAAGTCCTAAATACATAGTTCTCTTAAGAAAATTAAAAATTCATTTTATAGCTTTTAGGGGGAATTAAATTTTATTTTCTTTATATATTTCACATATTCATATATATAACATTAAATCTAGATGACTAATAGTTAAGTAAAGTAAAATTCCTATCATACCTCTAATTTTTTTGATCAACTGGTTGCCCAGCCTCATCAAGATCTAAAGTATTTGAGGTACCAGTAAATGTAATTAAACTTCTAGTATTTTTTGAATCCAAATTTATTAAGAATATATTTTATATATTTATGTTAATATATAAAAGTTCCATCTAGTTTTTTTGAAAATTAAAAACCAATAAGATTTTTTAACTCACCCATCATACTCATTTCAAAGTCATATTTCATGATATCTATAAAGGAATCTATTAAATATTGTTGATTTTATCTAAATATAATTCCATTAACATGTATTTACACAATAATAATGTTTTTATTACATTATTTTATAAAAATAGATGGATTCAGGGCACCCTTAACACAATTTTTTTGTAACAAAAATCATGTTAATCTACTATACCAAGCTATATGAGCTTATTTAAGTCCATATAAAGCTTTTGTATGTTTATAAACATATTTAAGATGTTTTTTATTTTCAAAAACATGATGTTTTTCAACATAAAATTATTCTTGAACATATGCATTACGAAAATCATACTTCATATCCATTTGAAAATGTTTGAAATTGAAGAATGCTACAAAGGCTAGAAATATTCAAATAGCTTCAAGTCTTTCTACCAATGCATAGGTCTCTTCATAATCTATACCTTATTTTTTATTATAACCAATAGAAACAAGTTTATATTTATTTCAAATAATTATTCCACTCTCATCACACATATCCCAGAAAACCCTTTAAACTCTAATTATAGATGTTTATAATGGTCGTTCAACTAATGTCCAAAATTTGTTCCTCTCAAACTCATTGAGCTCATCCTGCATTGCCTTAATCCAGTCCTCATCACCTAAATCCTCATTTGGATTTTTAGGTTCAAAATGGTATGAGAAATATATATTTTCAAATTCATTCCTTAAGGAAATTCTAGTCCTAATTGGTTGATCTACATCACCAATAATACTCTCACTAGGATGATTCCTAAGAAACAACTAACTTCTTAGGTTTTTAAAAGTATATTAATCAATAATAGGTATAAATTATTATTTAGGAATAAATTTATATTCTATTTTGTGAGTTATATCATTATGAGAAGAACTTTATAATAATGTTTGAAAATTAGTTTCAGAAATCACATCTGAGGATGTTGGTTTGGGTTATTTGAAAAAAAAGGATTGGTTTCATCAAACTTAATATAAATTGTCTCCTCAATAGTACAATGATTTTTATTAAAAATATATAAGACTTAGAAGTAGTGGAATAACCTAAAAATTCTCATTCCTCGGATTTAGGTATACATTTATGTAAGTTATATTTCACATTTAAGATTAATACTTTGCAACAAAAAACATTGATGTAAGAAATTTTTTGTTTTCATCCTATCCACAAATCATAAGAAGTTTTATTAAGAAAGGTTTTAATTAAAACTTGATTTATAGTATATTATACAGTACTAACCACTTTATTTCAAAATGTTTAGCAATTGAGAATTCACTCAACAAGGTTCTAGTTATTTGTTGAATAATTCTATTTATTCTTTCAACTAAAATATTTTTCTAAGGGGTTCTAGGTGCTAAAAAGTTATGTTCAATACCTTTATTACTACAAAAAGTTTCAAAATTAGAATTTATAAATTATCCACCATGATCACTATAAATATTTATCAAGGGAAGGATTTTTTCAATTTTAACATTTGATACAAAAGTTTTAAAATAATAAAAATATTTGGATTTATTTATGATAAAATAAACCCATATATATCTAGTGTAAACATCAACTATGACATAGAAACAATATTTTACACCGATACTCCCAGTTTGTGTATGAACAAATAAATCCATGTACACTAACTGTAAAGTATCAGAAGTTGATACTTCACTGATATATTTAAAAATTGATTTATATTGCTTACCATATTGAAAAGGGTCATATAATTTTGATGTATGAAACATAATATTCGGCAGATCCTTAAAAAGTCTTTTATTAGTTAACTTAGATAAGTTTCTAAGGTTATAGTGTCCTAACCTTTTATTCCATAACCAAGATTGATCTTCCATCACACTAAGGCAAGGTAAGTCATGGATCCTATGGTCTTTTAAGATAAGTTTATATACATTATCATGCAGATTGGGAGAAAGAAATAATCCATCCTTGGAACTATGTACTAAATACTTATCATTCCTAAATTACACAAGGTAAACTTCATCACATAATTGAATTATTCTTATAAGGTTGTTCTTAATATCTTTAACAAACAAACCATTTGAAATAAGAGATTTTACAAGAAGAAAAATATTACATATACTGATAATATCTCCTTGACTATTATCTCCGAAATTCACTTTACCACCATTCATTTTGATAATCTTATAAAAGAATTTTTTTATTTCTAATAATGTTTATGGAACACCCACTATCCATATACCATATATTTCTATTTTTGGTACTTTCTTTGTTATCCTAAAAAATATTATCTTTTCGGCACCCAAACCTTATTGGGTCTGGTAATGTTAGAAAAAAAACATTAGGAATCCAATTATTTTTAGACAAATAGGTTTTGTAGAATACTGGGTATTGAAATTTTTTTAATAAAAAAATCTTCTTCTAATGACCACCACCTTGACATTTAGTACAAAAGGGGAATTTTTAGGAATAAAGAAATTGTTGTAAAAAACTAGTTTTTTATATGTATAACCCATTCTAGAACCATTACCATGAGGGAAGATTTGTTTATAAATTCAATAAAAACATTCCTTTCTAGTGGTAAAGTTTTATAAAAGTTTTCTCAAACTTGATATTTTAAATTTTATTTTTATAGCTAAATAATTTTCCTCATTATAATTAGTTTTCGAAGTAAGTTTAGTTTCTAAAACATTTTTCTTAGAAACTACTTTTTTAAAATCTTTAGAAATAGTTTCTTTATCAGAATTAGTCTTATCATAATCTTTTGAAATATATGATATTTTATTTTTCAAAACATTTACTCTTGAATCATCCTTATGATTTTTTTCTTTAGAATTTTTTACAAATTTTACAATTTTCATTCTCTAGACATTTAGCAAATTGTGAAACTTTATCCTAGAAAGGAGGAGAATTATTATCACTCGATGAGGAAAATTCTTCATCAGAATATATAGAATCATTATAATTAGGATAATTATCACTTAAATACATATTATTAATATTTTTAGCTATTTATGCATTTTCCATGTAACATTGATTAACTTTAGGTACATTATAAAAAAGACCTATGTTCTTCTGAACGAAACTTTAATTATTAGAAGAATCACCTCCAATAGCACTCCACGTGTAAATATATTTTAAAACTTTCTAGAATTTATTTATAAATTATTATACTTTTTATATTTCCTCTGCAACTTTGGATAATCTAGTCAGATATTTATATCTTCTTTTCATTCATAAAAAACAACTTCATCTTTTTTTTCACTTATACCCTTATGAATACTTTTATAATAATATTGAAAATATTTCTTTCCAATTATCTTGTTCATCCTTTTGGATATGTTATCCAATTAATTCTAATAGTTTTCAGAAACACTTGAATTATATTGAATAATAAGATTATTCTTTCTTGAACTTTTAACAACTTTCTCAGTAGATTGATCTTTATGAGGTATGGTGGTAGTAGTAAAAGAAACTCCTCTAATTTTATTTTTATGTTTATAATCATCTATTCTTAATATTCCCTCATACTATATAATGGTTCTAATACGATCATCAAGGGTACAATTTTTTAACTTTATATTATCATCAATAGTGGTTTTTTTTCTGATTCCCACTCATTAGTCATAATATAAATTATACTTTCATTAAGTATCTCATCATTAAGTCCTTTCTCACCAATATATTGTAAACTATATATAATTTTCATGAATATTTGATACATATTTGAAATAGATTCACTGTGTAAGAAGTCAAAGGCTGGGTTATATTCTCTTAACATATCTCTTATAGTCTCAATAAGTTTAGATGTACCAAAGTCTGTGACATAAATCTTTTTTCCATATAGTGTTGGCAACTTCATAAGAAGAAATATGAATAAAAATGCTTCTTATCATTGAATAAAAGAAATTATTTCTTAATATTTAGTTCAACTAATATTTCTGTTTCTCTTGATGAGTAAAAATAATTACTTCCTTATCTAGAATCTTATAATCTATAGTGAGAATTACAACATTTTCAACTCCTGTGTTGATAATAAAAGTTTTTAACCTATCCCTCCAGTACTCATAATCAGTACCCTCAAAGATAGATGGTCTATTAATATTAAGATTGTCTATGGATACATAATTCATTCCTTCCATCTTTATAATAAAATAAATTATTTTTCCACAAATACACATTACTATAATGAAAGTTTACATAAAAAACTTTAACAAACTTGCAATAGTAAAGAAAGTAAAAACTTAGAAAGCTATAGTAGTGGAAACATGACATGATACCAATTTTTGGATCAATATAACTATAATACTTATTAAGATCAAAATAATATACTGATATGGCTCTACATACAAGAGGGGGGATTCTAGTTTAAAAAACATTGTTTAAAATAATTAAACTAAACAAACCCTACTACTTTTTAAGTAAGATAATCAAACTCGGCCCTTAGTCCGATGAACAAAGTCACATAATTGTAATTCAAATCAACATGATTAAATCAGAGTGTAAAAGATTAGAATAAATTTGGATCTTATTAATTAGGTTTTGTTTATTGTAATTAGAATAGTATAGATAAAATAAATAGAATAGAAAGATGAATACAATGTTTCATTTTATATTATATATGCAAACAAATATAAAACTTATAAGTAAAAAATAATACAATAGATAAAAAAGAAAGAATTATTTTCAAGATATTAAAAAAATAACTCTTTTAACATAAAGAGAGGTAGTCTATAACCTAGACTAAAGGTATCCACTATTTTATACTTACCAAAAATTCTGTCTTTCCTTATCAATTAAATCCCTCGATACGACTATCAGAATGGATCTGTTTTCCTATCCCCTAAATCCATCAATAAGATTATTGGATTCCTTGCATACCTAGCCATGGTATCCCTTGATCCTATAGATTGAATAATCTATATTCTTATCCCTATAATCCCTAGATCATAACAATGATAGAACATAGATTACAATGAATTTTTTTAAGGAGATAACCTGAAAAAGTTTCCTTAGAACTACAAAACTCTAAAAATTTACAAATACTAAAAATAAAATATTCGTGTTATTCAATCTTAAGATCTATCATTCAATGGGAAATTTAAAATTAAAATAAGAATCTCAAAACTCTTCGAGTGACCTGGTATTTATAGGAATATTTCCAGTGGTCATAATTCTCTCCCAATGGTCATATTTATCTAAGTTTGTTACAATGACTCAAAAACCTGGCACTTGATAGCTCATAATGTTCTGGCATAACTGAATGTCTGACATCGTATTGGTTCACACCATTACAGTGTAAAATATTACCTTACATTAGAAATATTTTTTCTATATTCTGATTATAAACATAGTAATTCTGATAAAATTTATTAAGACTATTAATAAAACAATTCTAATGAGTATCAATTTGGTATTTATCGGTACCATTGTGAGTACGGTGTTTAAGAATTTGTTAGTATGATAGAAAAGACAAAAATTATAACACCTGATTTGATAGATTCAAATCCTATTTTTATCAAAAACAAACTCATTACATTAATTTTAATGAATAATGTAAAGTTTATTTTTGTAATACTTTAGAACTTATTCTAAGTATGGTAAAATAGAATAATTTCTCAAAAACAATCTAAAACACGTTGTACATAAAAATTTAATAAATATGTTTTTAAGAAAGTGTTTTTGACTTTCAATACAAAATGAATAGAAAATTAAGAATTATAACTTCTGACTCAATACTTCTAAAAAACTTTTAATGGAAGTGGATGTGCATATGTTTAGGCTTGAGGGGTGGAAAATTTTCCCCCTAGTTTCTATCTACCAAATTTTTGAGTTTAATTCACATAGTAAATAGTCGAATATTATGAAGTTGTCATCATAATGGTTATTACACTATCAATTGGAAATGTCACCCCAAATATCAGTTTCCTTGGACAATTTTATAAAAATTGATGCCCAATTACTGAAGAAAACATTTTCTATTTGAGGAGACTCTTCAAATCACTCTACTTTAGAGCATTAAATGTCTACATTAATTAATAAAATTCTATATGACATTTAATGTGGAAATGCGTCTCAGAGTTATATTTCCAATAAATCTAAAATAAATGAATTTGTAGGTCTTTAGGCCAAGATATTTCTCCTTTACTAAGGTGGGGGTCTATTTTTTCATCTAGAAATAATTTTCTTATTGAATGAATTTTATAAGATATTGCATTTCGAATTGGGTTTGGGTCCAGAAGAAAAATTTGAATCCCAAAAACAAAGGAATCCTAAAAAAATTAATCATTTCAATTAGATAAAAAATTGAAATGTTATGCTCGAAATATAGAAGCCTCAGAACACTATTAGACTTCCATAGTTAATCAATTTTCACAATTAAGTCCAAAATTCCCCAAAAATACTAAAATGATGAAAATAAGATAAAATTGATTAATTAGAATGGAAAAAATCATTGAAAAATAGATGAATAATTATGAAATTATTATCTATATCAATTCTCCCACACTTATCACTTGAACTCCTAGAAAATTCTAGATCAAAATCAAATCAAAGAAAATTAAAAATACATACCCATGAGATACACCAATTAAACACCAAGAAATAAAAGATATCACGACTCATCAAAAACCAATATATAAAGTTATACATTAAGATAATTAAATATATTTCAACTTCATTTCTCTAACCATTCACACAAAATACCTACCTTATAAGAATTATTTCTTATCTCACAAATGAGGATTTTAAACAAGGATTTTATCATCCAAACCCATGGAAGTGTCCCAATAGGTTTGATAAATTTATAATTCTTCACTTTATGAGATCTAAGGACATGTGTTTATCATGATGAATTTGTAGGGTTTTTCTATGGCTTCAATTTGGTTTGTTTTAGACGTAAAAAAAATTCTAAGGCCACATGAGGAGGTTTTGGCTCTTTTAAAAGAAAAAAATGAAAGATTCTAATTTTCACTCAAGTATGGTATCCTCCTCACCCCTTATTATCAAATAATCTCCATCATCCTAAAAAATATAGGAAATTTTACACCATTAATCATTTTAGTAGAAAAAAATTGAATTATCTCAATTATAGTTTTTCATGAAAGCATCAGATTAATATAGCTTTCTTTGTTCACTGAAAGCTCCAGAAAGGCACAACTTCTATTATCATGAAATCTCAAAAAAATAACAAATTTAAAAAGAATTATTATTTTTTAATCAGTAAACATATCTCTTAAGAATTTTATTTTCCACACAAAAGTATCACCAAATGAGGTATCATAATACAAGACAACTTACCCCCACACTTAAGTTCAACTAGATCATGAAATTTTACTTCATGTGCAGGTTGGCTAGAGAAAATTGGTTTGTAATGTGGATAAAATAAAAGGATTTTCATGTATTCTAAAGTATAAAAGGATAAAATGTACATTTAATTCTAGAATAAGAAGGATTATCATGAAAAGGGAATTTAAAACCAAACAAATGCCTTAATCATTTAAAATAAAAGTATATAAAACCTCAAAGTTTTGATAGGAATAAATAAAATTATGGTTAAAGAAGAATGGCATGGTTCTTTCAATAATACTGGTGAATGAAAATAAAATGACCAAAATGGTTCAAAAGCCTCATAGGAAAGTGATTTCAAAAATAAATACATCGAGATGTGGCATGGGATTAAAAAATAAAAGTACTTTTCATGAAATTTTCAAATATTTGAACTTAAAACAATGTTATTTTCAATATTCATTTAAGATAAGTTTCATGGAATTAATTATTTCTTTCATAGACATGGGATTAAAAAATTGAAAAGATAATCATTTGATCTTATAATTTTCAAAAAAACACAAGAATTGAAAATCAAACACACACAAAATTAAAAAATGCACATTTTTTTCAATAAAAAAAATAAAAAATTGAAAATTCTAAAATAAAAATGTTCCCTCCACCAAACTAAATTTATTTACTTTTCAAAATTCATTCCAATGGATTTAAAATTTAAGAATATTTTAAAATGATTCATAGAAAGAAATAAAGTGTAATAGAGAGGTATGAATTGGTGGATTTTATTGATAAATAGGCTTGAGGAGTGTGATCTCCTCCACTAGATCTAATGGAATGATTCCATGGAATTTATTTAGCTTGTGTCCATTAACAATGAATAGATCCCAAAATGCATCTTTCAGAATCTTCACATCATCAAAAGGATATACATGAGTAACTATAAATGGACCTTTTCACCTAGAATAAAGTTTACCTAACATCAAATTGAGTCTTGAGATGAATAAAAACATTGTGTCTTCTAGATGTAAGTATTTTGGTTGGGTAATATTTTCATGAGATACTCTTGTTCTCTCTTTTTAAATCCTAGAATTTTAAAAGGCTTCCCTCAATATTTAATCTATCTCCTAAAACTATAATCTTTTCTCTTTCCTAGTGATTTTAAGATCCAAATTCATATTCCTCATAACCCAATACTTCTTATGCTCAAATTCCATTGGTAGATGATATATTTTCCCCTAAATAAACTTATATGGACTCATTCCAATTAGGGGTTTATATACTATCATGTATACACATAATGTGTCTTCTAAACTTTAGTTCAAATTCTTCTTATTCAGTTTAATGGTCTTTTTAAAAATTACTTTTCTTTCTTTATTGGACACATTAACTTGAGCATTAGTCTATGTATGATAGTGATTTGATGTTTTATGGTGCACCTTATACTCCTTCAGCAAATACTTCATTATCCTATTGAAAAATTGATTCCCCTGATCACTGATGATGGCTCTAGGCACTCCAAACCTATAAAATATGATATCCACAAAAAAATCACACAGAAATTTAGCATTTTCAGTCTTGGTGGCTTTTTATTCCACCCATTTTAAACATTATCACTACAATAAATATATAAGAAGTTTCAAATTAAATTGGGAAATGTCCCATATAATCTATCCCCTAGAAATAATTATTTTTATAAAAATTAAGCAGATTTTGGTTTATTTCTTATCTCTTTGAAATATATGCATGAAACTCACATTTTTCACACCATTTTCAAAATTCATGTGAATATTTAAAAAGGGTGGGGCAATAAAGTACAGATTTTAAAACCTTACTTACTAATATTGGATTCCCAAAGAGGCCTCCAAAACATGAAGTGTGACAAAACTCAAAGATAGAACCAATTTCACTCTCAGGAAAACATCTTCTTATCAATTTGTCATTATAAATATTCCAAAGAAATAGATCATCCCAAATGTAATATCTAGATTTAGTTTTCTATTTTTGAATTTAATTGGAATTGAAATGAGATGGGACATGAGATGATACAAAACAGTTGACCATGTTAGTATACAAAGTCACTTATACTTTAATCAAGTACATATTCTCTCCTGGATGGTGATCATTCAATGGTTCTTTGTCTATAATTTTATCTCCAGTAGTGTTAGGTAGTCTACTTAAGTTATCAACCACTGGGTTATCATATCCCTTCTTGTATTTTTTTTATTTTTTGAACTCCTATAGTAATAATATCTTTCTCACTATCCTTAGTTCAACTTCATTATTTTTCACCAAGTACCTTGGTTTTTCATGATCATAAAAATAGTGAATTTAGTTTTAATAAGATATGATCTAAATATTTCTAAAGAAAAGAAAACAATTAATTTTTTTCTTTGGTTTTATAATTTAATTGATCCATATATAAGGTTGTCGAGGTATAGGCAATGACTTGTGTATTTATCTCAATTTTCTAATAAAAGACTACTCCAACTACTTAGTTGGAAGCATCACAAAGTATCTCGAATGGTTGTGCCCAATTTGTTGGTTTCATCACTAGTGGTGTAATCAATATTATATTCAAATCATCAAAGGATTCCCTACACGCACCATTGAAATCAAAATCATCAACTTTATAAATAAATCTAGAGAGAGGAAGGCAAATATTTCTAAAATATTTGATAAAGCTCCTGTATAATCCTACATGTCCTAAAAATAATCTAACATGTTTCACACAAGTTGGGTAAGGAAATTAATTTATCACTTAAATGTTTTATTTATCCACTTAAATGTGTTTTTTTAAATGACATGGCCAAGGGAAATTCCTCTATCGACCATGAAATTACATTTTTGAAAATTTAAAACAAGATTCTTTTCAATACATGTTTTAAAATATTTTTCCATATTTTTCAAACAATAGTCAAAATAAATTCCAAAAACTGTGAAATCATCCAAGAAAAACTCTAAGAAATATTCAATGTGATCAAAAAATATAATTACCATACACATATAAAATTTAACTAGAGCATTAAATAATATAAATGGAATTATTTTGTATGAAAATGTGACAATGGGACAAGTAAAGGTTGCATTATGTTGATCCTTGGAAGAAATAGGTACATGAAAATAACTTAAAAGTCTATCAAAAAAGAAATAATTATTTCTCCCTACCAATCTCTCTAACATATGGTAATTGAATGGGACGGGGAAATGATCTTTCCCAGTGTCTTGATTCAACTTCCTAAAATAAATCCACACTCTCCAGCTATTTTGAATTCTCATAGGGATAAATTCATTCTTTTTATTCTTCAGTATTTAGGCTAGTTTTTTGGAACTAAATTAATGGGGATAAACCATTATGAATCTGAAATGAGATATATGATCTCATCTTTTAAGATCTTCTCTATCTCATTCTTCATAACCATAATCAAGGTGGTATTCAGCCTCCTTTAGTGGCTATCTGAAATGTTTGAAATATCCATAAATAATAATTCTACGTGATCATATTTTTGGGTTTATTCCTAGGATATCACATAATCTATACCTTATTTCTTGAATAATCTCTCTCAAAATTACAATAAAATATTTTTATTGGGTTTCAAATAGATTATTAGAAATTATCAAGGGTAATTTCTCTCCCTCACTAAGGTACAAATATTTCAAATAAGTAGGGAGTGGTTTTAACTTTAGACTAAGGGCTTCTCAAGGGATAAATTTAAACTAAGGTTTCCCACTTCCAAAGGTTATACCTATTGAACATAAAAAATCATATCATCTTCTTTATCTTTTAACAAATCATCAATGAAATCATATTTTACCTCTTCTTCCCACAAGAAATCAAAATCTATAGAATTTTTGTAATCCCCATGTTTAGTGATACTTTTAATGGATAATTCACTCATAAGGATAAGAATCCATGGAACATAACTGATACATCAATGGGTTCAATACCAACTTCACGGGTGAGTTCAAAGAGTGAGTGACCATCTGATGGGAGCCTCATGGATTCAAAAATATTTAATTGGACAATGATATCTCCAAACTCCATGGTGAGTGTCCCTTCATGGACATTGATGATGGTTTTGGACATATTTAAGAAATTTCTCCCCAAAATTATGGGTGTGTGTGATGAGATCCTATATTCTTCCACATTCATCACATAAAAGTCATCTAGAAATAAGATATCTTTGACATTCATAAGGAAATCCTCCATACTATTACTAGGAAAACTTTGGATCTATTTGCAAGATGGATCACCAATATTATGGTATTCAAGTCTAACATCAACAAAGAAGTGTATATTTAGTGAGGAAGTACATTAATTAAATCACATAGATCACATAAATAATTAGATAAATTTAAAAAACCAATGGTGCATGGAATATAAAACATCCCTGGATCTTTACATTTGGTTGTAATTGATGGTGTGATAAGGTCTGAGACACTTCTTCCAAAGTTTATCCTATAATTACCTTGAATTATCCACTTATTGGTTAAAATATCCTTAAAAAATTTAGCATAATTTGGAATTTTTTTGAGTACTTCAATTAGGGGATATTAATTTTAAGTTTCTCAATGGTGTCCAAAATTTCTTTTTGAAGCACTTATTCATGAAAACTATTTGATTCAATCATCATTATTGAAAATGGTGATGTTAAGTATTTTTCTCCTTTTTTATATAATGGTGTTTCTTGTCTCTTCCCCATTACCCTATCCTTGTCCCCTTCCTCTTTCTTATCTTCTTCAAGATGCATTTTCATAGAATTTTCATAATTTCCAACATCATTCTCACTCAACTCAGGTGGTCTTTTTTTAGGTTTATAGTCATCTGGTTGTGAGAGTAATTTTACATTTATTTTTGTTATAATTTTGACATTCTATTTTGGGTTTGGTATTTTTTGGGAATGGATTTTCCCTAGATTTTTGGTTAGGAAGTCCATGAGACTTTTGAACTTGTTAAAAAAATATTTTATGATGTCTTTCAGCCCCTAAATCTTAGATATCTTCCATTGGTTTTGAATTAGAGGTTGTTAAATACTATATTAATTCTCACAGGTTCTTTGGAAAGTGATTGGTTGGTGGTAAGAAGGATGGTTATAAGATATATTTTGTTGAAATGGTGGTGGAATTTGGAATAATTTTTAGAATGGTGGTTGGTTTTGGAATTAGTTTTGGTATAGTGATCTTGCTTGATTATGTTGATTTCAAAATCCACATTGAAATTGGTTAGTATCTCTACATACTTGATTTTATTGGAACATCCATGACTGAAAGGATACCACATATTTTTCCATTCCCTGTATTTCAGCGCATTGGTTAGTGAAATGATCAGGCGATGGGAAAAAACCACACACCTTAGCTAGTTCTTATTGGTTTCCCACTTATTTAAGGGGAATATGTCTCACAATATGGTTAGATCATAAATCTTAGTTTCCCATAATGGTGATAGATTATAAGTTATTACCTCATGAATTCCTTTTGTGCCAATTCCTGTTGTACTAAACTATTACAAGTATTGGGAAATCTTCTCAATCAATCCATTGACCTCTTCTAGTGATTTTTCAATCAATGCATCTCCAGATGATCAATCCAAAATGTGTCATTAAATTTATAGTAATACTTGATAAAATAAGACAATAAATTGATTATTTTCAATTTATTTATGTGGGAATCTGGAACATAGCATTTTAAATATTTCCTAGTACTCGTAAAGGGTTTCTCTAGATGACTGTCTGATGCCATAGATTTCATTTCTGATGGATGTACTACCAGATATGGGGAAGAATATTTGAATGAATAATATCACTAAGTCATTCCAATCATGAACATTTACTAGTTGTAGACTTTAAAACCATTATTTGACATATCCTTCCAATGAAAATGGGAATTCCTTCCACTTTACCTACTCCTTAGCTACTCCTCAGGGTCTGAAAGTAGAGAAGACATGCATAAACTCTTTAATATGTTTTTTTGGGTCTTCTTCTACTAAGAAATAAATTTTTTGGAGTAATGGAATAGTGTTAGGTTTCATCTCAAAATAATTTTGTAACTATAGAATGGGAAGTTGTTTTTTTATTTAATAATTATGGTGAGTATAGGTCTATAAGGGTTGGGTTCTGATTTCTATCCCTAATGACAGGCTCCGAGTGAACACCTAAATTTCACTCAAGTATGTAAGAGAAATCTATTGAAAATAAAATTTAAAATTAAGGTTTCTAAGTTTATTTAACATGTTTATTTCAATTTTAGGATCTAGGGTGTAAGGTTCATTGTTTGTGGTTCTATTCATGTAATTTTGAATAGAAAAGAAGAGAAGGGACTAAAATATTATTGACACCACCTCCCCAAAAATGGTGAAAAGTTTTAAAATGTTACTATCATGGGGTGTGACAAAAAACACATTTCATATGTTAAAATGTACTAAATTGTTTAACCTAGGTTGTATCCAGAGAGTATCACACAACAATCAAGCTATCACCTTAAATTTGATAAATAATTGGAGGTTGTTTTTGAAATTGTTTGATTTTAAAAATAAATAGAGAAATTAAAAATAAATTTGTACCCAAATTGATGAAGAGAGTGATGGGTTCAGTGTATGATCACCTTTTGTAATTTTATCATGGCCATAAAAATAATCCCCCCTCTCTTCCTATTGAATGATAAAGGAAAGACTCCTTGATAAATTTTTCATTCACCCTTAGTTGAATGAAATAATGAAAATCACTCCTCTGTGTAGAAAAATTCATAAAACATTTCAAAACACCTAAGGAATTTCCATATAGGAAATTGTTTCACATAATAAATCTATAAAAAATTAACTTATCCCACACACGTTCCAATAATCACTAGACACTAACGACCTAACACAATCTACTCGATTGAGATAAACTTTACTAAGCGGAGGAAGTTTAAAAATATTCAAATATATATATAAAAAATGAATGACACCAAAACCCAAAATATGATCATATTAAGAGAATTGGGAACCAATGAAAATAGAAATAATTCAATAGAAAAATATTTTTTTAAATTAAAGCACAAGAATCCGACATTATAGAAGGAAAACCCCCCCTTCCCTGATCACTCAAAAGTTTTACCCCTCCATATGAAGTGTAATCGAGTTGAATGGGAATGTAGAGGGAACTATGAAACTAATTAAAGAAAAATATAAAATAAAAAGAAATTCAAGGATCCAATTATCTAGCACAACCCCTCCTTCTCCTTCTCAACAACATTGAATGAAATTGGGTGCACATATTTATTGGCTTGAGGGGTGGAAAAGTTTCTCTCCAATTTCTATTTTCTAATGATTGAGTTTATTTTTCATAGTAAATGGATGAATATCAGGAAGTTTTATTCATAAAAGTTCTTCATATATCTATTTTTAATCTCCCTCCAAATCTCAAATTATTTAGAAATGTTTTTAAAAATTTATTCCCAAATTACTAAATAAAACGTTTTATGTCTAAGGAGAATCTTTAACTCCATCTAGTTTAGAACATTAAATGGTTTCCTTAATGACATAAATTACCCCTTAAATTTAATTTTGAAATGAATATCAGAGTGATATTTTCAATATATCTATAATGAACTCATTTTTAGGTCTCTAGGATGAGATATTCCTCTATTACTGAGGTATGGTCCATTCTATTAGATAGAAATATTTTTCCACTTGATTGAATTTAATGGGCCAGTTTATTTTGAATTGGGTCTAGATACAAAAGAAAAAGTTGAATAGAACAAATAACTAAAGTCTATAAAAATGAATAACATAAATCGGGACAAAATTTTAAAATTTATGCTCGAAATATAGAATATCCAGAAAACTGTTAAATTTACAGGATTAAGTAATTTTCATAATTAAGCCCAAAATTAACCAAAAAATACTAAAATGATGAAAATAATCTCAAATTGATTAACTGGAATGGATTAAATAATTTAAAAACATATTAAGAATTATAAAAAATATTATCAATTTCATTTATCTACTAGGTTATATTCATATCCACGCTAGTTAAAATGATAACCAAATCCTTTATAATGGTTCATAAAAAAATTTGAATGAGCCAAATCATATCCAATGAAAGTGTCAAACCAAGTGGATAGTAAGGGCCCATTAACCTTTCACTAGAATGATGGATGATATATACTTGACCAACTCTTCTCATGGTTGTTATCCCTAGATGAATATGTGCCAAAACTATATCAAATTTTAGTATCTATACAGGAATGCATTTCTAGGAAAAAAACACTGCTTTATTTACCATAACTTTGGATATCCTCTTATACTTATGCCTATCATAAGGGTTCTCACTAAATTTTTATCATACTAGTATATAAAATAACTAAACCTTTCTCTGATACTAACTAATGTGACCCAAGATAAACATATATAAATAATACATTTATTACATGGTTTATGTATTACATATAAAAATAGTCGCACAACCCAAGGACCTAAAGGTTCAGTGTCTTGGGTACTAGAAACATAAAAACAATCATTTCACATAATATTTTACCATAAACTAAATCCACACTTTGACATTCTTGGTGACAAAATCATATTCGAATCTCAAGGAAGGGAAAATATAAAAGGGTTGAGATTAAATGATCAGTAATGGATAACATATCAAATACCATAATGGGTAAATCATAAACATATATAAAAACATAAATAAGGGATAAATAATTTATTTAAAAGAACATAAAACAAAAATAGTTAACCATAAGAATGAAATATAGACACATCATGTCAAACAATAACACTTTTACCATGTCATTAGAAAAATAAAACATAAATCATATAACATGGTCCATGCAATGTATGAAATAAAGTGGAACAATAATAAACACAATAATTTTTATCATTATAAACCTAGCCACTACTAACCCGTTCAATTATAAAATTGTGAGTATGGATAAATTTCATCACACTAACACTTTATGAACCTAGCTATACATTAAACCATTCATATAATATTTTTGTCTCATGTTATATAATCCTCTACCCAATGAATTAGAGGTATATATTGGTCCCACCCATCTCATAATCTATACATGTGTGCACTACTGGAAATGCTAGTTTTACCAACGCTTACATCCCAACGGTTTACATAAACCGTTGGGAATGGCTATCTATACCAACGGTTTCTACTAACTGTTGGTATAGATGAATTTATACAAGTTTTTAAGAATGGTTTTACAAAACCATTGGTAAAGGCCTTTGATTATACTTTTTTACCAACGGTTTAAGTAAACTGTTGGTAAAGACATATATTCCCAATGGTTTTAACAACCGTTGGGAAAAATTACCCTAAAAACATATCGGGCATCCATTCCCCTTCAGCTCGATTTCAGTTCTGCTCTGTGCCCTAAATCCAATCTCCCTCTTGCCAAAATTATTCCACACATCAATCCATCTTCAATAACGGAATTTTTTTCTCCTACGCATCAAATCTGTAAGTGATTCCTTTATTTTGTTGTTCTGCAATTATGTGTTTTTTTTTCATTTTGATTTGACCGAAAGGGGATATTTGTTTTCATTAATCATGGTTGTGGTTGGTCATTTAGGATGTAATATAGTATGAATTCATTTTACTTGATATATCCAATATTATTATTCATTTATGATCAATTTGATTACAAGTGATGTTGTTTTCAGTTTTGATTTGGCCGAAAGGGGTGGGGGTTGTCTGGGGGTGAGTGGGGGCTGTCTGAGGGGTGGGGGCTGTCTGAGGGGTGGGGGCTGTCTGAGGGGTGGGGGCTGTCTAGGTTAGTGGGGGTTGTTCAAGGGGTGGGGGTTGTCCGGGGTAGGTGGAGGGTTGTCCGAGGGGTGGGGGGGGGGATTTCCGGGGTGAGTGGGGGGTGTCTGAGGGGTGGGGGTTGTCCGTGGTGAGTGGGGGCTGTCCGAGGGGTGGCAGGGGCTGTCTGGGGTGAGTGGGGGGATGTCTGAGGGGTGGCGGGGGCTGTTCGGGGTGAGTGGGGGGCTGTCCGAGTGGTGGAGGGTTGTTTGAGGTGAGTAGGGGGCTGTCTGAGGGGTGGGGGATGTCCAGGGTGAGTGGGGGGCCGTCCGAGGGGTGGGGGGATGTCCGGGGTGAGTGGGCTAGTGTTCGAGGGGTGAGGGGGGGGGGGCTGTCTGAGGTTTGGGGGGCTGTCCGGGGTGAGTGGGGGGCTGTCTGGGGTAAGTGTGTGTGGTGGACATTGATCTCCCTAGGAAGAATGTTTTAAATAAAAAATTCCTTAATGGAATTAAAACATTATCGTGAGGACATTTCTTTTTCAAACATAATCTAAGACAATCGATTCATTGTAGAGAAGTACACCTTAGGGATCCAAATAAAAATAAATTGATATAAGACTTTTGATAATGGAGTAAAATTGAAAATTGGGATACAATTGATATAAGACTTTCATTAATGGTTGCATTAATGTTTTATTTCAATTAATGTTTTCATTAATTTTTTCCTTAATGTTTTCTTTAATTAAAGTTCTTTCTTGTGTGTATGATTTTTTTCTGATTGATTTGGGTGTGGGAGGGGGGGGGGGGGGGTTCGAGGGGCGGCAGCTGTTCAGGGTGAGTGGGGGTTTTCCGAGGGGTGGGGGCGGTCCAAG